>JAOQGH010000002.1:38537574-38558178 GCA_025769975.1 Gallinago jamesoni
GAGTTATCTGTGAATTGCAGTAATGGCTTCGTAAGAGGCAGGCCATCTATTTTTTTTAGATCTTGGGGACATAATGCCATTTCTCTATGTGCTTATATATACGATTTGAATTTTTGTCCAGCTAAATTCCTTGAGGCTAGTGGATAAAGAAGAACAGTAATGTCTGAAGTTTAAAAAAAAAAAAGTAAATACTGTCAGTCAGAATATCAGTTGGCTGGAGATACAGGCAATAATTCGCTTTGCACTTTAACATCCACAGTTCCTCTCCTGAAGCTGCAACTGACACTGACAACCTTTGCCCATCCTGACAGTCTCACCGGAATCAGTCAGACTTCAGTGATAAAACATATGATTACTGCAGTTTATTTGGGGTTAATGATTTTGCAGTGTGACTGTAAGCATAGAATGTTTACGTGCCTATTTTGAAACTGTGTGAAAGCACAGGATTTGAGGAGCTTGAGAAATTAACAGCACGTCACAAAAAATCCCCTGCCTCTTGACTCACGCTTGCTCACTTTCTTATTCATTTCCCTTTTCAGTACCCCTGGACACTGCTTTGCTCACAGAATTTGTCAAAGAGCTTCCTTTCCCTTTCTCATTGGCTTTACAAAATGTTAACTTTGCTTAAACATCAACACAGCGTTTTGTCAAAGAAAACAATTTTATTCTCATGATAATGTTTACTTTAAGAGGAAAGGATGAGCAGCTCTGTGGCAAGAATACATCCGAACTTTTCGAAGAGGAGCAAGCTGGGTGTCGTATATTGCTTAGCCACAGTCTCCCGTCTGCATGGCAGCATGATATTTGTTACAGGATTTCAGCTGAGACACTGGATGTTCATTTTTTGCCCCCAGCTGAGTGCAGGAGTGGCAGGAGCTGTGGATGCTGCAGACGGAGGGGACGCGGTCCCGCTCCTGCCCGTGGTGCTCACCCGCTGCCTGCCCGCTCGGCTCTGAAGGAACATGGGTCTCACCACAGCCCTGCTTTGAACGTGAGGCCGAGCAGCTCTCGTGCTCTCTTTCATAACCTGCTCTCAGCCGTCCCGCTCTGCCTCACCGGAGGTTTGCTCTCCACCACACGAGCTGCTCCACTCCCTCCGTAGAGGCAGGTGATGCTTTCCTGATGGTCAGCTCCTGATGCTGCTCTGCCCTGGCTTTGGGACCGAGGTTTGGGATGCAGACGGCAGCACCCCTCCTGCGGCAGCTCGTTCGCTGCGAGGATGTGTTTGCTGGTGATGGACTCGGCTCACTTGTCCACCAAATGTCTGCTGTCCTGGGGACTCAGGTCACTTGTCCACCAAATGTCTGCTGTCCTGGGGACTCAGCTGCTTCTCTCCCAAGAGCCGAAAGGATGCTCGTGCCCAGCCCTGATGGGTCACCCTACGCTTTCCAAAGAGACGAGAGATCGATGCCTCCCCCTGCCACCTACATCAGTCTTGCCACACCAGGCAATACAAGAGCCTGTCAAATTAATCAGGATTAGGCTTTGCTCTTTCCTGAACAGGCTGATCGTTAAGGGAGACTTCTAATTGAGGTGTTAGTGATTCAAGAGGTGAAACAGTTCCTCTTATAACTACAAAACAGTATCTGGGATGCCTTCCGGCTGAAAGCTGGTGGAGCACTGATCGGTAGAAATCCAGTGATCTGTCTGTCTTGATAATCCTGTTCAAGTGCTAATTTAAGCTATTTTGAGCTAATTCTGAGCATCCTCTCTTATCTTCTTTCACCCTTTATAATTTCCCTCCATCGTTATGTTCCTCAATCCAATCCAAACCACAAACACTGTCTCATAAAGGCTGTGTTGGAAGAGCAGATTAAACTTTTACACAGACAACTGTGGATAAATGCCTGTGAGAATTTACTACCTGTCAGCAGTTTTAGCTCATCTCTTGAAAAGTGCTGTCTGTGTGTGAAATACAAGTCACCATCGCAGGGTTATCCAGCAGGCTACATCCAGAGAGGAGTTGTCTTCTTTCTTTAAGTATATTGATTCTTCCTGACTTTGTTTGTTGTTTGCCTCCCTTGTTATTTGTTGTCAGCAAAGGCTGATAATTCTGAGTGTCGGTCCCAGCCGTGGGAGGGCTGATTTGTCTCTGGGTGCCACAGCTCTGTCATCTTATTTCAGACGTCTGCCATGGTCCCACCAGCCACCACGGGCTCCTTCTGCAGAAAGGCATCTGCCGCACAACTTTTTTTTTTTTAGCATCCTTTTCAGCAGAACTAATGAAGGCATCTCTGCAGAGTTTGTTTAGGACTCATTCCCAGTAGCTCTCTGAAGGCAAATACTGCAGCGGCTCGGCAGCGGCTGGACACGGAGCCGTAACCCAGCGCCAAAGCAAACGGACCCGTGTGGTGGGAAAGCTCGGGGCTGCGTCCCAGGGGCGAGCCCTGCCCCCTGTGGAGCCTTTCCAAGGGCCATGCTTTCACTGCAGCCTAAATTTTGGTTCTGGATGTTCTGAAAAGCTAAATCCCCTGATACTCAGGTGCAGTTAATTCCCGTCTTGCCTGTCCCCATCAGTTGGCCGCCTCCTGGAATAACACACCACAGAAAGGCCCTGAGGTGCAGGTGGGTACATGTTTATGCATTAAAAAAAACACGTAGAAAAAAAAAAAAAGAAGACATGAGTCAATGGTAAAGTAGTTGCAGAAAAGAGCACAAAAATAATCTCTGTGACAGCGCCAACATCAAAGGCAGTGTGTGATGGGAGGGAGGTCACAGAAAGCACAATTAGACACAGATAAAAGCACACCTGGGGAGAGGGAGAGAAGAGAAAGCAGAAGAGCTCTGTCACAGCAGGAGTGGAGTTGACTCCATAGAGACTGAAAAGCCTCATCTTCCTAGAAAATAGTTGCAACAGGAAAACAAGCATGCCTGAAACACCCTCCTTTCTTCCTGGAAATAAGGGCTGCCAGGAGGATTAAAGAGCAAGTCACTCTCTGTAAACTTCCCTTGTTTTCTCTGCCATGACAAGTGTTTCAGTCGTGGTGGTATAGTTTTTGATAGTTCCGTATCTCCTGGGGAAAAAAACCCAGCAAACAAAACGCGGGAGCCCAAGAAGTGTTGCTGTGTGCCTGTGCCCTCCCTGGCACTTGCCTGGGCACTTCATTTTTCTGAAGCCAGTAGCTTGAACCCCCAGCCCTCCAGTGGATCACGAGGATGGTGTCTGTGCTCACAGAAACACAGACTTTGGGCAAAGGGATCAGAGAGGTCTGATCTCTCCCCCAGGCAGGGCCCGAGTCCCTGGGAGGCACAGCCCATGGGCAGTCTCCGACCCCAGTGCCTGATCTGCACCACAAACAGGGATGTGTCCCACAAGGGCAGAATGGTTTGGGTCAACGCTGTGAAAAACTGTCCCTACCCAGCCTCTCAGCAATAAGTTGGATTTGCAGAAAACAGCGACAGAGCTTTTTTGTAGCAAGAACTAAAATTGTTTAAAGAATATCTGTTTTACGAGAGTCAGAGAAAAAAAGAAGCAGAAGATTAATCGTCTTTGTCAACATCAGCATAGAAGTAAGCACAGAAAAAAATTAGTGAAGTCATGGTATCTGAAGGACTCAAGGGGAAAGTAGGAGGGGTGTGATCTAGGAATACTTGAATCTTTTTGCCAGAACTGTGGGTTGAACTTTCCTATTTAAACCTCTCTTTGATGCCTTTATATAATTAATTTCTAAGTTGGTCACCATGGCAGCAATGGCAGACTGAAATGAATGGAAATAGACGTTAGCAAAGAGGAGTCTGGAGAGTAGTTGGATGTTTTTTTGCAGTCTCTGTTGGTCTTGGACCCGCCAGCTCCCAGGAGAGCGTTCCTCCAGTGAGGGCTGATGGCTGTCTGCAGGGAGCAGGGCACCTGCTGCCTCCCCGGGACGGGGCCGAGCTCCTTTCCGTCGGACTGAGCTCAGGACCCCAGACTCCATGTCTTGGCCATGGAAGACTGACAGCTTTATTGACATCTTCCTGTGTTTCCCCCTGCTGCTAATCAGCAAAGACAGATTTGCTCCCACAGTAATGCAAAACACCTGCTTTGTTTAATTAGTGGGCTATTGAATAAGAAATAAGTGAACCCTCACACTGTACTTTCCAAAATTCAGCATCTCTCTTTCCTCCTGTGCCTCAGTAAAGCTGCTACTTAATGTAAGACTGGAAGCACAAAGTGATCCTGAATCACAGATGTGAATAACAGGCTTTTTCTCAAACAGAAGAAAAGCCCTGAGTCATTCCTGGAATGTTGTAGGGGAAGGGCTGATCGTGATAGCAGATCCCCCAGTGGGGCTGCAGGGGGGGCACAGGGAGCCCCCCTTTGCCGACACCATCCTAATGGCCTGGCAGGAACTTGCTTTGTGCCTTGACGTTCTCCTTGAAGAAAATCTCTGGTGGAAGGCTTTACATATGTCTATGCTAACATAAACAGAGAGTGGAAAAGGAAGTTTATACTAAATGGAAAGAGTAGACGTTTTTCCAAATGCTCTGTTCGCTGAGCCTTATCTACGTTACCAGCTGCTCTTGGCCATCCAAGGAAGGGCTGGGAGAGGGCTGCGCCGGCACGTGCTCGCGGGGCACTGAGGGCTTCAGTGCTGCCTTAGATAAAACCGATTGAGATCAGAGTCATAAGGGATCAGATAAATAAACTGCTTTTCTGCTCTAGAGAGAGGCTGGACGATCTAGTCATTAGGCCAAAGCAAAAACAAACATCTAAAAAGGAAGGCTGTGTCAGTCCTTTATCCATTTCTTCTCCATGTTTAAGGAGTAGAACAGCAGCGGCGTTTCCAGACTGTCAAGAATGTGTTTTCTGAGAAAGATGATATTAAGGGCAAGTTATTGTGAAGCATCAGTTCCTTATTCCTCAGAAGGGGTGTACACCTCCAAGAACAGCGGGGCACATGGTTCATGGGGCACGTTGTTATTGCTGATTTCAGTTTACCCTCCTGCCCATCAGCCGGATGCCGGGGGGCTGCTGCGGAGGCTGGAGCCCCATCGCCAGGAGGGGCTCCCTCGGGGTTTGTAGTTGGAGGTAAGGGGGGGCTCGGGGTGCTGCCAGGAACCCCTCCAGCACAGGCTGTTATTCACATTTCTCATGAGCCTCCTGTGACCTCACGGCTTGTGGTTTTCCTCTCTGTTCAGTATCGCAGCGGTGATGCAAACAGTGAGTGCTTGGGCAGCCAGTTACACAGCCCAGTCAGGGTTAAAAAAAAATTGTTTATTTCACATTTTCTTATTTGTTTCTAGGAAATGGAAAGACAATTTTTATCAGAGAAAAATTTGTTTCCATGACCATCACAGTTTCTGGCAGAGGCAAGTGCCGTATCTCTAGGAAGTGAGGTTCAGCCAATTGCTCTTGGTTTGTTTTTTTTCCAGATCCATTGTACCATTTTTCTAACCTTTTGACCAATTTCAGTGTCATTTGCTACAGACTGAAGCATATATTTGCCAAGTGCAGGTTTCACTGAGGAGGGGAGGCAGGAGGTCCTGCCGGGATGCACCCTGGGCACTGGTGCAGCAGACATTGCTCTGGCTGGACAGACGGATGGACGGAGGGGGGCTCAGCCCCAACCTGCACTCGTCAGCCTGAGCTTGGTCCTTGGGCCAGGGGAACCGCCTGCTCTAGACCTACTTCTCATTTAGTGGTCAGCGGAAGGGTTTGGGATTAACGAGGTGATAATTTGGATTCCCAGGTATTGCGGCCAAGCTTCAGCCCAACGAGCAGAAAGTCAAGCACTGAACTATTTATGTTCCAGTTCCTACAGCTATTTTTATACAGCTTCAGACACTTGCTGTATTATCCTTCCTTTTTAGCGTCTGCTTCTTTTCTTAATCTCATCTCATTTTCCCTGCCCTTTCTTTATCTTTGGATCAATTTATACCATCCTTTTTATCATGGTCTAATCAGAACACACTTTATGATTTCAGATAAATGTAGTCATGGTAATTTTCCACTCCATTTAGGTCAAGTCAGGATGAAACAATTTTTTTAAATCTTAGCTAGTAACCACCAGAAATGGCTCCTTGTTAAACTATCTGTTCCCCTGCTTTTCTAACATCATTAGATTCTAATGTCGAGTGTCAGTCTCCTTTTTGGGATTTATCAGGAAATTGGTTCTGTGCTGCCAGCCAACCTGTACAACCTGGAAAGAAAACCTTTCTCTCCCCACAGCATCTGCCGATGGAGCACTTCCCCCCGTCCCACCAGCACAGCTCTCCCGTGATCCCTCTCGGGCCCTACAACATCCCCTTCTGAGATGGTCCTGCCAGGGATGTGCCGGTTTCGGGATGCCATAGCAGGTTTGGGAGCAGCAGCAGAGGGGGATGAGGAACCCTCGTGTCTGAGCCCTGTCCCAGCCCCACAGCCCCGGGTGTCGCTGCCGTCACACCAGTGGTGGGGCTGCGGGCACCTCCTCTCCCTGCCCGGGGTTTCACCCCCCTTCTGCAGCCAGCAGAAAGCTGCCTCGCTTTTCTGAGGCACTTCGAGCAGGGGGCTGTTATCTTTGGGTGACACGCACTCTCTGAGCTTTAATAATATTACCCATAATAATATTATTCAGTTCAAGCAAGCCAGTAGAATGTTAACAATCTCTTAATTTGATATTGCATGATTTCAAAAATGTTTTTGTGCCAAATTGTCATACTTCTCCTCTATTTCACCCTTTCTCTGAGGACAGTATGGGCTCCAGCTCTGAAATGCAAATACCAGCCCCGGTGCTCTGGCTTCCCTCGCAAAGGTTAAGAACACATTTATCGTGCTGTTCCTGGCGGTGGAAAAGGGCAGGAGATGGAGAGCGAGACAAGGGCTCTGGCACCGTGCAGGTCCCAGCTCGGCCACAGCCAGCTGCAGAGCCACAGGGGTTTGGATTGGCCCCTTACACTCAGTTCATGTTTTGTTTGCATAGGAGGGGTTGTTTTGATTGAATATTGTAGCTATTGGCAAAGATACATACACACCTCCTGAACGTGTGTGAAGTGAGGGCAAAAGGGTTCAGGACAAACATCATTAGAATATTAGAATAATTAGCATGGTTAAATATTTTAATTTGAAAATTACAATAGGGCTGCTGGCCAGTGTGCTCTGAGGGTGGGCAGCGGAGCTCAGGAGACTCTCTGCAGAAGATGAGCGCAGCAGAGTTTGGCATCCCCCGGTGCCAAGGGGGCTTTGGGCGAGGGGCAGCTCCCGGCCCGGGGGGGACCAGGCAGAGCCGCGCCGGGGGAAGGGGAAGGTGGCTCCGTTTCCCCAAGCAGCGCTGAGGCAGCAGGAGAGTCTGGAGGAGGTGCAGTGCCTTGTTGTCGGATCCAACAGCTGGATGTGCCAAAAGAAAAAAGGTTTGTGCTCCATCCATGGCAGCCGGGCGCCTGGCTGCGAGCAGCCTCTCCCCGTGCCTGCTGGAAGGCTGCAGGCATTCCTTAGCCATAAACCCGTGTTTTCTTTTAATGGCGTGTACAGATTGTTTTTGACCTGCCTCACACCCCCTCCCCGCAGCCAGCCCAAACTCAGATCTGGGCTAAAATTGCCCTGAATGCATGAGATGCTGGTGTCCAAAGGGCTCATCATATTGAGTCACATCATCTCTGTTCTGTGAAGGATGAATACGTATGTGAACTCCTCTAGAATAAAATCAAATCTGT
Source organism: Gallinago jamesoni (assembly GCA_025769975.1). NCBI lineage: Eukaryota > Metazoa > Chordata > Aves > Charadriiformes > Scolopacidae > Gallinago > Gallinago jamesoni. The sequence goes on from JAOQGH010000002.1 coordinate 38,545,186, forward strand.
GCTTCCCAGTAGTCTGCAGAGTTTAAATTCTGAGAATTACACTGCAGATTTTGCTGCTTTATAATTAAAGGTGGCAGCACAAACTGGCACCAAGAGTGCTAAAATCAAAGGGAAGCAAGGGAAATTACTTCGTGATGCTTTTATTGGGCTCTTAGATGTCAAACTTCAGCATAAAAAGCTTAACCTGTGTAATTTCTACTTTCAAAATGAAACTGAAACAGAAAAGAGCAGACCGCCTAGGTGTGTATTTTATGTCTTTCACTGAGTTTCCTAACACACTTGAGGACACCTCAGCACCACAAGCCCCTCTCCTTGAGGAGCCAGCGCAGGCTGAGGGGACACCAGCATGGCTCATTGTAACTCAGCGCCAGTTCAGCCTGGGCCTCAAAGAAAGACCCTGCAGAGCCGCTGACGAGTCACAGCGCTGCCCCTTTTTTCAGTGCTTGTTTTAAAATGCCCTTTGACTTCTCTGCTTTCAGACTGCTGTAAGGTGTTGTTAATGCTTCTCTCCCTGCTGCTGACAGCCAGGGTGACAGCAGTGTGTGCTGGGCTGTTAATCACAGCCCATGGCAGCACAGGAGCCAGGGCTGCCTTGCTAATCACTGCTAAATCAGTCCGTGGATACTGTTGGGTTTTTTTCATTTTTAAAAGACGTTTGTGATTGCCCAGGAAAGGCGGCGTGGTAGGAAGGGGCTGCTACATCCAGCCCTTGCCAAATTTCAAGTGTCCTGTTTTTACCGAAACAGAGAGTAATGCCACGTTTCCTATGGCTTTTAGCTCCTCTTGCCACAAGGGTGCCGCTGACACTTAACGTAGGAAATGTCCCGTGACAAACCTTCCCATCCAGTCACGGTTACTGCAGAAGCAGCTCTATGGAAACACAGCTATTGTAAGAGCTGCTTTAATAAGTTTTGAGCAATTAGCTGTTTGGTTTGCTTTGTGCTTTAACAGGGCAGAGGGGGACTGTTTGGTTGGCTTTTTTAAGATCTCTTCTAGGTACAAGTTGGGAAGTAAACAGTCTTTAAAGAAATGAAGTTAATGTTATCAAGAGTATGGTGCTCTAATTATAATTACATAACCCATATTTCAATTTGATGGGAATATTAAAAGGATTCCTGGGAGAGTTTTGAGCAGTCTAAAAGTGCAACAGCATAAAATGCAATAAACCTTGCCTTCGTTTAGAGGACATTTCCTTAAAGGGCCAGGTTTAGCTGCCAGAGCTGCAGTCTCTGCAGAAGAGCAATTTCCTCAAACTCCCTAAAAGATAAACTAACCTTCACACTAGAATTTTCTCTCATCTGTATGATGGAATAATGATAGTTTTTACTGCTGTCAAGGCTGGAATTCAGAGGGCTGTGCGAGTGGATGCAATGCATAAATATTTTCAGTGCATGCCTTATTTGTATAGAATACAAGATGTATTTATAGCCCTTATGAATGCAAGATGGATGTGAGTCAAGAGAGAGCTGTGTCTGCGCTGGCAGGAGCATTTGGTGAGCTCCATGGCCATTTCAGAGGGGTTTTTGGGAGCAGGCTGCCCACTTTGGACAGGCAGTGCTGCGAGAGAAAAAATTTAGTAAAGCTGCCCCTCTCTGCAGAGCCGTGCTCGTGTCTGTGGGGCTGTGCCCCCTTTGTGTGGCACATAGCCTGGGTTCACGGCAGGCTGCTGCCGAGGAGAGGAGGGCAGTGCCCTGTGCTCCTCCATGGGCACCTGAGAGGCTTGTGGCACTGCCTGGCACAGCCCAGGGCCCGTGTCTCCTCTGCCGGAGTCAGAGGAGGAGGGAGGGTTGCTCGTTGCCTCTCCCTGCCCCTGTGGTGGCCGCAGCCAGAGCCGGAGGCAGAGCCCGGCTGGGGTTGGACATGGCGGCAGTGGTGCGGGAGGGACGTCCAGTGTCCGACAGCTCCTGCACCGGGCACCCAGGGTGGCCTCAGAAGAGGTGAGCAGAGGGACAGGGAGTTTATCCGGAGCTGGTGGAGGAGGAGGTGGCCAGGCCGGACTGTGGCATCGGTACCAGCAGGACTCATGGTGTGAGCGTGGGGACAGGTCCCCGACAGACCCTGCCCTCACTGCAGAGCTGATGCTGCCATGCAAGCCGGGGCTGGACACGGCCCGAGGGCCTCAGGAGCATGTGGGGTCTGGGTGCGCAGGGTGGGGGGCAGCTCTGGCCTCACCACAGCACTGGGGCGAGACGGGGTGTGTGGGGCTGGGGGGTGTGGGGGGGAGAATTGCTGCTCCTCACAGGGGGCAAATGTTAGAACAGCACCACCCCCATTCTCACGTCCCTCTGTTTATTCAAAAGCCTCGACCAGAAGTTTCCCAGCCTTTCTCCCCTCTGATCTCTAAATGCAGGCTGTAGGACACACTGCCCGCGCTCCCCGGGGGCCGGGAGGCAGGGAGGGAGGGGGGACAGGTCCCTGCGGGAGGTGGCTCCAAACGCCTGGCCCCGCTGCGAGGGAGCTGCAGCCCCTTCGGCCCCTCAGCCCCCAGTCCCCTTGGCCCCCTCAGCCCCCCGGCTCCTCAGCTCTCGGCCGGGCTCCCGTGTCCCACCTGGGCCTGGCCAGCATCCACCCACCGGCCTGCCTGGACAGGGGGGGCATGGCCTTAGCAGAGAGAGGAAGACAAAATGTTAAGGCTGTTTTATTCCCACTAGGAAGAAAAAAAATGCCCTTAATATTTGGGCTATCATCATCTTTTAGATCTTCAGACTTTGCCATTTTGTGACTTGGGTATTTTGTGGTTTAACTGTTTCACACCCTGGAGCACTTTCTGAAAGAAATTTATTTGGGAATCTTACTTTTGAGGACTACAGGCATGAGCGTGGGATAAGGCAAAGAAATCCAAATAAATACCCTGACTTTCTTCACAGCTTCAAATTACTTTTTAGTTTTCAGGTTTAATTAGATTTTCTGAGTTTCCTAATCATTGTTCTAATGTAACTGCAACACACTTACCGGGTTATTTATCTTTATTTCTCCATATATTCTCAGACTTGACTCAGTCACAGTGACATTTCCTACCCGGGAATGTAAAGTCAGGTAAAAGTCATGCTGTGAGGGTTGTAAGCCTTCCCAGGAAAATGCTGCCTGAAGCAAAATTACATATAATATTATAGTTAAGGTGTTGGTTCTGTTATGATAAATTTTAAACAGAAGAAGGCTTGATGAATCGTGTTGCATAATGTAGTGTATTGTTTAGTATTATATTGAAAACTAGAGGATTAGCTGAGAAGTGAAAACCGTTCCTGAAATGTGCACTGGATATGGATAACACCAAACAGGGGCACGGATTTAAGCCTATGAAAATGTTCCTGTGACATGACAATTTATATGAGCTGGTAATTATGGAGGCAGACTTTAGAGCCGACTGTTGGGCCGGTCCAGCCGGAGTTCCCCCGTCCCCCCCGGCAGGGCACCCAGGAAGGGCTGCGTGGCAGGGGTTTGGGAGGGCTCCTGCCCCCCGCGGCTGAATTGAAGGGTAAAGGAAGGTCAACGTGGGTGAAGAAAGCTGTCCCCGGCAAAATGCTAGGGGTTGGTAAGTGTACTGACCCCACAATAAATGCTTTCGGGCTGCAAAGCAAGCCCTCGCACGATGTTATGCAGGTGTGCCCAGACATCTATGCAAATCCTTTTGTTCAAGTTTCCTCTGTTTTCTCTCCTGAGCTTTTCTAGGCTTGTTCAGCCCGTACTTCACTGAAAAAATGAGAGAAAAGACTGGCACTGGAATATTTGCCCCAAGGATGGGTATCTATGGTAAATTTGTTGTTACCCACGTGAGAAGCGTGACGGCTGTGCGAGGGGACGGGGGAGCTCCCCAGCCGGCCGTGCAGGGGACGTGGCCCTGGGCTGATGCTTGTGGTGGGAGAGGCGGCTCCTCCACGCAGCAGGGATGAGGATCAACCCGGGCCACGCTGGGCCTCACTAAGCAGGAGGTGAGGTTCCTCCGGGCACCTGGGGAGGCTGATCGGGGCCCCCGGCCAGTCACCGGCCTGGCCAAGGTCACAGCGGTGGTTGTGGCTGCGGAGGAGTTTGGGGTGCTGCCGGGACACACTGCTGCCTTATGCCTTTCCCTGCTGTCATGGCGCTGCCCACCATCCACCGCACTGCTCCCCAGGCCAGGCACTGGTGACTGCTTGGACAAACTGAGTCTTCTTCTCCCTTGCACCCTCTCGGGGCCCATGGAGCCTCCCCCCAGTCCTGCCAGGACAAGGAAGCTGGCAGCCGCTGTTGAGCATGGAGAGGCAAATCCCGAGAGCTGAAGAGCACTTTTGCCTCAGAGAATGTGATTTAGATTAACTATTTTTAGCCGGATCTAGTGGGAGTTGAAGGAGGAGAGTGTCTTCCAGGAGATGCAGAATACCACGCTGTATTGTGTGCCAAAATAGGAGCAGATGCTTCCAATTACACTTAATTCACCTCAATTATAGAAAAAGTAAAAAAAAATAAAATAAATGGTTGCACTGTGAATATCTTTTTCTAAAGCTAAAAATATTTGGCATTGAAGATTGTCCGTGTTGAAGAGCAGTGACAGTTGTGGTACCAGTTGGCTGGGGTGCAGTTGGTGGCTCTGCAGGGCGCTGCTGCTGCCACCGCAGCAGGATGGGTACGGCTTTGGAGGGATTTCACTTCACACGCCATCTTTGGGACAGTTTATCCTGTCTCCATTTCCTGACATCAACAAATTCTGTGGTGTATTAGCATGTTCAGGAAAAAGTATTCTTTACATCAGAATATAGTCTTGTGCTGGTGCTAAAATCAGGCAGTTTCACAAAGATGACACCAAATTACCCTGCCCTCAGGTAACCAGAGGCTGGTACTAATTTCCGTCTCAGTAGAAATCCCGTTAAAGCTGAAATCACCATAGATCATAGCAAACAGTGACAGTCTGCAACACGCCTGGGAAGTGGGAAGCTTGAGAGTGGCATCGTGCCTGTGTTTCAGCCAACTACCTCCTCCTCGGGGAGAAGAGCCCTCCTGGCTTTCTGGGGGTGCCCCTCTCTCCGGGCTGCAGCTCCATGAGAGGATCCAGGGAAAGGAGCTCGTGTTCACACCACGACACCAGTTCTGCAGAGAAGCGAAGGGCTGGGATGGCACTTTCTTAGCTGCCAGCTCATGAGTCATTATTTCCTTTGGCTTTCCTCTCCCACTAGCTGTTTCCTTCAGTCACGCTACCCTGTTTATCAGCTGGAGACAGACATCAAAGCGCAGGGTTTCCACCCGCTCTTCCCAGGAGGGCAGGCAGACCCTGCTCAGGACACGGGTGCTCATGCTCAGCCCCTCACTCTGCTGCCACCGGGAGCTGGGGGGGCATCCGCATCCCAGCCCTGCGCCCCAGCAGCCCCCAGGACCCCTCCCATGGTCCCAACCCCACCCCAGGAGCCAGGCTCCCCAGGCCTCCCTCCTTGCGCTGCAGGCTGGATGGGCTCTTGGCATTTTGTTGGATTTAAGGGGGAGAAAAAGTCATTCAGTCAGTGCTGATTTCCTAATTCAGCATAACCTTTTCACTTCCAAGCTAAGGACAGCTTGACATTTCCTCTGCATCCCAGGGAGAGGATACAAAACCTCTCAGCTTTGCTCCTGACGCCGCTGCACATCTCTGGGACACATTGTGCATCATCAAACATTTGAACAACATTCGACTGATTTTTAAAGCCCATATTCACTGGTTCAGCCACTTGAGTCACCATCGTTGAAAACCTGCAGTGTGTGCAGCTCTGCCCTCTCTCCACTGTGCTCGCTGCCACGGCTGTGAGGCGGTGAAGCTGATTTTATCGCAAAGGAACCCAGAATGAATTCCCACCATCTTTCCAGGCTACCCCCCCATTGCCTGGGTGATGAACTGTGGGCACACTCTGCCTTTGTGTCCCCTGTACCTCTCTGTGCCCTGGCACGGTGCGTGAGTGGCCGCGGCAGGCAGTCCCACTGCCCCACCGTCCCACTGGGCACTGGGTGTCATGGGACCCCAGCTGAGAGTGCTGCCCTACACCTCCTTGGGGTTTGGGTGAGGGAGCTGACTGCATTGGCACTTCGTATTTTTATTTTTTCATTTCTTGGAGGCCAGCCTTTGATGCGTCTGAAACAAACACTGCTGTCCCCAAAGACTTCATGTTACTCAAATGTCAGAGGGACAGTTATACCAGTGAAAGAGGCACAGCTTGTATCCATAACTCTTCAAAGATTCATACATAAATTTTGTAGTAATTTTCCAAGAATAATGTGAATGGCTCATCATGCTGAGAAGATGCAGCGTGGCAGAGGTAACTAACAGCCACAGAAGAGACTTCCAAGTGTCTTGGGCCATACTTTATTTCTGCAAACTAGGGACAAGCCAGTTTATTATGGCTCTTCACAGTAAGAACAATAATTGCTTCCAGTTCCAACATGCTTTCCCCTCTTCTTGCATTTTTCCCATTCTATATTGTCTATTATGGCATAACACATGATTTACATCTTGGTTACTGATTACAAGCTACAGGAATTCCTAAGAGGTCACAAACCAAGAGCTGCTCCTAAGTGGTGGTGCTGCAGCCGTGCTCCGTGCTCATTGTACAGACCACCAAAACTGCCTCCAAGCCATAAACAATCCCTGGCAGAGTTTGAAGCATGTAGCTGTAGGGTTTATGCCATGTGCAGGAGAACACAACCGGTCTTACTTTGCCAGTACCATTGCTGAATTGTAAACTCCAAGAATGCAGTATTTCTGATCCTGTACCAGATTCCTGAAATACATGATCTCCAGGGTCCTTAGAAACCTCAGAATTAAAGAGTGAAAAAAAAACCCCAATCCTCCAACTTAGGGCTTTTCTCTAAATCATCAACATTAACCTTCTAGGATAGAAACAGAGAAGACATGCATTACCCCTGGGGAGAGCACCAGAAGGAGATCAAGTCCACTCACATGTCACTGTGCAAGCTCTATGGGAGAAGGGGAAAGAAAAGCTGGTTTTCAGACTCAGAAAAGAAGTATCAATCTCAGGTACCTTTCTTTACCTGTCAGTGTGGCCATTGCTCTGCTGCCTGAGCACCCTCCAGTGACTTCAAACATGACCAGTAGCTGCTCTTTGTACTTCCTTCCCTATTGCCCTTCCCAAAGGGAAATATTATTTATCAAGACAGAGATGCCTTTGAAAATAATGTCTTGGATGAATTAGGTTTCCTCTCTATGCCTGATTTATTGTCCCTAGATAATGTAAAGGGAACAAGCTCTTGCCAGGCTCTCTCTGTACTCTTAAGTATTGCCAGTGCTTAAAGGGATCATCTGAACTTTAAAAGTGTATCTTCATCTGAAAACTTTGCAGTTAGCATTGCTGCAAAAAGCAAAAGTATCTTTTTCCTTGAACAAAACTGCCAGGAGAGAGATTAAAGGGCTACTTCCCTTTCACTCTTTAGACATCCCTTTGTGTTCCAGAGTCAGTCTGTGTCTCATTCCCTGTTGATTAAACGGATCTTTTGCCCAGCAGTCCTGCACAGGGGGAAAAAAAAAAAAAAAAAAAAGAGAGAGAGAAGAAAGAAAAAGGGAAAAAAAAAAAGCACAAACCTTACAGTTTGCAGAAAAACTTAGGCTGCATTGTTCCCCAAAGTGTTTGGATTTGTTTCTCTTTTAATAACTACTTTTCAAGCTGACAGCAGCTCCTAAAAGTAGTTTTGGATTAAAAAGGAAGGAAGACATCCCAGGACTTCATGTTTCTAATTATGGTCCCAGAGAGCCTTTAAATGACTTTCATGAATTTATACCCAAAGCAGCCAATTCTCTTGCTGCTCACACTGTTTTTATTCTGATACAAATCTATTCACTTTAATGGGGCTATTACTGTTTTTAACAGGCTTACATAAGAGGAGAATGGGACCCAGTAGGTGGTCTCTCCCTCGTATCTTTTCCTTGGTTTCAAACAGCTTCTGTAGGAAGAAAACCAAATTAGTTAAAATGAGGCCAAAAAGTCACACACGTCAGAAAAAAAAAGGAAGCAGATGCCCTTCCATTGTTTATTCTTCGGTCCCCAAGATGGGACAAAAGCAAGGTGGGTGCTGAGCTTTCAGGAGTCCAAGGGCTCCTGGTAGGTCCAAGAGGCAGCTCTGCGGGTCCCAGAGTCAGCAGCCTCTCACCAGCCGCCTCACCAGGGACACGGGGTCCCAGCAGGTGGGCACGGCTGGGAGCCCAGCATCCCCGGGAACCCCAGGACTGACTGTAGGATTTGGGATAAAACGTTATTCCTTGTAATTGTCTCTATTGACAATTAAGGGAATTGTGTCCTTTTAACCACTTTTCTTTTGAATGCTGTATTTAGAAAAAGGCACTTGGCACTTAATCTTGTTTAGATCTTCTCCATCACTGTTCTCCTCCATGGTACTCGCCAGAACACGGGAAGTACAAGTAGTCCTGGCTTAAGGCTGATGCCACAGCAACTAACCCACCACTCAGCCTCCTAATACAGGGCCTCAGAGGCTTTTTACATGCAGTGAAGTGTTAGATATTACTCTCAGATTAGCTTTTGTCTCCTGGGCTTCTTGGAAAAAGAAAAACCAGAATCATGAGAATATTTTTCATCTGGTTATCCATCTTTTGACAGCTACTGAAAAATACAGGGGTTTCTTTAAAAATGAAACCACAATTTCAGCTACAAGAAGGGCAGTGAGCAGTAATGTGTCATAAAGGAATTGAGATACATCTCTGCAAATAAACTCATGGTGAGATGTGTCTTCTAATAGCTTCTTGGGGGGGGGTGGTAAGGAAGTATTCACTGAAAATAACCTGCATCTTGCCTTGGAGTTACTCCATTTTTTGTTCTTCCTTGCTGCCTTTCTCTCATGTCTCAGAGCAGGGGGAGGAACAAGCAGTGCCATCCCTGCTCCTGCCCATCCCTCCACCAGGGTCACCCCCCGATCACTGGATTGAGCTACTCTGCTGCCCACCTTCTCCTCTGGATACTCTGCGAGCAAGCATTGTGCACAGCTCCTGCTTCAGAGGACAAATAAAATTCTAAAAGCAATTTACAAGGTTTTATATTTGTTAATTTTATTGCTGCTGTAGCATTTGAAGTTTGAGGTGGAAAATCCTGTTGGCAGGGAGCTGCTTTTGCACCTCCCCAAACAACTACACTTAGCATTTATTGCATGGGTTTGGCCAGACTGCATTTGTGAATAGGGATCTCACACTGTGCTTCAGGACTTGTCTCACCGACAAGGTGATTCCCAGTTACTCTGCCTGCTGCTAGGGAAAAGCTCTGCACAAACATGCTCCGCAGTGGGAGAGGCAGGGGAAGAAAAATTTAACTCTTTAGAGGATTTAAAACTCGGTAAGAGAAATGTTTTCACCTTGGCACGTTCCCTTGTTCTCTGTCAGTGCATCCACATGGAAGGTCTCCGTAGGGAGCGTTGTACCTGACACGCACTGGGTGCCTGACCAGGGGCTGGCATGGGATGGTAACTCTCAGCCCTCGTACTCCCTTGCTAAAATGTGAATATATTGCTGTGACGTTCAGGTGGGTTCAGTTCCGTTGCTGAAGGAGCCCAAAGACCACCGCTGCTGCAAGGAGGGGCTGCTTGCTGGTACTGCCACTGCGGCCACTGTCACCCCATGGGGCGCAGGAGCCTTCCCTGGTGGGAGATGTGGAGCAGACGGACCTGGCACAGGAGGAGCCCATCCAGGTGCTAATTAAGGGGCAGTTGTAGGAGATGCCCAGGTGCAGAGGGGCCTGAGGAGATGGGGAGTGGGAGATTACTTATGTGAGTGTGGGGGAGGCAGGAGGGAAGGAACAAGGAAACAGCAAATGCAGAGCAGCCAGGAAAGCTGGAGCTGAGTCCCTGGGTGAGGGTCTCACCAGGTATGTGAAGTGCCAGGGAAATGCTGGGTGAATTGGGAGGTGAATAAAGCAGGGGGCTGGTGTGCTCCTGGATGGCCCTCCCCCCAGCACAGAGGGGAGCCAGCCACCTCTTCAGCCTGCCAGCCTGTTGCTATTAACAGCTCAATTTTTGTATTACTCTACGGATAAGAATTACCCAGCTTTTAGAGCTTGAGATGGCATGAAATTAACTGTCCTCTTAGACAGCCTTTTTTACAGAGCGAAAATGCATTACTTCAACCTTAGCAACAGTGTGAAATACAGTAATCTGAGAAAATTCTCTGGATTTGTAACTACCAGCCAGTCATGGGTTTTAGTCTGTAAAAAAGTGCACTATATGAAACATGGGTTAAATACATGTTTCCTTTTTTGTGCCCCAGAGATAAGTGATGCTTTCAAATATGCCTTTAAAAATCAAACCACAAAACAAGGGTACTGGCTTCTCGCTGTCGCGCTGCCCTGGAGCGACTGCCCTGGTCACTGGCTGCGGGGTCTTCACCTCGCGCCTTGCCTTCCACTTGCAAAGCAATACATTCTGCAGTGCACACTGTTGCTTTTTGTGGCTGAAAAATGCTAAATAAGGTGCCAGGTGCCCTGGACGGGAGGTGCAGCGCGTTGCTCTGTAGTATTTCCCTGTGCAGTCTCTGAGGCAGGGCTGATGCCATCAAAGCTCTGCCCTGGAGCTCCAGGCAAAATTCAGCGTGATTTCGCCAAAAGTGAGCACTTTTGAAATTAGTCTTTGAAAGCACATGCTGCCCACTGTAGCCTTTCCTCCTGAAAGCAAGCAAATTGTTCTAATGGCTTGTCGGGTCATTTCAGAAATGCAGTGGTTTTGCAGAAGTGTGATGTAGATTTCACTTCTGATGCATTTACAGCAAACTAATTTCTCATCGTGGAACACTAATATGGAAATACTTTAGCTAAAACTCAAGCCCAAATTGCTGGAGGTGAATGTCTATGGCAAATCCCACTGCGTTATGCTGGGAAACGGAGATGCCAGGAGCATTTCAGGAGTCAGTGCTCTGCCTGGGGACACAGCGCAGTGGCACAGAGTCCCTGCGGGCAGGGCTCCCAGCTGTGCACAGATGTCAGCCTCTCCCTGCGTCCGCAGGTATAGCGTGAAGAGAACACTTGCCATGTCAACCTTGGCTGGCGTGGATGTTTGCAAATGGGGAATAACAAAGAAAAAACGATGCTGACTAATGAAACAGTCATTCAGGATTAGAACAAACATTTGTGAATGCTGTTTGAAGCGGTCTATTGTCTCCATTATGGCTTGAATAAATAGTTAATCTTTGGCACACTGTTAAGCTATAGTACTTTAAATAAAATGATACCACTGAACCTGAACAGTTCATTGACATTTGCTGTCAGGATCACTGTAATTCTCTTTTATTTTATTTGTTTTTTTTAAAGGGATCCTTGCTGCCAAGCTGAGGTTTCCCCCACAATCTACAAGCAGCACGGTCTGCAATCTTGTTGGGAGGAGCTTTTTGGGGCTAAACCAGCAGCTGCAATCAACCAGGAGTCATTCTGGTGGGTCTCCTTCGAAGCGTGTCACACAGTGCCAGGGACGGGGGGATCCCCTGCCTGGAGAGCTCTCCTCACCGCGACCTGCCGACTCGGCATTCGCCACCTTCACACGCTCCAACCCCTGTCCTCGGCTTCGTCCTCTGCTGCACCTCCCGCTCGGCATCTCCCAGATCCTCCTTCCTCATGGCTGCCCGGCCCTGTGCTATTAACAGGATTTAGCTAATTAGCTGCAAGCAGTGCTGTTCTCCCTCGGCAATGTAAAGGGCTTGCTATTTTTATCTGACTCTGGATGGTTTTGCTTCCTAGGGGATTAGGGTCAGAGGGCACATATTTATTCAGATGCTGGAATTCTGACATCGTTTTTCCATTACTGGGTTGGGAAGGAGGAGCCTCAGCCTTTCAACTCCCTCTTCTTCCCCGCCGGCTGCACCCCGGGTGCCCGCCCTCCCTCCTCGGCGAGAGGAGCCAGCTTCTCTGAAACCAGAATGTTTTTTACTTTCACTAGTGGTGTGGAGACATGCTAACCAAACACCTTATTTTTAAACACAAGTGGTGTCCAAGGGAGGGAGGGAGCCCTATAGTCGCTTCATTCAATGCACTGTCGTTAATCTGCAAGCAGGAGAGTTTATTCTAATGCATTTTTGAAGTTATTATTTCCATATGTTTCTTGAAACAAGGATGCTGCCTTGCAGGACAATTTTATTTTCCTTCAAAAAAATTCTGCATGGGTATGACCCTAAAAAACCTCCACAACCTGAACTTCTTACTGCTTCAGGTATTTAAATAATTCCAGTACTTTCAGGTATAGCCTGAAAACACTCCCAATGCAAATGCACCTCTAGTTAACTGATTCATACAGTATACAATGCCTTTAGGCTGGGCTGCTGAAAAAGAAGTAAGTTTTCATCAGTAGTTTTAAAAATGGGGTAATCAAAGCATCTTTTTAAGAGTTGCCACTATATGGCCACTAATATTTCAGGACTGGTTCCCTTTTGGCACTCAACTGCAGTTAGTGAGGGGATTAACTGCTGTCCTTTCATTTGCTTTCTGGTGGAAAAAAAATACATGTTATGAAGCATTTTCTCTTTGCATGTGTTATTTTAACATCTATACAGGATACAATAATAGCCAAGTGAGCAAGACTCTGCTTCAGAAATCTACCTCCTGCAGAAAGACAGTGAGATTTGTGGTGAGCCCTGGATCCTGTACGAATTTCTTCAAGAGTCTCAGGCTGGTCCTCACAGTTCTACCTTCTGCTCTTGATGTAAAGCTTTACACTTATTACCACCTACTCTGCCAGAGGAGCATAGCCGCTGGTCATGTTCTTCATCTCCTGTCCATCGACCTGCTGATTGTGTGGCTCTGAGCAGTGGAGGCCCTTGCAAGAAGAGTGGAGATCCCAAGCTTGGCTTGCCAGCAGTTTCCCAACATCTGTGGAGTGTGCTGGATGGACGGGCTGTGCTCCTGCTGCCCAGGGGAGATAATGCCATAGGGTTCATCTCCAGCTGGAGATCCTGCAGGGTTCATCTCATAGAATCATAGAATTCTCTAGGTTGGAAGGGACCTTAAAGATCATCTAGTCCAACCATCAACCTAACCCTGACAAAAATCACTAAACCATATT
>JAOQGH010000002.1:38558278-38572240 GCA_025769975.1 Gallinago jamesoni
TTAAAGATCATCTAGTCCAACCATCAACCTAACCCTGACAAAAATCACTAAACCATATTCCTAAGGACTACATCAACGCATCTTTTGAATGCCTCCAGGGATGGTGCCTCAACCACTTCCGTGGGCAGCCCATTCCAATGCCCAATAACCCTCTCCGTGAAGAAATGTTTCCTAATCTCCAATCTAAACCTCCCCTGGCACAACTTGAGGCCATTGCCCCTTGTCCTATCTCCTGTGACCTGGGAGACGGGACCGACCCCCGCCTCTCTACACCCCCCCCCCTTCAGGTAATTATAAAGCTTGATAAGGTCTCCCCTCAGCCTCCTCTTCCTCAGACTAGACAACTCCAGCTCCCTCAGCCTCTCCTCATAAGCCTTACTGCAGCTGGAGATCCTGCAGGCTGGTGGCTCCCTGCTGGGGCAGGAGCAGCCGTGTGTAGAGTGGTGGGTGTCCCTGTGGGGGCTGCCCAGCAGGGATGACTTACCCTGCTGAGTAACGGCTGTGCCAGCCCCGCGAGGAGCCCAGCGAAGCCCCGTAGCTACAGACTGCACAGGCCTGGGGACACCGAAGGGTTGGGAATGTTCCCACAGAGGTTTCCCTTCCCTCACCCCCCTCCGCAGGGCTGGGCTGTCCCCTCTCTTTGTCCCCGAGAGGGTGCGTGGGCACAGCCACGTGGGGAAGGAGGAGAGCTGAGCCCTGTGTGGGGCCTAGGAGCCCTCGGAGGTGGGTGGGAGCTGTGCTGATCTCTGCTGGGGACAGGCAGGGGGTGCTGGGGTGGCCCTGGGGCAGAAAGCCCCTGGGGCGGGCAGGGGCTGTGGCTGGCAGCCGGTGGGGAGCGTCCTCAGGCCTTCCCAGGGAGCAGCTTGGCCATGATCCTGATGGCTCCGAGGACCAGGATTACCCCAGTGCTGGTGAGTCACCGGCACCGCATCGGCTGCTGGCGCTTAGTTGGTCTGTTGTAACAGAGCTTTGGCTGAGAATCTGAAACCTCACCAAGTTATAGCTTAGACCTGGATTTCTGTTCACACTAAGCTCATCTTCAGCCGTGGAGTAATTTATAAACTATGACCCCTTTCCTCCTATCTTCTCATGTCATAAAGCAAAGAGGTCGATGATCTCTAAAGCCTAAAGCCTCAGGTTTGAGTTTTCTTTCTATCTCGTCCACACAGTAAAATATGCTACAAACAAAAATTATTGGGCAAAGAAAGCAGAGAAATATGGTACACATTTAACAATAATATTTCTATATAGAATTCCATAGTGTATTGAATCTATTTAATGAGTTTTCTAGATTAAGCTGAAGTCTAGGGAATTTTTATTATAATGCCATACCCCATAAAAATATCTATGGTCCTGTGAGAACAGACACTATATTAATCTATTTCTTTAACGTTAGGTGATTAGGTAATAGACTATTTGCAGCAATGATATTGACACTATTACTTCTTGTGTACTTCAGTTAAAAAAAGTCCTGTTCTCCAACACCTCCTCCGTCCCATGACACGGTGCAGAAAGGGTGTAAATGCCAGTGGCTGTGTAATCGATGGGAGTATTTACGAAATACAGTCCCCATCATGAGCTACCATCAGGACAGATGATGTTTATAATGTTTTACCAGCCCACGGGCAGATGGCAAAGGGATGGACCAGCCTCACGAGGACCAGCTCGCACTTCACCAGCCCACTTCTGTGCCAGGGCCAGGCTGTGTCCCTGCGGGAGTGAGGGAAGCACATCCCGGGACCCAGCCTCCTTCCCGACGCTTTCCAAAGGCAAAGAGGGTGCACGTCCCAACCCTGCACCACCCTGAGCCTGATGTTGGCTTCACAGATCTGAGGAAAAACAATTTTCTAGAAAAACCTGGGCACAGAAGAGCAGGCTGTGTTGTGGTGGGAGGTTTGTCTGGGGCGGGGAAGGGTCCGGAGCCCTACGGAGACAGCAGAATTGGCCTGAACACTCGGACACACACCCAAATTACATCATAGTCCTTGTTTAAAAGAAATCAAATTCTGAGAAACATTAAGTGGCTTAAATTATAAATGAATTGCTTCCCTAAGCGAGATCTGTGCATGAACTGTTGCTTTTGAAAGCAGTTGCTTGTACACAGCCCCTGGGAAAACTCCTGGGGAAGGGGCTGGGGCAGCCCCACAGGTCCCTCACGGACCTCACCGACCCACAGCTGCACCCCCACTTTTAACAGTTCTAAATGACCAGAGGATGGGTAATCCTTCTTACGCTGAAAATTGCTGGCCTTCTGGGATGAGGTTTTTAAAAATTTTCATTATGAAATTGCTTAGCGTAAGTCGTTAATTCTGTGTGTGCCACCGCACAGCTCTCAGGTCCCCCGCGCTTTTCTGGTTTTCTCTTTGATTTTAGGGAAAAATTTGTTCTACCAGGCATAAGTTGGAAATATAATAAATACAACTTTTCAAAAATATACAGAATTGCATATATTGCAATACATATTTTATAGGTATATTCACACTCAACAAGCTGTGTTTTCTCATGTTAGTGTTTTCCACACTAATCCCATGATGCTGTCATCTTTTGGGTTTTTTGTTACCATTTTACAGGAAAATGAAGGGTTGATAAGGTGTTTCTTAATAATAAGTTGTTAGCTTCTACAATAATATTCAGTGTGGCTTAAATTTAAAAAGGACAAAATTCTCTGCTGATCTGCATTTGCTGAGTGACAAACACTAAAAGAACAGACTATTAAAATTTTCTAGGTTGGGCTGCACCTCGATTATTACAGGAATTCAGCGAATTTCCTGCATAAATGTGTGTGATGTAGCACTCCAGTCAGAGATGAAGGACCCACCGGGAACTGAAGCCAGCACTAACTGCTCTAAGAGCACTCGTGGATGCCTGAGAGGGGGAAACAGCAGTATAATGGCAGAACTAAGCCTTAACGAAGCACATTATTAGTCAGCAGCCTCCGAGGTCTTACATCAGGCCCCAGCAAATACAGAAACAGCCAAATCCCTGCCTCTGTGCTGAGATCCAGATGCCCCGTGGGCTGCCCGGGCAGCGGGTGAACCGCTCTGCCAGACACCTGACGGCGCTGACCCCGCGGCTGCTGCGCCGGGACACGCTGCGGAAGATGAAGAAAATCACTCATTTGCCCCATCCCCCTTTCTCATATGGGGTAGGCACAAAGTCTGCCGAGCACCCTTGGGCTTTGGGGTGCCTCAGTCCAGTAACAGCAGTAACGTCGCTGAAGGAAGTTATAAAGTAAGGAATGTAATTAATGCAACTACATTCAGTAAGTTACAAATCACATGGCACAACGAGTAAAACCATCATAGAAACACAGAATCCCGGGTTGGAAGGCACCTGAAGGAGCATCTGGTCCCACCTTCCTTGGCAAAGCAGAGTCTGGACAAGTTGGCCCAGAACATCGTCCAGCTGGATCTTGAAAGTGTCCAATGTTGGGGAATCCACCACTTCCCTGGGGAGATTATTCCAACCACTGATTGTCCTCTCTGGGAAAAATAATCACCAACAAGAAATAAAAAATAATCCCCAACACTGAGTGGCAATGGGGTTTTGATAACTTTTCTGCGGCCACCCATACTGGAGGATGGCCAAGGTGCCACGGTTCCTGGGTGAGTACCAGGTGGCAGGGGAGCCAGCAGCTGTACCTGTGTCACCTCCCACACAGTCGGAAGGGAAGAGTGGGGAAGAGACGGCACCGACACTCTGTTGTCTGCCAAATAAAACTAGTGCAGCTGGTTGTGAAGATGATCAAGTACACCTGATTATCAGGATGAACTAACCACAGTGCATTTTTCTTCCTGTTTTCTTCCGTGGCTTGTGAGCTGCACATTTTGATCTTACGCAGAGATGTCCACCAGCTGCTAAGGGTTCCTTCCACGAACCCCTCGGCAGCGGCAGCGATCGGCAGTGACCTGGGCATGGTGGGAATGGCAGGGGCTGGAGCTGCCCCAGGTGGGGGACGCAGCCCCGTGGTGACCAGAGCCCAAGCTCTGGGGCTCAGAGCCACCAAGGAAGCCTCGGGAGCTGTGCGTGTGGTCACTGATGGACACAGTGAAATGGGATCTGTGCCCACCACTGCGAGCTGTCCCAACTTCCCCAAACCAGAGATTCTTAAAAAAGAAAAATTGGGGTCATCATTTCTCGTTCTGTTTTCTATAACAAGCAAGAATGCATCTTTCTGCAACTGAGACATTTTCTGTTCACAGTGCCATTAAACAGGGGAGGTTCCTGGCTGAATTTGTTCCTCATGAAAATGTGCTTTTTCTGCAGATTGGCATGACAAAGAAAGAAAAGCTCTGTGAAAGCTCCCTAACCCGACACTGCTGTACAGATTTCCTAGTGCCATCGCACGTGTGGCATTTACGCTGCCCGTGTCCCCCCCAGAGCTCCCAGCCCTGCTGGCTCTCTCCCGCCTGGGCACGGAACGGGTTTTCATGGTTGTAGCATCACTGCTGTTTTGTTTAAAGGGGACCTTAAAACAGGCTTAAAACAGCTTCACTTGGCAGAGCATGGCACGTGGCATGTGGCTCTTGAAGGGGCTGAAACTGGTCACCCATTGTGAAGGGCAGAAAGCAAATACTAAGATATAGGATATGCTCAAGAAGCACCTGCTATTTTTCTAAATGATTTTTTTTCTTTTTTTCTTTTTTTCCCCAGTGTATACTTTGATTAGTAATAACCTTTTTTCTCATGCAATGTTGGCATTCATATTTGAATCCCATATAAGCCAATTGATGCTGACTTTCTTAGCCAAAAGATTTATTATTACTGTTTTCCAAATATTCTCAAATCATTTTGTGACTCTGAAAGATGCCGGACAAACCCCAGTCACTGGGTTGGTGTCACCAGCTGCACCGGGGTGACATCCTGCTAGGGACAGAGGGGTAACTAACCTCTAACTGCCCCCTGCAGCCGCTCTCCCGAGGGGGGGCTGAGCTGGTGGACGTGCCGGGAGGAGCCCCCCGGTCAGGGGTGCGTGTCAGTCCCATGCCAACAGCGGGCTAAGGACAGCTTCCCATCAGCTGCGTGCTGCTCTGCCAGTCAGATCATAACCAGTGGTGCTTCAGGGATCGATGTGAAACAAAAAGTTGAGGTTCCTGGTTTATATTCCCATTTTCCTGCAGTACGTGCTCCGGGTCTCACGAACATCAGAGAGTTCAGGGATATTTTATGCAGGGCACTGGAATCCTGCAATAACACGTAGGTGTTGCAGAGAGAATAGTGCAGCCGTTCGTTGTTAAAGGAGGGGATTTACAAGCCCCCGTGTGTTATTTCCATGCACACCAGCCCTGTTCTTTAAGATCCTTGTAACCATGGACTTTGTAACCACACAGTGACGAACACCAACATTGCTGCTTGGGCACTAGCGAAGGTGCAAACTTCACCATTTGCACTTTCCCGAGCTGTTGGGGAGTGTTTCCCCTGCCCGGGCAGCGTCCTGGGAGCCGCAGGCGCCGCCGCAGCAGGGCCGGGGGGCAGCAGTGCTGGGGGGGGCAGCCCTGGCGGAGGGTCCCCGTCGGGACAGCAGCAGCCCCCACGCTCTGCGGAGACCCTGGAACTGCACACACGGGGCTGTAACCCCACATTCCCCGACACAGCACCCCCAGCCTCTTCCCTTTGGAGTGGACATAAAGCAGAGGGAAAATATAAAAGCAAGTGATTACAGAGGCCGCCTGAAAAGAAATAGATTTTTAAGGGTTTGGCCTGAAGAGTTGCTTTTAAGTGCTCTTAAGGTTTTTGCCACTGCCAGGCTTCTCCGTTGGGAGCAACACAGACTCCAAATTCATAGTGTAATTTCGGAGTGCCTGGGATGGGCGTTCATCCTCAGAGCAAATGTGCCGGCTTTCTGAAGGGCAAAGCTCTCATGACAATCAAACACCGCTGTCAAACCTCCACAGTCCTTGAACGGCTGAAAGAACTAGAATCCCACCAGAGATATCGGTCTGTGAAAGCCTTTCTGGTCTGATCTACTCCTCCCCGGGGTGCAGGGGACACAGCGGAGATCCCCGGAGGGACCAGGACTGCAGGAAGCACTGGAGGGAAAGGGTGCCTGGGCAGGGGAGGATGAGGATGGTGCTTTTCTGCTTGTTGAGACAGAAAACTGCAGCAGAGCTGAGTGGCACGTATGGAAAGGACTGAAAAACAGCAGCACAGCCAGCGTGCAAAGGCAGATTAACTCATCTGACACATGGTGTGCTTGGCTTGCCAACCTCAAGAAAACTTAAGTGTAGCATCTGCATGTAATTTAATGTAGACTTGGCTAATCAGGGCAATCACCTGCCCGTGGGCCAGCAGAGCCTCTGGGGGTGGGCAGCGCAGGCTGAGAACCAGCAATGGCCCAGGGAGGCTGCGGGGGGAGACCCCTCCAGCATCACCAGCAGCTCTCGGGGCTTATTTAGAACACGCAGTGTGTACTTGCTGAGCTGTTCACAGCTCGAACATGTATCAGCTGCAATTTCAGTGCTAAAAACAACCAGCTGCAGCTGTGTGGAATCACAGCAAAATGCTTTAAATGCAAACTGCAGAGCAGGTGTGGGGTATTAAGGAGTTCCACACTCCTCGGCAAAACCTAGACAGCTCATGGGCCAGTCCTTAGAAATACTGAAAGATATTGAGGCTGCATAACTAAGCAAAAACTGTAGACTGTAAGGGCCAGCTATGTTGGGGAGTCATTGTTCACCTGAAAGGTGAAATCCAAACAGCTGCAAAGATATTTTTAGTGGTATGGGGGTTTGAACATTGCCAGAACACAGATGCTAAAGTATGTCCCAATATTCTGCCATTATCAAAATGCCCACAATATGTGGAGAATTACCTCAGCCATCACCATCCTCTTGGCTTCAACACCCTCTGCACCAGTAACACCAGCAATGATCCCAGGGCCAACTGCAATTATTCCAAATCAAATGTAAGTATTTTTTTCATACCTGTATTTGCTGTTTTCCCTTCATTTCTATTAAGGGAATCAGTATGTTTTCCTCTGTTTTATTGCACGTTTCCAAGTGAATGAAATGACTGTTTGCTCAGTTGGAGATATGTATGAATTGTGACCATGTGGCTGCTCGTGAGGCTCCCTCCCTCCCCAGTCCCAGTGCCTGGTGAGGGCAGAGGATGGCTCTCGTGGGTGTGCAGGCAACGAAGAGGTTTCTTTGAGGCGAGCGAGTCTCTGAGGCAGATGGTCCCTGTCAGGGCCCCGAGGACACTGATCCTGACCAGCCCTGATGTCCCCGACCAGCTCCCGGCCCATGAACGAGACGGAGCGATGCTGGTGCTCACCTGGGCTGATCTCAGGCGCTTCAGGAATTATTCTGCCCAGACAGCTGTCCTGGACAGTTAGCACAGCAGCTATATACCATGAATTCTAACTTTCATGTACAAAATATCCCATAACAGACAGCAATAAATTTCTGTTGAGAAATATAACTGGAGCTGTATCTATTTCAGGAGAATTTCCCATGACTCGGAGATAAATAAAGGGCGTGTACTGAGCTCTGAAATCTACAGGACTCGGTCTGACACTCTTTGATTTGACATCAGCAACCTGTAGTCTGAGGTAGGGAATCGATACCCGAGTACCAGATTTGGGGTTTTCCTCTGGTTCCTGTGGCTCCAGGACCACAATAAATTTAGGGAGCAGACACTTGTGCAACCCTTCCTCACCCCCAAAGCATGAACTAAAGAAAGAGAGAAGTCCAAGAGCAATTCCTTCAAGCTGCGTTTTGCCATCCAGAAAATACAAAATGGCCCATTTAATCAAACACTGGGACAGGCTCACAAAGCCCACTAAGATCCATTTCTGAGAGGAACAGAGTCCACCCCTCAGGGTGATAGAAAAGCTTTCAAGCAGCAATTACATTGCACTTAAGGGTTTTAATCTGGCATAGTTTGGGGGTTTTGATGTTTTTCCTGCCAGTATAAAAAGCTCTTCATAAAGATCCTTCTAATAAAAACTCAAGCCAATTAGTAAAGCCATAAAGATAGTGATGAAAGGAAGTCCAATATGATTATAGAGGAACTGTACAACTGGTGTTTGAGTGCTCCCTCCACCGTCCCTCCCCATGGACCAGGAGCCCCCCCAAACCCTGGGAGCCACTGGCCCCCGTGCTGTTGCTCCCCAAGACTTGGGGTAGCCACGGCGCTGTGTTCCTGTGCCAGGAACAAGATGTCCCATCTTACGGGGACAGCAGACCAGTCACCATTCTCTCTGCCACTTACTGTGCCTTATTTTATTCAGGACAGAGATACAGCAGCACAACAGCACAAAAATAACCAAATGTGGTGATATTTTGCTTGCCTTCTAAAAAATGAGTTGAAATCTGTTTTCTGTTAATATTCCCATGTCTCTTGTCTGGGGAGCTTGTCTGACCAAGCTTTAGGGGGAGGCTGAAAAACTTCTTTCAGCTGAAAAACTGAATTTGCTTCCAGCAGGCAACATCCATCTACCAGCTCCCCCTGGAACGTGTTGTCCTAACCCGTCCGCGGCTCCATCGTCCCCAGCAGCAAATGACGCTGCTCTTGGCTTGCCTGTGTTTGTCGCGCTCTTCAGAAGGTGCCTCGGTGGGTCTGGGACATCCCACCTTCCTCTGTGCCAATCCAGTCATGTTTTCTGTGAACCTGCCCACAAATAATGTCAAGTAACTCTTTGTTCTCTTATTTGTGCTTTATTTTAGGAGGAAGAGAGATGAAAATATTGGAACTTGGGTCAAAAATGCAACAGCCCAAACCTCCAAGGCAACTTTTCTGTGGCATATATGCAAGCGGGGATGTTTCCAAGCATGTCAGTAAAATACATGGGGATGGGGGATTTGTGCACTTATCTGACCCTCAGGCTTATTTGAAAAATTCGGCCCCAAGAACATTTTTTTTCCTCATAGTGGCAAAGCCACGAAGTAAAAACTAACCCAATTCTTGAGCCCTCTCACTTAAACTTAGTATTCAAGGCAGGCACCAAGACTGAAAATATTCAGACTACACTGTCTGGGTTACAAGTGCTGGAAAACCAGGAGCTTTGGCAGAAAACGTTAGCCAACCTCAGGTAGAAGTGGTGCTTTTCCTGCAGTGACACCACCGACCAACACCAGTCCCTCCTCCGTCTCTGCCGGGGACAGAGCAATGTCTGGGCCCTGTTTGC
This sequence comes from Gallinago jamesoni, assembly GCA_025769975.1. NCBI lineage: Eukaryota > Metazoa > Chordata > Aves > Charadriiformes > Scolopacidae > Gallinago > Gallinago jamesoni. Next base: position 38,567,406 of record JAOQGH010000002.1, read on the forward strand.
AGCTCCAGCTGGTGAGCTCCAGAGCTGGTGTGGGCACCACGGGAGGCAGGTACAGTTCCCACTTCGAGTGGGGTGCCGAGAGGCACCTCCATACTAACTCCTGTCTCCCCATCACTGCACTGTAACGTCTGCTCGTGCAGTTCCTGGGCCAAAATGAAGTGTCACCTCTGGAGCACACACTTTGTTTTAACAGTCACGTCAAAAGGCACACAATGCAGACTTCAGTGTGCTTTTACCTAATACTCTTTCACCATTGCCACTGGCAAAATTTCATATTTGGACACAGATTTGCCTCCCCTCCCCCAGCACAGGTATAGATCTTGTTCTTCTGAATTTACCAAGCATCAGCTCTGCTCACTTTACCCGTGCAAAATCAGCTGATGTGCCCTCTACACCTCCCCGTGATGTGTATCTCCCATCAGTGTTTATACTGCAACGCAGCCTGGAAGTGCTGCTTCAGCCATTCCTTGCTTTTTTTTTTAATTGGAGACTTTTATTACAGATTGGATGCTGCCATTTGATGGGGGACAGGAATTCTGACCCTGCAGAATGTGGCAAGAAGCTGGCTGGATGCATTGACAGTATCCTCTGAGTGGTCTCTGTGACACTGCCCTGAGCCGCCAGCGTGAGAGTGACAGCCCTGCCTGGACGGCCAAACTCAGGAATTCTTCTGAAAATGCTTCAGAGATTACATTCTATGTTCCTGTTTTCCCAGGTTTTATCCACTCCTTGACAAAGGGACGGGATTCACAGGCATCAGCTCGGGCATCGCATGCAGCTGTGACACTTTGCTGCCGTAGTGCTTCCTCTGCCAGAGAAATTGGCAAAGTCACCCGCATTGTAGCCGGGCGACGGCTGCCTGGGCTCTGCACAAGCAACTTCTTGTGGTCTGCAGCCGCTTCCTATTCTCGTTTCCTGTTCCCGAGCGCTGCCAAGCTCTTCACCTGGATGCCACATGGCCCGGGATCCCTTTCCAGCTGGGTGGAATTTGACACAGCTTCCTCCAGTGCGCCCTGGCTTTGATGTGATTGCTGAAATGTGTAAGGCTTGTGTGCCAAAAACACAGCAGCAAATGGGATTTTTTCTCTCTCTTCTTCCCCCCCCCCCCCCTTTCTTTTTTTCTTGTGTGTAAATGTCAAGATACACCAGGATGGTATCTTTGTTCAGCTCAGCTTTGACTGAGATGGCTACATCCAGGTCAGATCACAGTGTCTGCAGCCCGACTTTATATAGTTGCTGTCTCAGGAGTTGTACAAAACCTTAGAAGAAACTGTCCAGAGGAGTCCAGCAGTGTTTAGTGTTTCCAGTTTAGTGTCTCCTATTCTGCACTGCATTTATCAGTATGTCACAGCTCACTGGAGGTTGGTGAGTATCCCTGGCATGAGGCAGAATTCCACAAGTTCAACTTGCTTCTTATTTAATTGTATATTTCATTTGCACCTCATAACAAAGGAGGCCAGTGGTCGTGATCTAGCAGAACTTTTGTCATTCCGTCTGTGTCCCCACCTCAGAGAGTCTGGCACAAAGAAGAGACTTTATGGGACTCATCAAGTCCACTGCCCCTGGCCATGGGCTCCTTCACCCGTGTCTCTCTGGAGGTGCAATACACAACTGTAGTGTGCTGAAGGGCACCGAAGGAGGGTGAAATCAATGCTTGGGAAGAACTGACTGGAGCCAAAGGTCTGGCTGCTGGTGTCTGTGCTTTGCTCCCCCAATTGCACGGGGACGGGTAGGAGCTCAACCTCCTGTCCTGGCTGCAGGTGGTGGAGTGTAATTGCAAGGTACCAGAAGACATCCCTTAAATGTTCCTGGGCAACTGAAGCTTGCCAAAGAGGGGTGATTAAGTACTGTCAGGTTGTTTTACACTAGATTTATTATTGTATCTTCTAGCGCCTTACTTTATGAATTACTTTTTCTAGGGAAAGAGTAGTAGCTGTTGTGTAGTTAGAAGTTTCAGGCATCTTTCCTTGGCATTCAGCTGATAACTTCTATTATCATAACAGTATGGAGGATCCCATAACTGAAGACTGGCTTTACTTAGTTCTTTTTTCCCTTTTCCTGAATACTGAGAAAATCTGTGGCCTAGCGCCATCCTTGACATCAGCTCTGTCAGTTGGGTACCAATCCCTCTTTCCCTGCCACCACTCTGCCTTGGGAACTGTTTTTCTGCCACACGTGAGATCTCATTCACTGCAAGCATGAGCAGCTGGGGAGTGTCTTTAACTGGGGAGAGACTTGTTAACTGAGCACACACAGGCTTTGTCGGCTGCAATGCAAAACACAATAAATGCTGCTGAGCAGCAGTAATAATCTCTGTTTCTCTGCCGGGGCACGCACGTTTCTGTGTCTGAGCCTTTGTACTCAGTGTGGTATCTTCCTGCTCAGTGTGACGGACATTTCGGTGATTTCCCTTGTCACCTCCACACCGGGGTGTGTCACCTGTTGGACACCATCCCCCTTTCTGCCCCAGGACCCCCGTTCTGCCCCTGCATCTCCTCCTCCCTCAGATCTGTGTATTTCTGCAGTCGCTCCCGCATCTCGTTGGGTTTCCCAGTTTCCCTGCTCTGAAACGTGCGGAGCCCCCTGTGAGCCCGGGGAGAGGAGCTTCCGCACGTTTTGTTCCTGTTACGAATCAGCCACGGGACACAGAGTCTCGGCGCCAGGGATCCCGCACGTCCTGGCGAAGGCCGATCCGTCGTGTCTGCATTTCTCAAGCGAAGTTACTGAAGCGATTCCCTTCACCAGGGGTGCTTCTGCTGCGCCCCAGGCTCCGTACGGGCCGCTCCGTCCCGCCCTCGCAGCCCTGGGTCCCGCCGGGGCCGGGCCGGGCTGTCCGGCGTTACCGGTAACGATCTCATCTCCCGCCCGTGGCGGAGGCGCCCCGCGGCCCTGCGGGGGGTTGCCCTGCGGGGGATTGCCCTGCGGGGGAGCGGTGCGCCTTCGCCAAAGCCGGGGCGTCGCTGGGGGCCGGTACCCCCGGCGGCCGGTTTGGGGCACTTCAGGGCCGGCTGAGGAGCGGCGCGGGGGCCGGGCCTCAAACCGCGCTCCCGGGGGACGCCGGCCGGGGCCCGCAGACCCGGCAGCCGCCGCCGCTCGGGGCCGCCCGGGAGCGGCGGGACCGGTTCCCCCGCGGGAGGCGGCGCCCGGGCAGAGGCGAGGCCGGTCCCGCCGGGCCTGGCCCCCGGGCGGTGTCTGGCCGCCCCTGGCCCCGCTCCTGCCCAGGTGAGCGGCGGCCCCGCCCGAGCGGGCCCGGCCTCTCGGCGGGACGGCGCCGCCGGCCGCCTCCCGAGGGTTGGCGTTGCCCTTTTAAGAGGCGCGCGGGGCCGCTGTGACGTCGCGGGCGCAGAGCCCTAGCCCGGCCCGCCCGCCGCTCCGCCAGAGCCGGGAGCGGCGGCGGCAGGAGCGCGGTGCGCGCAGCGCCCGCCCGGCCCGGCCCAGCCCTACCCAGCCCCGCGCCGCCGGGGAGCGCCCGTCCCGGCCCCGCCGACGCCGGCCGCCCCGTCCCGTCCCGCCGACCTGCCATGCGCCGCGGCCCGGCGCCAGCCTCCGCCGGCGGGAGCCGTCCCGGCAGCAGCGCGACGACGACGACGACGGCGGCGACGGCGGCGGGCGAGCGCTGAGCGCCGCAGCAGCCGCAGGGCGGCCGGCCGGCCCGCCGCGGCGCGGATGTGCGCGGGCTGCCCGCGCCGGGAGCACTCGCCGCGCTGACGGGGCGGGCCAGGCGCCCCGCTCGCCGCAGCGCCCCGCGCCCGCCCCCGGGCTCCCCGCAGCGCCACCGGCCGCGCTCCGCGCTTCCGCCCGCCCGCCCGCCGCCGGCGCCATGGCGGTGAAGGGGGCCGCGGCCGGCGCCGGGGTGCTCCTGGTGACGGCCAACGTCGGGTCTCTCTTTGACGACGTAAGTACCGCGGCCGCGCGCGCCACTCGGGGGTACGGGGGGCTCCGCGGTCCTAGCGCCGACGCGTCGCCCCCCGCCCGCGGCTGCCGCCCAGTCCCGCCCGCTCCGCTCCCGGCCGGCGGGGGTTCCCGGCAGCCGGCCGGTGCCTCGGGGTATGTGTGTGGGCTCTGCAGCCCCGGGAAGCCCGGAGCGGGGCGCGGGGATGCGCAGCCGGCAGCGAAACGGCCTCCCGGGGATGCCGTGTGTGTCCCGGCCTCCGCCGTGCGGCTGTCACCGCGCCCGGCGGGGCCCGGCGACGCGCGTCCCCCTGCGCGGCTGGGGAGGGTCGGCGGTGGCCGGGGAGCGGGGGGGAGCCCGGGGTGCGTCCGTTCCCGCGGGGACGAGCAGCTTCTGCCCCGGATCGGTCCGTCCGTCCGCGGCCTCTCACGGGGGCTGCCCCCGCTCGCTGACCCCCGGGCTCCCCGTCCGGCCCCCCCGCGCCTTGGGGCGTGAAAACAGGCTCTGGGGGGTGATTAGCGCAGTGCGTGAGGGCAAATGTTTGGGACGTTTCCCGTCGCGGCAAGTAAGGCGAGTGTAACAGCTGATGGGGCTGGCGGCTCGGCGGGGAGCGGGGCGACCGCCCGAACGTTGGGTGAACGGAGGCGGGTGTTCCCCAGGACCTGGGAGGCGGCCGGGGGGCTCAGCCCGCGGGGGGGAGTCCCGCACCCCCGGGGGCAGCGTCGAAGCGCTGCTGGAGCTGAGTAATGCCGGCCTGTCACCTGCCCAACGTGGGGTGGGGTGTCTGGGGGTGCCGTTTGGGCGTTTAGCGGAGATTTGGGTCGGAACTGGCGCTGCCATTTGGACGTTTAGCAGAGATTTGGGTTGGAACTGGCGCTGCTGGGGCCGTGACTGTGGGCACCAGCCCGACACACAGGGCTCCGTGTGCCGCAGTAACGCCTGG
>JAOQGH010000002.1:38575695-38598853 GCA_025769975.1 Gallinago jamesoni
GTGTTGTCTTTGACTATTCAAACTACAGTGCCACGACGGGGCAGTGGCCTTGTCCTACTGACATTCGGGGGAAAGTCTTCCTTTTTTATAGAAAACACAGAGAGCAGGGGTGGAATTTCTTGTTCCAAGTCCTCTTTGTAGTAGTGTTGTTATTACAAGTACGCTTATTGCTTTAATTCTGAGTATGAACTTGGAATAACCTTTACTTCTGTTAGGAGTTGAAGTCTGTCAATTGAATTTGAAGTAGAAATATTTTGCATAATAACTTTTACAAACAGCCTGCTCTTCTAATGGGTGGTGATCACAGTGTAGATGTCTCTTTGTTACATCTGATCTTAATTTTCCGATCCTGAAACAGTGGGTGTAGTTTTATGATGTTAGATGTCTGTGGATTTAGCTGGTATTAGGTGATAACTGGAGCGGTTTTGGCTTTGCATTTGTTGTTGTTGGTTTTTTGGTGTTTTTTTTTTTTAATTTTATTTTATTTTTCTGTGTCCGCCCTTGAATGATTACTTGATTTTTGTGGAACATTTCAAATGTTATAGGATGTGGAATGTATTAATTAGGTTTTGATTAGAGAGGGTGTGGGGTCTCCTTCTCTGGAGACATTAACCCCCCTGGACAGGTTCCTGTGCAACTGCTCTGGGTGACCCTGCTCCGGCAGGGGGCTGAGCTGGGCTGGGAGGGTCTCCAGAGGTCCCTGACAACCCCTACAATTCTGTGATTTTTTTAAATAAGTGTTAAGACTTAAGGTATTAAGTATTAAGGTTACAAGTCAAGGCACCCTGTTTTCTTCAAATCATAGCCGCTTGATTGAGTGAAAGATGTTTGATTAATTGACATTTAAAAAAAAAAACCCAAACCTTCATTTCACTGCTGAGAAACACTTACTCCAGCTGCCTTGGCATTCCTGGGGTGGAAGAACATCCTGAGCAGACATGGCCAGAGGAAGGGGGTGTTTCCATGGGGTGTATAAATGCACGGGAGTTTCTGCCTGTTATGGCGGGGTGGGGGGAACACAGGCAACGTGTGTTTTCTAGCCAGGGGGTGAGAATAGCAGAATTTGGGCAGCTGGAGGAAGAGGGGCAGAGGCAGATGCTCACAGCGGGTCCAGGGGGTCCTTGGCTGGTGTGTTGCTGTGCTCTGGAGCATGTTCCCCCTCTCGCCGCACTCCCCAGGGCTCACGAGGGGCCAGGGTTGGGTCCCTCTGGCAGGACTGAAGCCCCCCCGGGGCTGAGCCCAGCGTTGGCAGCCCTGGCGAGTGCTGGGGGGGCTGCCCCAAGGCCCAGGCTGTTTATTCCCCCGCGTTCTGGGATGCTGTGAAACTGCACGCTCGTAACCGAGGATTTCCATTTTAGGAATATGTGCTCTTGAGCAATAACACACACAGCCAGCAAAAAAGTATTTTTCAGTGTTCTCTATTATGGGAACCATAAAAATAAGTAATCTCTATTTTATCTATTTCTGCACTCCTCACTTTCTATTTTCTGATTGTTTTGGTGACTTCTTTCTGATGTTACTCCTTTGAGTGCCACCGGTAATTTCTTCTACATTGTTGCACCTTCTGTTTGTTTGTTTTTCTGTAGCAGGATCTCAAATCAATGTTTTTCTTACCGTTTCTGCTGTACTCATGCTTATGCTGCTTTTAAGGGGGCTCTTTTTTGTTTTACTCTGTTCTAAATGCCCTTTGCAGGAGGTGGGATTTTGAGGTAGACCAGAATTTGGTACTGCCTAAAGCATCTGGAGCTATGTGAAAATGAAATGGTGGAAAAGTGTTTTGTTACCCTTTGAAACAATGTGAAACAATAATATTTCTTAATAATTGGGGGATTTGTTGTATCTTGAGAATGAAATTGTTGGTAATGCGTTGCCAGCAGGACACAGCTGTTGGCCCAGATGTGTGACTGCACGGGGCTGGGTGGTGGCCCGATGCGGTGGTGTCTGGCTGCTGGACAGCCCCTGCCATCTGTCGTCCTTCATCTGCTGTGTTGGGTTTGAAGCTCCTTCACTGCCCATTGTTCCCCTTCACTTCTGGGAGCGGGGCTGGGCTTGGGGACATGCAGGGGCAGCTGAGGTGGCCGTGGTGACACGATGGAGCTCACCCATGGTGACACCCGGGCTGGTCGGTGTCACCTGTACATCTTAGAAGCTCTTTTCTAGTTTGCTGCAAATTATTGGAGCAGTAGCAGTACAGGCAACACAAGGTGGTGGTTTCCTCCAAGATGGCATTGTAAGCTTAAAAAAATCCCTGTTTTGTTTTGTTTTTTTTTTTTTTTTAACAAAAACTTAAAAAAGTATTTTTGGCAGTTATTTTTACAATTGTCTGAGCAAAAGAGTTTTAATTAGAAGCTTGTATGTTGTTTAGCCTCCCTTAAGCAGGAAACTCAGAAGATTATCTTGTGGACCATCTTTCTTCTCCTTTTGATTAAGTGTTATCATTAACAGCAAGAGCACATGTTTACACGAGGAAGTAGTAGTGGCAAAGTACATCATATAATTACAGTTTTCTGTTAATGTGGTTTTATGGCAGGTGGAGTGGAGTTAGCTTTTTGTAACTTGCTGGCTTTCTGCAAATTGCCAGTGTATCAGTGTGATGGTTTAAGAGGATTTAGTTCCCAAGGTATTTGAATATGAAAGTATGCCATGGGGGTAGGGTACTACAGGAAGAACGCTTTATATGAGAATCAGTTTATCAGCTTGTAGGAGTATTCTCACAAGGGTCCAATTTTAAAGGTTTTGTTGTTTCAAAGTTCTCATCATAAATTTTCTCACCACAGGATTTGACTTCAAAGGGAACTGCACATAGAATACTAGTCAAGTCCTTGGATTTCATAATTTTTCTAAAAGGCTAATCTCTTGTTTACTTACTTTTTCTTGTTTTCCCTTTTCTGTTATTCATTTCGTTATAACTGTTTATATCTTCCACCCCCTGCATATGCATTTCCTCTTTTCATCTCGGATGCTTTCTTTCCCTTCCTTGTACTGTGTACACTTAGCTCCTCCTGGAAGCTCTCCCCATATTCCTCATTTATTATTTAAAGCGTGGATGTCTCTGAGAGAAGTCTCCTTTTCATTTGCAGCTTTGCCTGTGCCTTGGAGCCGTGGTTGCCTGATGGCCGTGTTCATGGCCCCGAGGAGCCAGCCCTGAGTGGGCACGAGAGGGACGTGGTTTATTACTGCGCATCCCCGGGGCTGCCCCGGGTAACAAGCCCGTTAAAGACAGAGCCAGGACAAGGGGCTTCCGTGAAGTAACTCCCTTGGTGGCACAGGACTGCTTCACCTGGAGCTTTATCTCAGGCTTCAAAAGGTCATTGTGCTGCATTTAATGCAACGAGTGCTTTGCTTGCCTTTGAAGAGGCGATTCCATGAGGTTCAACTCAAGGTTTCTTCTCCAGTAGGCCAGACCATTCCTTGGTATCCATGCGAGGAGAAATCAAATTGCTGAATGTCCTTAGAAGAGACTGGCTTTAAGTGTTTGCCCTGGGAGTTGTCTCCACCTCCACCGGTTGCCTTGGTTGTAGTTCTACCTTGCCCTCTGCCCCTTTAGTTTGAAAAACCCTTCCTTTAGTTTGCAAAAAAGAGGAACAGTCAGTCGGGCAGGTCCCCCTGACAGCGCAGGTCACGGGTGGCACCAGGCGATGGCTCATCCTTTCCCCTTTGCCCGAGGAAGGGGGAGAAGCACCCCCTTCTGCCCTCAGCACGGCCTGTTGGGGCACGCACCCGCCGCCTCGCCAGGGAGGTTCCTGGGCAAACAAAAGCCTCGTTAGTGTGGGCTGTGTGAGCTCCTGCTTGGTGAGAGCTTCCTTCACTTCTGCGAGCCCAAATGAATGGCAGAACTGGCTCCTGATGGACTTTCTGTTGTAAAGTCTGTCTGCTTTCGGAAGTCAGTCAGAGCAGGGGAGGATGCTCCATCTTGGTCTGCATCTTGGTGGGGCTTGCAGAGGCTGTGCACAGGATGTTGAGTAACGTCACCTTTCTCTAGAGAGTTGGGATGTCATGGGGGGCCTGAGGAGCCCCTGACAAGGAGCGGCTGGTCACAGGCATGGGGTGCCGCAGGAACATGCCGTACCAGACTCCGCTGTTGGACGTGCCCAGGGCTGAGCTGCCACTACTTGTTCCCTCTTCCTCTCCCAGTTCCCATTGCATTCCTGAAGAGAGATTAGTTTTTTTGATTGCCCTTGACTGCATCGACAAGCCACTGCCTATTAACGGCCGGGCTCGTGGGGGCCCCTCACCCCGTGCTGTTGGCACCCCTGGCAGGGTGGCAGAGGGACCCTCCGCAGCGGGCTCTGCCAGCAGCACCTCCGGAATTCTTTCTCTGGAGCCTTTTCAGTGATCCTGTGGGAGCTTGTTTTTGAAGTGGTTTGGGTTTTGTTTTTTTCTTTTCTGGTGTGGTAAACTCTCTAATTTTAGAGGCTTTACCAATCCCAGTGGGAAAAGCAAAACTAGTTTTCCCGTAGGAACATGTCAGAAATGCGTGCTGAACCCTCTTTGGCAGTGTTTACTTGTGTGTCAACCAAACAAAGAAATTGATCAAAAATCACTTGAAGGAATTCTGCATTTGTGAGGTACCATCAGCCAGCATTAGCTGTACTTTAATTCAATTCTTGTTTATTTAGGGACAGAATTACAGGTTGTTACAGGACTCATGGGCAGCGAGGCGTCTGATGTGATGCTGGGCAGGCAGCTGTGGCTGGACCCATCTCTGCAGCAGATCTGCACAAAGAAGGTTCCCTTTGACATAAGCATTGGCTCCTTGTGTCCCTGACCTCACCGTTCAAAGTGTTTTTTTTAAAAACAGCTGTTCAAAGTGAAAGTGTTAGTCTAGAATTCCTGTCGCATGTTTTACTGTAGGAAGAAATGGAAGAACTATTTTTTTAACTTTGCATGTTGCCAGGCACATGAAGGAGTCAAGAACTGGGTGGAACAGTATGATAGGACCAACCCACTCACTTCAGAGAACTGGATGTGACCCAAAAATCTTTTGCTAAAGCAAGTTTGTTTTCACAAACTGGCAGTGTTGTTTTTCTGGGCTGGAAGGACAGACCCTGTCCAGGCTTGGCTGCCTGCGGGACCCTGAAGCCAGTTCTCATTTGTCTTGTGGGACAGCAATTTTTAGCAAAAAGGAAGCAAAGCTTTTTCCCTTTAGCTGTCCTTACTAAGTATTAAAGTATTTGTGGTTTATGACCGTGGTGCACCTTTTACTTGTCTCAACAAAGATCTTTAAGATAATTTCGGAAAAAGTAGGAAAGGAACCATTGCGGCGTGGATCTCCGTGTTCTTACAGGCCATCAGTGCCGCTGCAGTCTCACGGAAGGGAGCGTGGCATGTCTGTTGTGTGCCGGGGGCCAAGGCGGAGCTGTGCAAGGCGGGTGAAGGGACAGATCCTTCACTAAAGAGGTGGAGTTTTGGTGCAAGACTTGCTCACTTGTTTGCATAAAATAATGAACTTTTGCCACACTAACTGGTTTTTCATTTGCGTGTGACTGCTCAGTGTTGTACAATGAAAACCCGTGTTAAAGAGATGAAAGGTTTGCTTTGCGCTGTGCTTGGAGCAAGGTGAGAGCGGTCCCTAAGGAGGTGCCTCTGCCGCAGGGGGCCAGGCACAGGCTGCCCAGAGGTGTGGGGGCTCCGTCCTTGGGGGTATCCAAAAGCCCTCTGCTCCTGGAGAGCCGGCTCTGAGTGACCTCGCTTGAACTGGGGTTGGACCAGATCGCCTCCAGAGGTCCCTGCTGACCTTGGCCAGCCTGGGACTCTGGGCAGCCAGACATCACAGGGGGGTTTCCCCCCTTGTTTTTTGTTGCTGCCGCCATTGCCTCTAGCTTTCCAGCACTTGCAGAAGACAATTGCCTCCTCCTCTGTTCATCTTCTTGTGGCAATTCCTCGTTCCCTCTCTATCTGCTTTTCTGTTGTGGATGTTGACCACTTGCAAATGCTTTGCAGAGAGAGTTTGGTCCAGGAGCTGGAACACGTGCATTTGAAAGAAAAGGCTGTCCCTCTTTCCTGGAAACTTGAGGAAAAACCTGCACGTTCTCTGTCAGCCTGTAAAGTTTCTCTAAATCTTCTGAAGACTTCCTCATACTCTTTATCAGTGTACTGAAACTGGAGTCTCTAAGTCAGGCTTTCTGCTCCGATTGCATTCTGTGTGTTGACGTTTTCGTAGGGGATAAAGGTGCTGTTCCTGATGACTTCAGCCCTGGAGGGGTGGCAGGGGCACGGGAGTGGGTTCCAGCAGGGGTCGGCAGCGGGGGCTTCGGTGTTTACCCAAGGGCAGTAACAGCAAGGTGCGTGGTGGGGAGCAGTGAGATGGCAGAGCCGCGGCTCCCTCACTGCCTGTTCTGTCTGCAGTTTGCTGCTTGTTGCTTGGAGCATGGTTAGTCCAAAGAACTGCGCTGAGAACTGGGAAGAGATATTGTCATAGTACAAAAAGGAGGAAAAAAACCCCCAAACAGTATTTCTCTTCTATTCTACGTTTTTGGTCCATCCCCTGGCAATGTTCAGCACGATGACTGGCTGCTCATGTTTGCAGCAGTTCATCTGGCACAGTCGGAGCGCAGAGAGTGACGCTTCTGCTGGCATTGAGAACGTCTCTGTGCTGTTTCGGAGGGGTGTCTGCCCTGTGCGAGGGGCCGTGGGTGCTGTGGGAGCCGCAGGGCCCGTTGCCAAGGCGGGCAGAACCAGGCTGGCCCGGTGCTGCAGCCGCCTCCAGCAGTGGGACAGGCCCGGGCCCTTCCCTCTGCCAAGCAGAATTCCACACCCCGTCCGGACTCCACTGCTGCCTGCCTTCAGGATGTCACCCATCGCCGCCGTGTCCTCCTCTCCCTGCTGTGGAGAGCTGGCCGGCGGTGTCCCGGGGGGCTCGGGGGAGATGGGGACAGTGCAGACAGAGGCGGCAGGTTTCGGGGATGCTCTGGGCAGGAGGCAAGGCCCGGCCAGGGGAGTCTCTCAGGGTATGGGTATCTGCAGGGCTGCCTCTCCCCATTCCCTCTCTGAGCCCGGTGCTGGAACCTGGGCTGCCCCGGGCACCACGGAGGGGAGGGACGGTGCCTGGGCAGCCCTGGAGAGCGGGACTGGCTGCTGGCCTGGGCGGCGGGGATGCAGAGCTGCGGGGAGCTCAGGCAGACAGGGGGCTCCTCAGGGCGGGGGGCTGATCCTCCTCCGCTTTGGGGGGCTCCTGCCCTGTCGCCCCGTGGGGCTCCTGCCCTGTCGCCCCGTGGGGCTCCTGCCCCACCTCTGCCTTGTTGTGGTTTGTCGCCGCTGCAGGGGGTCCCCAGCAGGACAGAGTCCCATCCGTGGGGCCAGAGGAGCCGGTGGGGACATCAGCCCATGGGCCGAGCCATCAGAGCATGGGCCTCTCCATGTTCAGAGGCAATTCTAAAGTTTCACAGGAGGGGATGTTCCCAAAAATCTTCATTAGGAGGGCTCCTCATGCTTTTCCTTAGTGGTTGCCAGCCTGCAAACAGTGCTTTTGCAGCTGCATGAATCCTTTAGTGGAAGAGTCTCTGTCTCTGCTGGTGGAGGGGGACGCGCATGGCTCGGGGCTGTAGCCTGGGGACAGAGTTTGGGGTTCAGCCCCTGTGTCGGGATGCAGAAGCGGGGCAGGAAGAGGAGCAGCAGAGGGTGGAGGGTGCTCCTGTTTGGAATCGCAGCTATTTCACTGGGTTGTGACACAAATGCAGAACTCTAAATGAATATCCTTCATAAGAGGCATTTTTTAAAAGCAAAGCACACAAAAAACAACAAAGACCAAAACCCAATCCTAAAGCAAACAAAAAACCACAAACCAGATTCCCCCAAAGTTAAAAGCTCTTTCATAGCCTCATACTTGGAAGGAATATTGTTACTGTTTTTTTCTTTCAAATCTGAGAATAAACTATGGTGAGTTTCCTTTAGTGTTGATGGAGAGCTTTGCTGGGGAGTCGGTAAATGCTTGGATCACTCAACCATGTTCCTTAGGGCTTTTGTTGAAAGCCGGGCAACATGTAAGATAGCACCTCAACTGTGTTTGCTTGAAATACACAGATACTGACGGTTCCTTGCATGATATCATCCTGGAGGGAAATTCCTCTCCCCGCACTGGATTTTCAGAGGGTTCAATGGTATTTTAATTAGTTGAAAATGTGAAGATGTTATCCTGGGATCTCAGCAGAACTGAAGTTCTTACTTTGTCTTCACAGCGCTTCTTCCAAAACTCTTAATTAAATCCATGAACTTAAAAGCTTTAAGAAAATGGAAATAGCTGATTGTTCTAATTAAATGAGTATAGAAAGATGTGGGAAAACTTCTGAAGATTTTTTTTTTTTGTAATGTAGGAATTTCCAGTAGTGTTTTTGAAATGTGCCGTTCATACAGACAGCTTATTAGAGTGTTCCTTGTGTTCTGATTCATTTTTCATGCTTTTCCTAGCTTAAATTGTGTGTTTTTCCTTTAATAGTATATTTTAAGCTAAAGAATGGGAAGTTTATGATATCAGTGCTAATAGATGTTCATGGGCTTCCTGCACTATTTGCCTGATGTTTCAGAACAATTTTTCCTTTCATTCCCATGCCCAACCTGATGCATGTTGTTTTAAGTATAATCTTGCATTCAGTAAAATAGCCGGTGGGATTGTGCAAGTATTTAGAGCAATAAGCAAATAATAATACGAAAACACAATAGGTAGATTCATCAAAAACAAATCTGAAATTGGGGTTTTTACTTTAGTTTACTTTTCCATCTCTCTCTAAACACTGTCTGTGACTTACCATGGGACCCAAATGTGTGCTTTTCCCAAATAATTTAACCAACTGTGAATTCAAATGGCTTTCTTTAATTTATTTGGAAATAGATGTTATCAGGTCTCTGAGAAGAGGTGGTAGAAGCCGCGTTCCCCCCAGAGCACTGGTTTCTGTCTCCAAGGGAAGGTGGCACCATTTGAGGGCTGGGAGCAGAAGGTCTTCTTGCAGTCACCCTGTTCAGGAGTGATTTGCTTTTTCAGGGAATTGTGGCCTTTGCCTGTTCCTGGAAACTTTATGCCCCGTTTCACTTCCTTCAGAGGCAAGCTGAGCGAGCGCTGGGGGAAAGCTTGTCAGCTTTTAGATTGTGGTGTTGTCTTTGGCTGAGTTTTGCGGAACGCCTTCCTTCTGATCACTGAACCAAGTGATCTACTGGCAAAGTTGCCTTTTAAAAAGTAATAAACCAAGTAGGATATGGGAAGTCATTAATAAAATAGCTAGAGAGGGCACTTGGCTTATATCGTAAGGTGATTGGTAGAGGTATTGGAGCACTGCTTCAATTAAATATTACGGACCTCTTTCAGTTCAGAAAACTCTCTGAATTGCAGCTTTTTTCAGTTACCGTTCCTGTTGGCATGAGTGGCTCTGGGACCCACGGTGGGTATGTGTTGCTGTACCCTGGGAGGGATCTGCAGAAATAGCCCTACAACCAGTGCTGCTCCCTTCATGTGCACCAGTTTTGTCCTCCAGTGCCTTTTCCTCAGGTGCCGTGCTGGCAGCTGAGCATCCCTGCTGCTGCTGCCAGAACTTATTGTTTCCTGGCACGTCTTGACCATGTACATCAGCGAAGAGGGTGGTGGGGACTCACCTCCACAATGTAGACACATGGCTTGGGTGTTCTGGGGGGGTCTTTTGGTTAGGAGGGCAGTTTTTTTTTTTTTTGGTTTTTGTTTTTGGTTTTCTGTGGGTTTTTTTTGTGCATTTGTTTGTTTGGTTTTTTTTGTTGTTTTTTTTTCTTTAAATATTTTTAAAGGGACTGACTCCTGACAATGAACTTTAAGAAAATGTGATGTGAACTGGTGGTGATAAATACTGCCATGATGAACTTTATTTCATATGTTTTACTAGGGTTATCCTCAGCTGGGTTTGAGAGGCACATGGCAGTGGGTTTCCTTGGAGCACTGCTCTCCCTTCTGTCTGTCTTGCACTTTTTCTCCTCATTTTATTATTGCCTGTGCTTCAAAGATGGATAAAATTGAAATTCTCTTGCCTGAAGCTGGGTTGCATAAAGAGTTATGAAGTATACTGTAAGATCTACTAGCTATTTAGAAATCTAAAATGGGAGTAGCAACTGAGCTGAGCCAAGTGTAGTATTTGTGATTATTTAAGTTCATGGCACCTGGAGAGCCCAATGACAAATACAGTTTGCAGCACAAATGTGTTGTCAATGACCATGTCTGCTGAGAAGACAGGGGCTCAGTATGGGAAAAGAGAGTGTTTGTAAAACCTTCCTAAAATTCAGTGCCCGCTACAGAACCTGGAGTGCAGCAAACATTTTACCTTGTGGAAAAATGCAAAACAAATGCCAACAGATGTGGCATTAACAAAGCTCATTTGAATTTCCCGTGCACCTGACAAGTAATTGCTGTGCTGAGCAGAGCTGTAGGTATCCACTGCTTGGAATATATGCTTTGTGTTTATAGAGCACGTGCTACAGTTCTGCTTGTTTTTCTAATAAAATGCTGGGTTTCGCTAGAATCGTGCAATGGAGAATGTAAGTGAGATGACTTTGGCGAATGGTTGTGCTGTCAGTGAAGTGTCCGCAGTCTGCACTGGTGCCAAAAACCCCCTTTTTGGCCTCCCTCCCTGCCCCAGTTCCACCAACACAGCAGCGCTCTTGGGAGAGGAGACCAGCCTCTGCTTGATTTGGGGCATGGAAGTTAAGGGTGGCGAGAACCAGTTCTTTAAAAGCCCGTGTTCGGGGCAGGTCTCTGAAAACGTGGGTGTTCCTGCTTAGTGGCACCGAATATCGTGCTGCTTGTAGAGATGCTCAGCACAAACTGATAAAACTGAAATGCACAGTTGTCTGAAATGGCCTTTCTCTAGACTGCCTTGTTTCAGAAGATTTACTCTTCTCTGATAAATTGCAGAGCACAAAACCACAGCAGGGGGCAAAAATTGCCTGCTTTCATTTACTAGTGCTCTGGACTTCTGCTGGAATTTATCACTGCATCTTGTTTGCTTGTTTGAGTGTTCTTCACAAACACTGGCAACGTTGGACATAACCTTAAAAAAAAAAAGGGGAAATATGCTATTTCTGTTCTATCTTGTTTTGTTTAATTGAATATTTTTTGAAATATGTCTGCTGCCTTCTTTTGGCAAGGCCTCCCTAATCTCCAGCCCTGGGAAGCACTGCTTGCCATCTGTGAACTGTCGACTGCTTTTTCTTTTTTTACTTGGTGGTTGTTTTTTGGTGTGTTTTTTTTTCTTTCTGAAGCTACTGTTCTTTTTTTAAACTCAGCGTAGACATTCCCAGAAGTTACGGAGGAGGGGACTTAATTTCTGAATGTGCTAAACGTGCCAAAGCCCCTGCGAGGAGCTGGTTCCCGCGAGCGGCAGGAGCCCCTGTGCTGCTGCCCCTGCCCCTCAGCCGTGGGCTCTGCCAAGGTGAGACGAGCTCCTCGGGGAGTGATGGAGATAGTATGGAAATGAAAACATGGGAGGTTCCGGATTTGTACTAAGTTACTGCTGATTTTTCCAGTTCAACACCACTTGCGACTGGCGTGTCTGGAAACAGACCTGTTTTCAACTGGTAAAACAGAATCGGATTGTTTTTAAGACATTAATTGAAACTAATTTAGTACTCTGCTAGCCTTTAAGCCTGGCAAATAGCTAGAGAGTGCAAATCCCAACTGCGATCACTGCTGGTTGTCTTCCTTCAGAATGATTTTCATTGTTGGTGTGTTGCAGCAGCATGTACCGCGTTTGTACCGACGTCAGTGGCTCCTGTCAGCGAGGAAGATGAACCCTCTCACACCCTTTCACTTAGTAAGCAAAAAGCTTAAAGTGCACTTAGCTCCTCAATTTGTGTATTTTCACCATCTTCTTATCTAAAGTCTTCAATGTTTTAAAACTACTGAATCTCATAATTTGACAGATGGCTTTACCTGGTGGTTGGGTGAGCGGGGAGATCTCCCTGTTTTCCCCCAACGGGGGGGACGGAGTATTGGATGAACCATCGGGACAGACCTGCCCGTGTTTGTCACTGTCCCTTTTGCAGCAGGGGGTGTCTCCAGTGGGCCAAGGTCTAGGGTAGGTGGTCTCCAGATATGGTTCCAGATCCTTACTTGGCTGATTCCTGGTAGCATTCTGGCTTGGTGGTACTTTACATGTTAGACATGAACTTGTCATGATAATCTTTCATGAAAATTATTTGAAATTATTAACCTAAGCTTTGGCCTCAACGTAGTTGCTTCCATTTCTCACATAATTTGGTGGGTTTTCATTAAATACCAAAGAAACTCTGTGACTGTGCAAAGGAAGACTGCAATAGAAAGATGGAGGATATGAGAGGCAGGGGTCAGTCTCTTCTCCCAAGGAAGAGATCATGGAACAAGGGGAAATGGCCTCAAGTTGCACCAGGGGAGCTTTAGGATGGATATTGGGGAAAATTTTTTCACCTGAACAGTTGTCAAGCCTTGGATGGAAGAGGCTGCCCAGAGAAGTGGTGGAGTTGCCATCTCTGGAGGTATCTAAAAGTCGGGCAGATGTGGTGCTGAGGGACATGGGTCAGTGGTGGTTTGGGCAGTGTTGAGTTGATGGTTGGAATTCTATAATTTATATTATTATTTTTTTTGTAATTTGACTGATCAGCATGAAGCCGTTATGTCCAACACTAGTTTATCAAATAATTTTGATAGTTTTGATGAGAGATTTCATAAAATAAGACCTATGTATCAAACCCTCAAGCCTTTCAGCATGAATAAAACAAATTGGATTTTCCACAAATATAAATAGTGACCCAAAAATAGCTGTTTTCAAAGAGAAACAGTTCAGAATTGGGTTGGAGAAGAAGGTATGTATTATTCAGGAAGGAAATAGGAAGTATTTGAGTGAAGTTGTGTGTGAATTCTCTCACCCTCTTGTATAAGGGTTACCCCCAAAGGTGATGTTTTCCTATATCTGCAAATATTTAGTACATTAGATGGATTGATATTTTAAACAAAGTAAAGCTCTCGATAAAATTTAGCCTAGGTTTCCATATGGAAAGTATGTCAAACATAATCAAAGCAGACCTTCAAAGTACTAACAATTCTGCTTAGCAAATCCTTTAAGGTTTTGAGAAGACCTTTGTGTTAGGAAATTAATATGCTTTTTACAGATACACACTGAAATAAGACTTTTTCTACTCAAAGTGTATGAATGACTTGAAAAGTGGTCTGTGAAAATAGTCACAATGAGTCACTGGTTGTAAAGGACTTGCCATGTGTTTTTAAGACTCTGCCGTTCCTTTCCCACACTCCTTGGGAGCCTCTCTCATGATACATTGCATTCAGGAGCTCTTTGTGGTGTTATTACAAATACGTGGATTTCCAGTTCATCTTCATGCAGAGATGTCGTGACTACAGTTAACAGCTACTTGCCAGTGGTAGTAGATTTTTATTTTATTTATTTCCTCAGGTGTCATCTTGACAAGTTTTTAAAAACTCATACACCAGGTTTTATGCTGGTAGTGCAGTATTTTTATTGCATTTTATTCCTGATTCACATTGAAAGTTATTTGGGGTGTTGCGGACTTTGTTGTTGTTTGGCTGGTTTGTTTATTTATTTATTTTGTACCTTCTGCAAAGGTTGTTTTGTGCCAAAGCGACTGCTGAAACTGAGAAATCCTTTTCTCTGGCAAGGGGTTTCAGCAGCAGGTGTCTGCGGGACATGCTGTGTCTGAACAGATGAAAGCTGTGGGGAAATTCTGTAAAGCAAAGCTCCATGTAAAACCTCTGTGCCCAGGTGCGGTGTCGTGTGTTTGAGAGACACTCGATGGGGTTTCATTCTGTTGGGCAGGAAACGACCTCATTCGGCCAAAGCTTCTTTCTTCATCCCACTGATCCAGAAGTAACTTGTTGCCTGTTTTTTGTTCTCTTCTAGCCTCCCTCCCCACTCTTTCCCACCCTGTACATCTTTATAAATGCAGATTAAGGCTGTGCGTTGTAAGTCAGTTCTTTCCTTTTGTCTTGAAACTGATTGTCCTGTTTTGACAACGTGTAAATTGGCACAAATTGGCACAACCAGAACAGCTCCCGTGGCATATGCAGGGCTCTTCTCCAGCATCCTCCGGAGATGCAGATGTCCGTGGCAGTGAACACCAGTGACTGCAGAGGAGACAGGATCACACCCGTTCCTGAGGCCCTGGAGATGCAAACAGACATGTACTTTGATTGCTCTTTACACACACATGGGTGTGAAAAAGATGCTACTGAGAAGCCTCCCCTCTCGCTGAGGAGGGAAAGGCAGATTTGACCTGTCCTGCCCCACATTCCCAGTGCTACAGGCACACCTGGTTCTCGGGCCCTGGCCGATGTGTTTTATTCCTGTGGTTTGGGGTTAAGCTCATTTTCAGACGTGCCGGCAGATCGGCTTTGCAAAGCTCAGTGGCGTTTCCCCTTTACCTGCAGCAAAGCATGTGCATTGCTTTATATGATCATCTCATTCTTATCTCACCTAATTAATTCCCAGCCACTGCCCTTGGCAGTGGTGATACTTCCAGCTCTCCTGACATCTGTTTTCTCTCAACATCCTCGTCTGCTGGGAATTGAAATATTTAATTTATTAATTCTTCTGCAGCCAATATGTGGGAATGTGGGTAAAATTGATCATAGTGTAGCTGTGATCTCACGGCTCCTTTTGAACTTTGTGAAAGCTGTCAAGGAGGCTTTGTATGTAATGAGAGGAACGAGAGATGCTTTTTTTTTGAAAAAAAAAAAAAAAAGACTGCCTGTTTAAATTATTGAATAACGAGGATCTGATGGAGACAGAGCTGCTGGATTTTGAGAGTCTACAGAAATCCAGAAGCCTGTTAAACTTCACATGGCGTTGTATTCCAGCTTCGCACACACGATACCAAACAATAGATTAATTTGAAAATTGCCATTAAGAGCAGATTTCAATGAATGGTTCTGGATGCTCAGTTTGAGACAACCTTGGCTTCTGCCTTTTGGGATGGGTGACGTTGTTGCAGTGGGCAGCATGTGAACTGTTTGGAAACTAAGCAAAGAAATAATAGTGAAAAATGCCGGCTGTGTGAGCACGTGAGCCGCTCTCCCGTGCGGGGTGGGGGCGTTTCAGTGAACACACGGGCAGGTGTCACCCAGTGCTGGTCCAGTTTCCACCCCTGTCTTCGGTGTTTGCTAACGCTGACTTTTCAAATGCAAGGGGAAAACTCTGACTCTTCTTCCAGGTGCCAGTCATGTTACCTGTAGACTCCATCACGTTATGATTGGTGATAGCTTTTTCCCCTTTTTCTTCTGGATGAGAAAATGTATCCTGGACTTCTTGTGCTGGAAGAATTAATTAAAATGATCATCGCTACTGTTATTGATTATCTCCTTAAAACTTGACTGATTAAAAGTCTCTTGAAATCAATGGGTCTTTTAAATCCAGGTCCTGTAAATGGAGATAATATTCTTCTCTGGAATGGAGAGCTCAGGTGAGGGATGTCTCTCCATCACCTGG
Source organism: Gallinago jamesoni (assembly GCA_025769975.1). Classification (NCBI taxonomy): domain Eukaryota; kingdom Metazoa; phylum Chordata; class Aves; order Charadriiformes; family Scolopacidae; genus Gallinago; species Gallinago jamesoni. The sequence continues at coordinate 38,591,139 of JAOQGH010000002.1, forward strand.
CCTTGCGAGGAAATGCAGAGGGAGCTGACTCTAGGGCTGTGCTCAGCTCCTGAGGGGCACGGATTTGAGGAGAGGGGGTCTGACTTGTATTAGTTTGCTTTTCGTACTGATGATGTAAACTTTGGAAATCTGATAGTTTATTATTTCAAAACCATTCTGTTGCCAAAACACCACAAGCATCACAAGTAGGTATGTCTTACTGATAGCTGGCATATCAAGCTTTCTTTGAGGCTGCCCAGGGAATTTATTCATCTTGTATGATTTTTTTTCTAAGTCTTTCTATGCAATAACTTTTTTCCTTTTTTCTCCATTTCTCTGGGTACCCTCTTACTGTAGATGTCCTCATTTTTAGACCGTGCCATCCTTTCTTTTAGCATTTTTCCTGCTGCTCACATATCAATAGAGCAATAGGATTGTAACTTTCAATCTCTCATACTGAAATAGGAAAAATCTTTCAGAAATACACCAATGATGTTTTCTTCTTGAACTCTGAAAAATTCACAAGGGGTCAGCTCTGTGTCCTGAGGAACACGGGCTGTTAGATCTGTGGTGGGTGAATCGGCTGTCGTTGCCAGGAGGGCTGTGTACCTGCAGTGTTACCAGCTCTTCAGAATTAACTGTGTTTAACAGTCAGACAGGACACGAAATGGATTCTGAATAGTTGTCTTGTCTGTCAGGATTAATTGTTTATAAGCAAGATTGTGTATTAATGAATTGGCACTCTAATAACATTTTATGGAATACTTTCTAATACAAAGCAATGGTTTCTGTGGGTGTTTGCAATAGAAAAAGAGGGAATGTTGGTATGTGCTGTACTGATTTAAAAGAAAATAAGTATCTGACAGTTTGTCATGGGCTGCTGGTCAGGTGACAGTCACCGTCCCATTGGCGGTGGCCAGGCTCACCTCAGCAGCCACCACCATCTCCTCTGTGGGAGAAGGTTATCGCAGGGGCCACCTCCATTCAGCCGTGGTGACGGTGACCAGCTTCCCCCTCTGTGTCACTGCGTGGTGACATCCTTGTGGTAACGACAGCTCTTCCTTATATGGACAAGTAATTTTTAGAAAGTAAAGTATTTCTAGCTCCCCGAGCTGAGTTGCAGCAGCTGGGGAGGCGGAGGGCACAAAACAGGGTCTCCAGAATCTTTCCAGGAGTTACCTGGATTTGAGTGCACGGGTTTCCAAACCTGCCGGTACCTTCCCATCCCTCCCACCCCTCTCCCTGTGAGCTGTCAACTGAGATACAGAACTATGACTGTGAAGTTTGTATGCTCTAAAGCCAAGGTTGTGTTATTTTCCATATTTGTTGTGACTTGGGTTTTATTTGATTACACATTGTGTTTTCTGGTAGCCAATGTAATATCAGAATTAACTTATATTACTTATAAAATATTTCATGCAGAGCTTCAGAGTGTTTCCAAAGCTCAGAAAGACCAAGCAGTTATTTTCCTGTTTTCCCTGTAGAATTATTTCAGATGCCTGTGTATGTAGGTTAACTCACTGTTGAGAACCTCTTTCTTCTAATTTGGTGTTGAGTACCATCACAGAGATGGGACTTGCTTTGGAGGAAGTCACTGGGCAAATTGGGGTAAATTTTAGGGCAGGTCTCTGGTCCCCAGTGCCCGGCTGGAGAGCTGTGCTGGTGGCACATGGCTACCGCAGGCGAGGCAGGGGGTGGGGGTGGCAAATTAGGTCTTGAGAAAATGAGCAGAAACGAGGTGGCTGCTCCTCTGCAGCCCTGGAGAGCAGCGTGGGGCCGCTGGGAATCCCCAAATCACACCTGATGGGAATCGGGTTCCAAACACCGTCCTGTTCCAGAACACACCTGGTGGGAGTTACTGTCACGGAGAGGCCACCATCGCTGAGCAGGCTGAGAACCTGGAGGAGCTGCCTCAGGGACGGGTGAGATCTGCCTGGTCTCAGCTGAGTGACTGTGACTTGGGCTTCCAGAGAACTTAAATATTTAATGAGATCTGAAATAAGTGAGAGGAGTGTTTGGGGATTAATGCTCTTTAAGGAAAAGCAGAAGTCAAATGTGGGGCTCTTCCTCAGCTCTTCTGCCTCTCCTGGTGGAGATGTGCTGGAATTTCCCTGTTCCCCCTCTCGCGCTGCTGCTCCGCTCGTTTCCAGCCGGACAGAGCTGTTTGCCTGGGAATGGCAAACCTCCAGGAGACGGGTCAAAGTCTGGCCCCTAACGCCGGTGCCTGTGCTGGCGTAGCCGTGGGTGCCGGTAAGTGCTTTGTGGGAAGTAATGTATATTGGATGATGCAGGGTAAAGTGCAAGCAAAAACACTTTAAAGGCACCAGAATAGACTTGGAGCCCAACTCCCCGGTTGTTTCAATATGATTTTTTAAAATTGATTTTAATTACTATATTTGCTTTATTTCCTATGGTGGCAATGTGCATTTAATGCATTAAATCACTCTTACAAGATACTGTGAAGTCTTCAGTTAAAAGTACTATGTCTTTGCACTCTTACACCATATTAGCAAGTAACATAGTTTAGTAGAAGTGGTTTTAGAGAGAATCAGTTGATCTTGAGCACCAGTCTTCAGAGCAGTTCTAGTTTGATCTTGTGGGATAGACACCTGTTGTAAGGCTGGAGTGCATCTCACCTTTTAGTTTCATTCAGAGAAAATCCAGTAGGTTCATTCCTATGAATAATAAGTGGTAAAACCCCAGGATTTTATAGTTGTTTTATCAATGAAAATTGATAGGATGGAATGTATTTTTGTGTGTGAGTGCCTTCTGAAAGTGAAGTAAAACATAATGACAGGTTTCCATAGCTCCAGAAGACACTACGGCTGTGACTCCTTAGTGCTTGTTGTGTTAAGTATTTGCTAACATATTCACAGTATATGCAAGATTGGGTCAGTGTGGGAACAATGATGCTTTTCTTCTTCCCTACTCCTTTCTGCTCATAGTTGTTCTATTTAATAGCTCTACTGGAGAGCTCTGAGCATCGGTCTCTTGAATTTAACAATATCCTTCTGTTCGGTGAGCATAGGACTGTGTCCAGGATTACCTCTGCTGGAGTTAGAGAGTATTTCATGAGTAACCGTAACCCTGAGTTTGAGTTTTAAGGCCAGTAAGTGAAGTGATTTTTGTCCCTGATTACATTGCAACTGTGAATGAAGCATTAAAAAAAAAAAGTAAAAGTAATCCTTAGTAATCCAAGCTTACTTGGAAACTCAACTTTTAAAAAGTACAAGTGAAATATTTTTTTTCAATTAAATATGAAAATTTTTCCTTTTGTAAATATGGAATGATGGTTTTAGACCCTTCCTGCTCATACTTAACCATATAAAAATCCAGCCTGAAATTACGGATAATTTTGGATTGTGTCAGCTTGCTTGCCTTGTAGAGGTCTTTGAAATCCTTACCTTGGAGCTGGCAGCAGTAGTTCTAATACGCGCTTGTTCCCTCTGCTGTTCTGTGTAAATGTGCCCAGGGTACAGAAGATGCTGCAGGACTCGGGAGGGAGCGTTGTCTCATGGTGCTGCCGGTTTCTCCAACACGTCCTGGCCCAGAGCTGCAGCCACCGTGTCCCTGCCAGAGCACCCCACCAGTACCCCCCTTATCTTGCCAGTAAGTGTCAGTCAGAACTCTGCCAGGGCCTCAGGAACCTCAATTCTTTACAGGAGATAGATATATACATATATCTGTATAGGTGACTGTATATACACACACACCCACATCTATATATATCTATATATATACATAGGATATCATTCCTCTCGAGTGAGTGAATTTGCATTCTATGATCAGAGTTCAGCTTGGTTACATCAAATTGCTTCTCTGAATACCAATTCTGCCAGTCTTTAGCTAAGTATTCATGAGTAATTTTATGTACTTGCTAAGAATGTGTCTAGGTTTTTAGAATGTGCTTGTATTCACTCCTGTTATGAGGCTGTAAATATAATATATTGCTTAAAAATCGTAACTGAGTTGTAGAACAAAGTTGAGCATGTATAATGTAGGCTGCTTCATTAATTGCTTTTTGTCAGTGTCATCTGATCTGCGTGGAGTTGTGCTGATGAGAAGCCCCATCTGCATGGTCAGGGAGCCTGGGCTGGGATTTTGCTTTGGGTCTTTTGGCTTTATCCTGAATTTTCTGTCTGTAAAGCTGCATGTGAAGCATACGTCTGAAGACTGCTGTCAGAGCTGTGCTGTTTCGGTTAAAATGGGAGCCCCTAAAGAGAACTCCCTTCTCTGCCCCCAACCCTGCCCTCCCCCGGAGGGATGCTCTGTGTCATCTCCGACACGGGGCTGGGGGCAGCTGCTGGTCCCGTCCCGGCCGGGGTCTGGCTCCGGGGGCAAAGCAGAGCTCCTGGCTGGTGGAAGTGCAGGGTGGATTCTGAAAGACTGCTTGCAGGCTGCTTTAATGAAGAGGCTATAAATAACCAGGTTACTTCTCCAAGGGGAAATTAATTGCTCTGTAAAGATACGCTTGTTTTCCCCCGCTGGGTGAGGCCACCTCGCCATCATGCCCTGGTTTCTGGCGAGGGGCTGTTGTCTCTGCAGGAGTGTCCTGCAGCTTCACGTGTCTGTCATGGGAGGACACTCAGGAACAAGGAGGGCTGCAGCTTCCAGACCCCCTTGAGCCCTCAGGGTGGTCACGGCTTCATCATTTACTCCCTTTTGCACTTTAATCAGCATCTACTGTGAAATGAGCTCTGCAGCAATAGCCTTCTGTTAGAGAGCAGAAATTGAAGGATGGTGAGACAATTAATATGGTTCAGAAGTTTGGGCTGCCTTTTAAGGATCTCTGACATGCAAGTTGCGTTTGTAAACAGGAGTAGATCTATTTTGGCTATATTAAACTGTGCTCTGTCACTTTGAACTTGTCTACTCCCAAAATAAAATGGGTGAAAACCCAGATGAACCAATACTGAGCTCTGGTGCCAGCACCATCACAGTGTGCTTGTCCTGCAAGGACAGCTGGGTGGGTCGGATATTAATCATCTCAACCCTAGAAAAGGCAGTGTTGGAAAATTGATGTTCTTGCTGTAGAACTTGACAGAAAGTTTGAGATTTCTGTTTTGATGCGAATGCAGTGACTTCTGGGGTCAGACAATGATCACTGGGGACAGATGCAGCTAATCCCAGTTTACCAAACAGCTTTAGTTTCAAGTAGAGATATAAAATAGGGGTATGATACCCTGGTTATACCAGATACTAAGAGTTAGTTAATAAATAATTATTTCTAGTTAGTTTTATTAACCCCTAACTGCATTGAAGAGTAAATCTTGTGTGACTATGGAAAATGCGTTGTGTGAAAGCTGAAGAGGGGAGCAAAAGGCGTGTAAAGGGCTGTAAGAACAGAGCAAAAGATTTTTTCAGTTGTTCAGTTGTTTTTTAAAATGCCGAGTGTAGTGCCTTCACTTATATTTGGCTTTATAGATTAAAAAAATATATATTTTGGCGATCGAATACAGGGCTTGTTTTGGCAGGAGGGAATTCCATTTCTCCTTAGGATCTGAAGTTCGTGTTGGTGGTGGTATGACCAATTACAGCTGCTTCTCCTTGTCTCCCAAGGGCATTTTTGTGGAGTTGTTTGTTTTGTGAGTTTTTTTGAGGGGGGATGAGGCAGAGGTTGGTGACTAAAGTCAGTTCAGACCCACGTCACTCTAGCGGGGTTGCTGGAAGTTCTCCCCAAGCCTACAGCTGTTGAGAGATTGAGCAGAGTCAGTTTAACACACCTTATGTTGTAGTGTAATGGTATTCTTTGTTTTACATATCTGCCTTCCAGCTGTACCTTTGTAAGGGCTGTGTAACTTTTGAATTGATCACACTAATTCACAGGGATGTTTTCCCTCTAAACAAAAAAAATAGCGAGTTGTCCCTAATTTTCCAGGCGCCGGGCCCCAGGAGCGCATCCCCACTGCTGAGTGGCCGTGTCCCACGGTGCTGGGGGACGGTCACTGTTGAGGTGCAGCCCCAACACCACCCTGGAGCCATCCTCCCCAGCGAGCGGCTTTCAGTTTAACCTCACTCGAGTGGCCAGAGAAAGCTTGGGGTGATTTTCCCCAGAGTGGCCCATTATGCATTTGGAACGTTTCAAACTGTTCAAAATAATTTTCAGGGGGAAAAAGTCAATAAAAGTAGTCTTTACTTTTTGTCCGAGCTGAACTTGAGCCTGCAGCCCATTTTCCTAAACAGGAAAAGAACCATTCCAGCGCCGTTCAGAAATGTTGATACTTGGTGAAGTGCACTTCCTTGTGACAGAGAAAAATAGAGGTGTTACCTCATTGCAAACAGGATATCTCTTAATAGTTAGGTTTAAATATACAAAATTTTCCATAGTGGCTTTGAATTTCTGGAGCCATGGACACAGAATAAATTTTGGCTGAAATAGTGTTATTGCTGGCTGGGGGTCAAGAGGTTTCCACGGGTACCTCGTGGGAGTGCTCCTTGGGGCTTGGTGTTGGATCAAGTCTCCCGCTTCGTTAAGCGTGTCCGCAGAAGATTGGTGGAAGCTGGGTTTGTCGCTGTTGTCCGTGGGGTAGGGTTGCCTTAGGCTGTAGCAGGAGCAGTGTGAGCTGCTGGCCCCGGGCTCCCTGGGGGGGTCCACCTCCCCCTCTGGGAGTCCACACCCTTGCTTCTAATTATAGGAGGGTTTTTTTGAGATGGAAAATAAGTGTTTTATCTAAAGGTGTCTTCCTTTCCCCTCTGAAGTCTGCATTTTCAATAAGAATTCAGTTGATGGTGAAAGTTCAGTTATAAATATAGAGTAATTTTATTATATTATTTTTTTTCTTTAAAACGCTGAGGATAAGCAGGACCCACAGTACATATTCTTGCAGTACTTGACTCGTGTTTTGTTTAAATGTCAAGCGTGTATTTATTCCAGTCTAGTATGCCAAACTGTATATGTACAGTAGGTCAAGAAGAGTTCGATAACTCTGGGAACAGGTATATAACATCAGTTCTGCTGCTGCAGCCTTGTCTCTGACTTGAGAGAGAAAGGCGTTATGACAAGGAAGAACGTTTGGACGAGTCACTTCTGTTCCTGGCTGTGTCTTGTGAATAATTCTTAACATGAGTGTAGAAAGCAAAGTGCTGTGTTGGGGAGAAAAAATATGGCCTCTTTTAAAAAATGGTCTTAAGAGCTGTGGTTGGTACCCCTCTTGCCCGTGTGGCCGGGGTCCCACCAGGTCGCCCATCTCACCAGTGCCCGGCGTGGGCTCGTGGCTGGGCAGCGGTGGCTGCCGTGTCCCCAAAGCAGGCGTTGCGTTGTCCTGTGGCGGGGCCTCGGGGCCACCTGGGTCGAGGACATGTCTGTCCCTGCGCTGAGGGGTTTGTCACAGTTGTGAAGTGACCTTCCCCCCACGTTGCAAAATACCTTGGTGACCTCGTGGATCAACTCCAGTATTAAAGAGTTAATGATGCCATTGAGAGGAAAACTGTCTCTTGGATGTATATTTAAAAAAAAATAATAGACACAAATAGACACAGGAAATACAGTTCTTTGCATTTTCTTTCTGACTCCCAGATAATATTACAGAAATAAGAAGCTGGGGAGAATTGAATGTTTAAAAAATAGTGAGCTCTGCCAGTTCTACTTTTTAAGTGGGTTATGTGGCTGAAAGTTAAAATATCTCATACTCAAGACATGTAATGGGGAAATAACTATAAACTGAAAGAGGGGAGATGGAGCTGAGATGTGGGAAAGAACTTGTTTGGTGTGAGGGTGGTGAGAGCCTGGCCCAGGT
>JAOQGH010000002.1:38599866-38611211 GCA_025769975.1 Gallinago jamesoni
CCCTGGAGGGGTTCAAGGGCAGGTTGGAGGGGGCTTGGAGCAACCTGGTGTGGTGAGAGGTGTCCCTGCCCAGGGCAAGGGGTGGCATTGGGGGGGCATTAAGGTCCCTTCCAAACCATTCTGTGATTCTAACTCTACAAAACCAGGCAAGAAATAGTGGAATTGGGACCAGAGTTCCTTGCTGCACTGAATCTCACAGCTGATGTGCTGTGGACCTGTTCTTGTGCAGGTGGGAGCATCCATAAACTGGGAGGTTCTGGTTTTTGTGATTTAGAAAATGTTTGTAGAGCTTCAGTATGTATCTTTCTGTTCTTCCACCTGAGGGTGTGTATATTGCCATGCCACGCCATTTTTATTTTACTCTGTTTATTTGTGAAGCTTTCTGCCAACAGCATCTTCCCCCATGCACTCGTGAATCCCTTCTGCAGTCCCGCACGGCTGGTTTTATCCACGCTGGTGCAGACAGTGTTTTTCTGGCTCCTCAGGTTCAGGCTCAGCTGTGATCTTGCTGGCATTTTGCATGCAGCCTGGGCCGATGGCTGCTCCCTGCCCAGCTCTGGTTGGGGTGGTTGGTTTGCATCCTGACCACTGTAGAGCGCTTTTCCCAGCCTGTGATGGATGTGGTCGTGTCTCACCCGGCATCTGTTCAGACTGTGCTCATGCTGATAATTCTCCTCGTCCGTCACAGATAATTTCACCTGCTTCATTTATTTCATGTTATCTTATAATAATAATAAGCTGCCTGACTTAATGTAGAATTCTCTTGCTTTCTGCTGCCTTCCTGAGATGTTTTTTGTCAAATAATAGTAGGAGGTTGGCTCCTGGTTGGTTTGTTTGTTTTTTGTTTGGCCAAAGTTTCCTGTCTCTAGTGCTTGCTGGAGTTGCCTGGAGAGATGCTTTTGCTGTGTCCGAGGATGCCTGTTAAGTTTGGGAAACCTCTGTGTAAAAAAATCTACAAAACCCTATTAAAACTTTTCAGGGGGGCACTGTAAAAATTTGTCAGGAATTGAACAGCTTGTGTCCTGAAAACTGCAGCCTTCCATGCTGACTTCTGGCCTGCTGACCTCCCTGTAATCTTAAATTTTTAACTGTTAAAACATTATTAAACATAGTTTTGCATATACATATAATACATTTAGGTATAAAAAATCCATTGAGGCACAGGCTGTCTTTCCCCCCTCTGGTGTCCGTGTGTCACAGCTGCTGGCAGGCGGGGGCTGCTCCGGGGCTGTTGCTGCTCCGGCTGTAACTCGGGGGTTTCTGTGGGAGTGGGCTCGGGGATGAGGTGCTGGGGGTCCCATGGCGGGGGTGGAAACGGGAGGTGAAGCTGCCGAGGGTTTACCCAGGAAATGGGACGCGAAGAAGCTGAGGCAGAGGTGGATGGAGGGTGCCATCAGATGGGATGCAGATGAGAGGAGCCCTGAAGGAAAGGTGCCCTCTCAGCAAATTGGGTGGTGGGACTGGCTCCCCTTCTGTGTTGGCAGCGAAGCTCTTGTCCCAGCGTGGGGCTGCGTTACATGCCTGCCATCCTCTGTGGCAGTGAGGATTTCAAGTTTTTTTTCTGCATCCGGCTGTAAGAAGTTGTATTTTTCATAAGAATAAGGACAGAGGCCTCACCGGGCATTTGGAGTTTTGTTTTTTTAAAAAAAAGCGTAAACCAGAAACAGAAAGCAAAAAGTATTGGGTGTTGAGAGGATCAGTGCAGCTGTGGGTGCTGACAGCAAGGACTGTGCTTGATGCCTAAGAAATGCCCGTAAACTGCGGGTACCGCAATGTGTGGGTTGAGCAGCAGAAACCTGGGTTCCTTGCATGAACTGCTGCTTTGCAGGGAGTCAATTAACTTCAGCAGGTATATTGTAAAAAAGTGTTTTAATTTCTGCACCATTTGCTTGCTGAATAATGTGATCCTTCCCTGTCACTTGGTAAAAACCTGCAGAAAGGCAATTTGGGGGCTAATTCTGCAAAGCATGAACGTGAGGTCAGCTGCAGAAATGGGGTGCTTTAGCTCAATTTCTGTTTTTGTTTTGTAGTTATAGTAACAGTTACAAACCCGATACATTGTTACCTTTTATTAATGCTATTTTTGATCAGTTTCAAACAGAAAGTTTCCTGCCTAAAGAATGGGAAATTGCTCAGGGAGTTAAGATGGGAAGCTGTGGGAAGTGCAGTCGATCTGACAAAGCTGGCTTGGATGGTTTTACTCTTGGAAAGGCCAGATTGTTTTTTGGTAACCCCTTTCCAGCCAGAGATTTTTCGCAAGCACTGCAGATATTAATATTTAGTTATTTTACACCACTACCCGCTGGTCATACTTGTTTGAAAATAACTTCATTCATTGATTAATCTGTCCACACCTGCAAATGCACAGTCAGCTTTGTAATTTTCTTTGAAAAAAATGGTTAACAATATATTAAAACTAAAGCTTTATTCAGGTGGTGCTGATACTGTCTGTTCTCCTGAGAGTAATGAAAGCTTTGATACTTCCCTCTGGTGGTGACTAATAGTCTTATCTGTTGTATCCATAGTCATACTGAGGAAGAAATGGATATTTATGAAATGTTCTATGTCCTGCTAAACTCCAGTTTAGTGTAACAGTTTTTGGAGAGTTTGATTGGGAAATAAATAGAAGTTGGATAACTGTGTATCGAGACTTTAACATTAAAAAAGGGAAAAATAAAATAACTCTGTAAAGAGGGGAGGAGGGGAGTGTGGCCTTTGACGTGCAGCCTTGGAGCCGGCAGGTTTGGGGTGGGAGCAGTTGTGGGACTAGCTGTGCAGAAAGGGGTCTGCTCTGGGAATATCACCTCGCCTTTATTAGGGAGTAAAAGTGTCTCATTTTAACCACATAAGGTAGGACTAAGGAACAAATTAAGCTTCATTTTGTGACCTCGAGTTGTACTCAGATAGCTTTTACTGGACTCTTTTGGGTGAAGGTAAAGACTTCTGGACTGGATCTGCAATTTGAGTTTAAGTAGACATTTATTTTACACAAGAAATGCCCTATTATCTTTGTTTTTCTTGCTGAGGGGTCTGGGAGCGTACGACTGGAGGTGAGGGAGCTCGGGAGGTGTTTGTGTGCGAGAGGAGGTCTCGGGGGCAGGAGGAAGCGGTGGTGGTGCCGGGGTGGGGGCCGGAGCATCCCTGGGGCGGGGGTTCCCACTGGGGGCCGGGCGCTCTCCCGGTCCCTTTGGCGTGGGACAGCGTGACGGTTTGAGGGCAGGACTGAGGTCGGGGGGCACCGTGCGTGCTGGGGTCACGCAGGCAGCTCAGGTTGTGCAGGGTTTGGGATGAACACACTTTCACTTTCTCAAGCGAAAATGCGAAAGCTTGGCTGAGAAATCGTGGGGCTTGGGGGTGTCAGGAGACCTGCAGGGAAGGGGGCACCCCTGATTTCTGGTGTTCCTGCAGCGTGGCAATTCCCAAACTGAAATAAGGTGAGGGCTTGCAGGCTGGACTAAGTCTGTGTGCTGGAAAAAATGAAATGTCACAGGTTTATTTATCCATGAAGAGGGACAGTCAGATGAGCATGCGAGGCTGGGGTGCTAATCGGGTGTATTTCTGATCTGTGCATGTTTTTTGTTGCTTTGGGTCTTTTTAGAGTTTATTTTAAGCAACGGTTGATTTGTCTCAGACTTGAGAGAAAAGTCCTTATCTCCACAGTCCGTTAGCCTGCAGTGTCTGTGCTGGCAGAGCCTCTTCTCGTCGTCAGGCGCGTTCTTGGGGAGCCTGCGCCATCTGACACAGAGCACACTAACCTTCCTCCCTTTTGTTGTCTGCCTGACGTTTCCTTCCTTGGGAATCTATATTTAGTGTTCAGAAGTACTGGCTGTGGCAGAGGACACAAGGCAGTTGCCTTTCAAGCGAGAGGAAATGGTTCTCTGTAGGGACACGAGTGAACGAAGGGCAGGATTTCCTGTGGAAACTCACCCACATGAGACTTGACTTTTACTTTGAGCGCGGTGGCGGAACAGGCGAAATGAAAAGCCTGGGCCACTTACTCCGGTGTAAAAGGTGGTTTCTGCCCTGTAGCCCTCTCCTCTGTGCTGCTGGGCTCGGTTGCCGTAGCTGGAATTAGGCCCTCCCCTGGAAGGAGAGGAGCGGGACCGCTTCAGCCCCAGGCTCCGGGCCACACGTGTCCAGAGCCGACATGGGACGGTGCTGCCCGGCTCTGCCGTCCCTGGTGCGTGCGCTGGCGGTGACCGGGCAGGGTCCTTGTCCCCCAGCTCTGCCCCAGGCGCCGTGGGGGAAAGGCTGTGGAGTCCAGGGGTTAAATGAGCCTTTGCTGCGCGGAGTGGCGGCGGGTGGGACGAGCTCCCGGAGCAGCAGATGTGTTCCCTGGTGAACAGGGTCTGGTTTCCTCTCCCTTATTAATGGCTCTAAAAATAGCTGGGCTCTCAGGACGGAGTCGGGGACAGGCTGAGCCCATCCTGCTGCAGGCAAAGGGGACAGGGTGTGTGGGGCCGTGACCCAGAGCCCCATCAGCTGCCCCACGGCTCCGGGAGCGCCCGGTGGGTGCTGGGGGGGACTTGTTTATGGGGCAGGAGCTCGGGAACCTTTGTGTGTGATTGTCACCACTCCGGTAGCAGCCAGCCCTGGGGCATCCACTGCTTCCCCAGGGAGATCATTCCGAGGGCTGATGGGTCTCGTGTGTCCAGTCGGAGTCTCCCCAGGCATTTCCAGCTGCTGCCGCTTGCACTGCTGCAGATCTAGGGAGCACCTTTGAGGAATGGAATATCCCAGTAATGCATTTCTGTACCAAATTTTCCTGCTTTCCTCATTAGTCATAGAATCATAGAATGGTTTGGGTGGGAAGGGACGTTAAAGCCCCCTCAGTGCCACCCCCTGCCCTGGGCAGGGACACCTCCCACCACACCAGGTTGCTCCAAGCCCCCTCCAACCTGGCCTTGAACCCCTCCAGGGATGGGGCAGCCACAGCTTCTCTGGGCAATCTTCATCAAACAACTGGTGGCCTTTTTCCCCATTTAGCTTCTGTGGCGGCTGAATTTCAGAAAGGAAGTGGGGAAAAAAAAAAGGATTACTTCTGTGACAGCAGTAAATTTCACTTCTGCCTTTCCCTAACAACAGGAGGAGTGTTTGAAGGGGAAAACTCTCTGTGAATAGCCAATTATCTGTATGATTTTGGAATTGAAAACGTTGTTTTGTAGTTGGCCCTTACCTGTAGAGGTCCCTTCCAGCCCCATGTTGTTCTGAGACACCTGGATGTTGGTACAAGGTGTTTCCCAAGGGTTCTGCCTGCCCTCACTGTTCCTGGGCAGTAACGACAGATGTCCTTTTACATGAACTCTAAATAAATAATGCCCAGTTTGTGCTCATTTCAATTAAGTGTTTATGTAAATTCTGAGATTAGGGTAATCTCCCTCTTTGACACTGTACTAACGTCATATGAATTAACAAAGCATTATGCAAATCAGAATTTAGGATATATTTTTTGGTTTATCTCGTGTGTTTATTCTTTATTTTCCTTTTCCATGAAAGCTGCTAAAACTCCATTTCGTAGTGCATTTCTTTTTCTTTGAGGGCTGGGGGAAACTCTGTTTGTTTGAGGTTTTCTGTTTGTTTGTTTTTCCACTTGTAAATGAGGATTGAGCCCGGGAGCGTTGCTTAAAGGTGTATCCTGGCTGAAACCAGAGCAACTGAGGGAACACCCAGTCTTTGGGTGGAAGCCCTGGGGCCTTCATACTCTTAATGGTATAAAGCAAGAGGCTCTTTGCTGTGATCAGGGCTCTAACGCAGTCCTTAAGATTTATATACTAAAATAAAGAACTGGAGAAATAGAAATTCTAGGATCTAAAATCACTATTTCAATATTGCTCAGTACTTAGGTTTCCAAAGGAGTATCAATGCCAGATTTAAGCGTATGTCCATTTGAAAAACATTAGCAAAGTATTTATGTATTTCATTTGAGGGTTTTCTTCCACTTAATCTAAAACTGACGGATCCAAAATCAGGATACAAAGTAGTTGAAAACTTGAGTGTATTAATGTGGTTAATTGCTGCTATTTGCTAACAATTATAGCTTGTATAATGTTGTAAATACTGGATGTCGGATTAACTCTTGTTAATACTCTTAACACACTGGTTATTCAGATATCCAGGAGCCTTTAATCTTTCAATAAGATGTCGATAATAGAAGTTAAATTTGAAATACGTTGGGAGTTTGCAAAGGTCAGGATAGTTAAGTTCTTTTTTTTTTATTTTTTATTCCAATCTTTGCAGTTCAGTAATAATGGTCAGTAAATTGTTATTTGACGGATGTCACTGTGCTGGGTCTGGCTGGGTTTATCCTACACGTGGGCTGTGGATGGAGATCAGATCAGCCTGACAGGGTCGAGGTCTGGTCTCTGTTTAAAATTTATTATCTTCACTTCTTTTAAGGGTATATCTGGATGTATGTTACTGCATAAACCTGCTCTTGCTGCCCTCAGATTTACTGTGCTATTTTTTATATAAACAATTCCAGATGTCTGAAAGTCTTGTTGCTCCATCTCAGAGTAATCCTTAAGAAAATGACCTGTTATTTAAGTATACTAAAGATATAGTTATGAAAGAAAATGTATCTTCAATTAACTATAGTGTGGGAATTCTATAATTGAAAGCTGAGCGTTGAGAGAAGTCTCTTTCTTCTGGTCTCTGACACTGGATTAACTAAGAAAGCAACAGACTCGGGATAGATATTGATGCTTTGTTTGGAATATATAGATAAGTGTCTATGTAAATACACACCGGTATATGTGTGTATGTGTGTACTTACCTAGACATGCACCTTTCTGAAGTCTGCTGCTTTACTAGGTGTTTGTTCATAGATATGTATGAGCAGTATGGCACTATGAAGGAAAATAGTAAATGTTTGCTTTTCTTTCTTTTTTTTTTTCTTGTGTTTTGTTTTGTTCAGAACCTGTGGTTAGAGTGACCCTTGTGTCACAGCTGCCCATTTCAGACATTATTTGATGTGAGTGATACAGGCTGAGGAGAGAGAGTGCCTCTCTGGGTGCTGTTGGTTTACAGGTTGTCAGACAATTTATTTCTTAAAAAACCAGGGTTGTACCCGTTACTAAAGCTGTGAGTGGGCTAGGTCACGGTCTGTCAGTGGGGGCGTACGGCAACACCCAGGGGCTGAGGAGGGTTTGGGTGTTGGTGCCTGGGGCCGGGCACGTGTTCCCAGGGGGTTTGTGGCTGAGGGGCGGTGGGGGCCCGTGGGTGGGCATCAGCCAGATCGGTCCCCCCGTGCCGCCTGCGGAGCAGTTTGGTGCTGCTGGCTCCAGCTGTGAGCAGTTTTTCAGGTGACATGTTTTGGCCGTCCCGGGCACTGCCAGGGCCCGCGGGGAGGAGGTGGGGGTCTTGGTCTCCGCTCCGTGTCCCTGTCCCTGGGCAGGCAGATGCCTCCCTGCCCCGATGCTCCTGTTTGGCATCTTCTTGTGGTGGAAAATGCAGCCCATGGTGCTGCTGGGCTTCGCTCCTCGGGGCAGCTGTTTGGCCAGAGGTGCTGGGTGTCCCCGCAGGGACAGGGTGAAAGCCCCCCATCGCTCCCTGGTGCAGCAGCTGGCCCTGTCCTGCCTGCGCGGTGTCGGACCCGTGCCATGGCTTGGGGACGTCCTGCTTCCAGCAGAGATGGGCACGAACGTGTCCCAGCGAGAGGCTGAGCCGGAGCCTTGCTGAGAAACAGCATGGATGAGGCTCGGGCTTCTCACCTGGTGGTTTTCCCGGGGTGTGGAGGGTGCTGCTGGGGATGCCCCGGGGAGGAAGGGCTGTTGTGGTGCCACGGGGACCTGCCGCCCCGAGCCACCCCTGACGCTGGCCCCAGCGCTGCGGCCACAGGCTCCCTGGGCAGCTTCCATCCTTGTGCTTGGGAGTGGGAAACATGTTACAAACTTGTGTATTGCATCTGATTCATAAACTTCTTCCTGAGATTTAATTGTTCACATGAATGATAGATTGCTTTTAGTCACTGCCCTTGAATCATCCTTTATTAAATGCAGGCATTGTTCACACTGAATTAGGTGACCAATTTCAATTTTGTTGTGTAAACTTTATTTTTTCCTTTGGTAATGAGTGATTTTCTTTTTTTGGTGTGGGGTTTGCTGAGGCTTTTTTCCCTTTCCTTTTTCCTTTGAATAGTATTCTTGGCTGGACTTCTTGTTCCCTTATGCCCATGGGGTTTAGGAGCCGCTCCGGAGTGTTCGCATTGAGAAGCCGAGGGGACCCTCGGGCAGGAAGGCAGGCTGGCACTGCTGCCCGGGGTGCAGCTCCTCGGCGGTGTGTCCCCCTCGCTGCCGTGCCGGGCCTGCAGGGACCTGCCTGGTGCCCTCCTGCCCCTGTCGGGTCACCTCTCCCTGTGCTGCCGCCCACCCGGCCGAGGGAGGCTCTGGAGAGCCACAGCCACCCCACGGCTGCCTCGGCTGCCCGGGCTCCACCCCACCAGGGCCCAGGAGCCACGGGGCCAGGCCAAGACATTGGGCACTGCTCTGTCGAGTGGTGCTTTTTGCTGTTTACACTGAGGTCTGGGCACAGCAGGCTGGAAAAAAGCACTTTTTCAAATTGGAGAAGTTTTTGAACAAGCTTTATTCTTGTCAGGATGGGTCAGCGGGTGAATGCTGTTGCTGTTTTAGGCTGTGTTTCCTACGTTTGGGTGCTGCTGGGTATGGAACGCACCGTCCCTGGCTGGGAAGGTCTCTGTAGGTGTCTCCACCCGGGTCCTCATGGTTTCTGTTGTGCCCAGAGGTGCTGGTGTCACACGTGTACAGGATGGTTCACAGACAGCCCCAGGAGATGCTTAGTATTTTTTCTTTCAGCTTCTGATGTTTTCTGACAGGGCGCCCAGGCTTTATGTGTTCCTGCTGGAGATGTGTCCTCACGAGCGCTTGGCCCCTGGACATGGCCCTTTATCTGTCTCGGGTTCTCCAGAGCTGCTTCTCCCGCGTTCCTGCAGCCTCTCTCCTCCTTTCTCTCAGTATTCCCACCAGGCATTGTGCCTTAGCCTGGACACGCTCACGAGGAGGGAGATCAACGGGGAGAAGGCAAACACAACAGGAATTTATTTTTCAGTAGGGGCTCAGCGTGTGTCAGGTGGAACAGACGCTTGTCCCTTTGAGAGGCCGCCACACCGGGTCCTCGGCGCGGGAACTCCATTGTGGTGCTGCAGCGGCGCCGGTGCCAGCGTGGCTGTGTCCCCTGGGCTCAGCACAGGACGGACTGTCCCTCAGCCTGCCCCGGTAACGTACCCTGCCCCGGAGTTCCGCCACCCTGCCGTGACAGGGAGAGGGCTCTGGGTGCCGAGACGTACCCTTCTTCAGGCAGGAGGCCACCAGCAGCACAGACCCTCTCCATTCCTCGGCGCTCGCCCTCTGCCTGTGTCTGTCCCCCCAGCACTGGCAGGGCCACCCGCGTCCCGCACAAGAGGAAGGGCGGGCAGCAGTCCCTTCCTCTTCCTCACCACTCCTCTCCCCCAGCGCCGCCTCTGTGTCGTCTTTTCCCCTGGGTCAGTGTCCAACGAGCCACTGCTTTTCTCAGCCCAGGACTGAAACTGCCCTCAGCTTGATAATGAAAGACTTGTGTGTCCAAAACCCCATTTTTTCCACTGCGTTAATTGCTCTGATTATGTTGCTTCTCCCATGCATTTGTTTCTCGAACTTGGAGACCGTGGCTCTCTGTGGGGTGTCACAGCAGCAGGAGGGGCTCTCCTCTCTCTGCTGCCACTCGGGAAAGCTCTGACGCTGCATTTGTGTTTGGGAGTTGTCTGTGCAAATGTATGTAATAAAAACAGCGTTTAAGTAAAAGTTCAGATTTGGAAGAATCTGTGCTTTTGCTTGGAAGTTTTCTTTAGATTCATGAGTAATGCTTATTTTCCTCTTTGATCCTGGTTGGGTTTTCTAACGTTGACTTTGAAATCTGGTAAACCAATACTGTGAACATAATGTGCAGGGTATCATCCTCTTTGTTTGTCAGCTGTGAATTTAAAGTTGGTACAAAACGCCACAATAATCGTACCCATCTGATGGGGGTCTCTTCAGCATCATCTGTGTATGCTGGTGTTGAGAGGATAGCAACAGGAGTACGTACAAGTCTATTTCAAGGTACAAATAGATTTAAATCAAATAGGTCTTTGAATATAAGTGTCAAGAAGTTGCCAGTAAACTTTTAAAGGACTATAGGAGATCTAAAGTCTTAATCTAAACAATTCCTGTGAAATCTCTGTAACAGTCATGTTGTTGGACCTGAAACCAGGTTTTGAGTAAAGCCTGGTAACAGTGGTCAAACAGAGCTTGATGAAAGGTTTTGGTTTTCATTAAATAAGTAGGAAACCAAATATAGCAAATGCAGGGAAAAGTAGCCCCTCTCTCGTATTTTTCTCTGGAGAACAGATGGGGGGGTGGAAGGGGCCGGGTGTGCACCCTCGGGGTGCGTGACTGCGGGGACGGTGTGGTGACAGGGAGCCCCCGAGCTCGGGGCCGTGGGGACCCTCGGCCATCGCAGGGCTCTCGCCACTTCAGTTGGGCGGTCAGAAGCGTTGGTTGGTGGCACTTTGAGTTCAGGTCGGTGTGTACAACCAGCCAGTTCTCTGCGTTCATTTTGGAGCTCAGAGAGTTTTCACAAAGTGAGTCAAGAATTTTTCTTTTAGCTTAAAAAATGAGCCTATTCTTAGCTAAAAATAAACTTCACAAAATAGAACCTGCTTTCTATAATTCATCTACTTTCTTCCATTTCCCTCTGAATGAAACTAGAAAGAAATTTTCCAGACTGTTAATTTGGTTTCATTTAGTTCGCTTTCCTTTTTTTCTTCTGGAATGAAAGGCTTCTTACCCTGTCTAAATATATTTTCTCTTCTTCCTTCTCTGAAAAGACTTCTTCCCTATCTGAATATATTTTTGCAACAGACTTAAAGCTTTCTTTTGGCTGTTGTATATAATTTTGTAGGAAATGGAAACACTGGGTAGAAGAGACTACTTGTATGTTCGTTTTGAAAAGCCGCTTGTTTTCAGGGTATTACCAGCTCATGTGGTGTCTGTGTGTTCACAAGTTGCTTTTTCTTACAAAACTGACCAATACAGTAACCAGTGTGACATAAATAGACTTCAAATGGAAACTGGGCATGAAAAGAGATGGTTTTAGTCTCAGGATTCCAGGAAAAGGTCAAAATGGCTTTTAATTGAAAGGAGCAGCGATGCGTGTGATCTGTGACTTTGACATTAATCCCATGTGTTCCACAGACTAGAAGGAATCATAGAATGGTTTGGGTGGGAAGGGACCTTGAAGCCCCCCCAGTGCCACCCCCTGCCCTGGGCAGGGACACCTCCCACCAGCCCAGGTTGCTCCAAGCCCCCTCCAAC
>JAOQGH010000002.1:38611277-38738281 GCA_025769975.1 Gallinago jamesoni
TCACCACCCTCACACCAAACAAGTTCTTCCCCACATCTCAGCTCCATCTCCCCTCTTTCAGGGTCAAACCCTTCCCCTTCCTCCTAGGGCTCTCCTCCCTCAACAAGAGTCCCTCCCCAGCTTTCCTGGAGCCCCTTGAGGGACTGGAAGGGGCTCTAAGGTCTCCCCATAACGTTCTCTTCTCCAGGCTGAACCCCCCCCAACTCTCTGAGCTCCCCCTCCCAGCAGAGGGGCTCCAGCCCTCCCAGCATCTCCGTAGCCTCCTCTGGCCCCGCTCCAACAGGTCTGTGTCCTTCCTGTACTGAGGGAAGAAGTTCATGTTTCGGGGGTAGGGTTTGTGTCCCTGTTGGGTCAAAATGTGTGCCCTTGGATGGAACCAGGACATGCTCCCTAGGGCTCTGTGGTGTTTGCTGGGCTCAACTACAGCAGGACAGCCTGTGAATCCCCCCAGTTTTGTGTGCCTTTGAGGAGACAGCCTATGGGCATCTGCTGGGCTTGTGACCACTGCGTTTGGAGCAGGCAAAGGCCGCTAATGAAGCCGTGTGGGGCAGGATGGCCCGAGAGAGAAGCACTTGGCTCTCAGGAGAGAGACTCTTCCGAAAGAACGATCAGACCTTTCTTGGTCTTTACTGGCATTCCTCATGCCCATTGCTCTCTGGTGGATCCCCAAGGGCACAAGTGGAGCTGGTGTGGGGCAGGGGAGAAGGACCTGGAGCAAACAGCTGTGGGGCTAGAGCTGGGTCATCTGGAACAAGGAGGCTGATGAGGAAGGGTTTGGGTTAGTGAATGGGGAGAAATGGGTTCATCAGTGGATGGGTATAAAAGAATCTAGTGCTGAAGACGACAAGGAAAAGATTAATTTTGGTTACATTACAAAAAGAATTAGATAATTTAATGAAGGACAGAGCGTGGAGAGAAAGGATGGGAAGGAGGCCAAGGAGTCTGGAAGACATGAAATGCGATTTGCCTATTTTTAGACAGAAAAATAAGAGGAAGATAAATTACCTTTCCACTTGATTGTTATCTCCAGTCCTTCAAAACTTAAAATTATTTCATCTATAGGGAGGTGACCGGGGAGGAGTCTGAGGCAGAGGGTTGGGTCGCAGAATTCCATGAGTGGGAAAACCAGGAAGGATGTGGTGGTACCACGTGGGGACCAGAGGAGGGGGACACAGCCGCCCGGAGTGTGGCAGGGCCCTTCTCGCAGGGGGATCTGGAATTATTTTTGTAAATGCCTTACCCCCCCCTGAGACTTTGTTCTCTCTTAATTGGTTTAAAGGGCTGTGCAGGCAAGTACCTCTGCCGAGTGACCCGAATTCATTTTCCATCTCTGTTTGAGCACTAGCCTGTGCCAGGAGACTTAAAATGCAGTGGGTACCAGGAGAGGTTTTACTGGCAGAGACTGGAGCTGTGTTGTGTTCCTGGTCTACCTTCAAAATGTAGCTGCTGTGGATTTGGTTTGTGATCTTGAATTTTTTCCATTCTTGGGGTATTGTCACCCAAAAATACCAATTCTTGGGTTGTTGTCACCTCCTGTCTATAAATACAGACTGAAGTGGGGTTTGGTTTGCTTTGCTTTGGTGGGCTTACAAAAATAACTGACTTGTGTTAATTTTGGATTATTCTTAAAATTTAAGAGGTCCCCAGGACATCTTGCTACTGGCATAAATAAAGAGAAGTGAGGAGTGCGTGAGGTTTGTTTGTTAACATGAAAATTGCCTGTTACCTACTGAGTAAGGCTGTACTTTGTTTTGAAAACAAATACACAGCACTGCTGAAGTCTGCTTGGGGCCTAACGCAGGACTTGCTCATCTAGTTCTCATAACTACCAGAAAATTCTAATTAGAAATTTCAAAATCCCTAACATCTTGCTTTCCTGAGATTTTGAATCTGGTCTTTTCATTTAGCTCATACACAAATCATCTACAAAGCATGTTTCCAGTTCATATCTGTTTTGTAGAGTAGTTAAAAAATATATATCAAAAGTACCAATAAATCCTGTGCTATTTTCATAAATTCAGGTTAGAAGTCAGCCTGAAATCAGAGCAGCTCCTGATTTGCTCTTTTCTTGCTGCTGCTTTTGTAAAGGGAACAGTTCTTCCTCACTGTTCTTCAGGGGTTGTCTCATTGAGTTCAGAATGAGTAGGAGAAGAGTTAAGGTTCTAAATAATCAGTTAACGAGATGACATTTTTAGAGGGTTGGGTCTTTAATCCCCACTATGATGCCGAAATTATCCAGAAGAGGTGTTGTTGAAGATAAAACAAATGTTTCTCTTATCTGTACATATAGTGTGTGAAAATTGGTTGTCTCCCTCTGTAATTGTTTATGGGGTGGGTTTTGCTCTGAAAAGGCAGAACTTCATACTTGCCAGATTTTTGCTGCTTCAGTTTTCATAACTTCTGTATCAATCTTGAATGTCTTCTCCGAGTTGGGTCTTGCCAGGGGCTCTCCAGTACTGGAGCATCCTGCACCAGCGTGGTCTTCTCTCTGCCTGCTCGTTAGCAGAAAATCCCTGTAATGAGAAGGTCGGGTGGAGAGAGCAGGGTGTCACCAGAAACTCTAGAGGGTTTAATTTCCATCCAAGGAATCTCCACTTCTAAAAGCACAGATTTCAATATGCATCAAGTCGCTGGTTTAATTGCTTGATAATCTTGTATGTGTATGAATGTTGTGAAGTCCTATAAAAGATGTACTTTCTGAGTGAAAATCTGAGAAGAGGGAACTCAGAAACAAAAAAGAGTTCTGTCCATGGGTGCTTGTGGTGGAACATCCTCATGTTTGTACTGATTTCCTTTAATTGTGGGAAAAACTTCCCACTTGAATGCACTGAGGAAAGCAATAAATATCAGGATATTATTATAAAAATACATTACTCTCATTCTTAATTCATTTTTGTATTTTCTTTTTCAGCCAGAAAATTTACAGAAGAATTGGCTTCGGGAATTTTATCAGGTAAGGTAAATTTTTTTTTTCCTCATGCACTTCTATGCACTTTTGCTTGTTGGCTTAATAATGTGAAGATCTCTTGCTTTTGAAGTTGAAGTAACTAATAATTTCATAGTCAAAACCACTCAAAAGGAGCATGTCTCTTTGGGGATTTCTGAGCGTGGGGTCCGGACCAGCCACAGCGTTGCTCACGTAGCCCTGAACCCACCCCTGGGCTGCCCCCCACTCCCCCTCTGTGCCTCTGCCCCTCCGCCTGAGAGAGCTGTGCTTAAAGAAAAAGAAAGAAGGGAAGAAAACCAAAGTCGGTGGTTGGCAGCTGTGGGGGTGCTGGGGAGGGAGCACCCCCTCCTTGCTCCCTCCGCTGGCTCCTGTTCCCAAACGTGATAAAAGCTCCTGAGGGAAGAGCCCAACACGCTTGTCCCAAAAGCGGCCCGGCACAGCCCTGAGACCAGGACACGGAGCAACCGAGCAAATGAACAACTTCAGAATTCATAATTATTATTATTTTTTTAATTTGAATTCTGCATGCTTTGTTGAAAAGCTCTGCAAACTGAAGTTCACCAGAAGTACTGGAAAATGACTCTTAATGCTTCTTCGTAAACTCAAAACCCAGATAAACCACAGACCACAATTTTTTTCCATTCTTCTGAGGAACTCACTTTGCATATGTAGTTGTGTCAATACAGTTTGCATACCTTCTGAGGATGGAGTCCTTTTGTAAGCAGTCAAAATAATCTCCACAAAAAAGGAAGCACAATTACCACTCTAAGTTTAAAATTTTTCTAGAAATCAAATCCATAATAGAAACATGTCTTTGAATTGATGTCAAAGAACAAAAGGAGCATTTGGGGGGCTTGCTTTAAGCTCCAGTAAATTAAAATATGGGATTTTAATTGCTGTGACAGGTATATAGAAGTCACTTCATTTATGTATCATCATTAATTATATGCTGTATGCATTTCTGAGAATGTGGTAGCATATGGAGGACGGAAATAACATTGAAATGTCACTTGCTAAAATTTTTAAACTTCTGCCATTGATCTACAAATATCCTACATTATTAACATGAAAAATATAATCTGTTAAAGAGTTTGTCTAAGAAATACAAACGGGAAAGAATATTTTAAATAAACTTCCAGGGATGTTTTTTAACGCCAGCTTGCAGTGTGGCAGCCTGTGGCTACTTGGTGGCTTTTGTTGGCCATCAGTGCCGTTGGTGCAGCCGAGAGATGCTGTTTTGTCCGATCTGTTTTCCTTGGACTCATCAGTCTTGGTCTTGTCAAAGTGGAGCCTGCATTTTGGGTGACATCTGACTCAGTAGTTCAAAATTGATCTAACTATCATGTAGTGGGTAATTTGCTACCAATTCACTGTTATTTGCTGCTTTTGCCCCAAGGAAAACTAAAACAAGACGAAGGAAGGGTTGAACTGAGCTCAGTTGCAGATATTAATGGGTATTGGCATTTGGCTCCCAGGGGTAGGGGAGCCTTTCCCACGCATGTCCTGCAGCGCCGCAATCGACGCTGCCCGTGACGTGCTGCTGGCAACGGGCTCCTGGGGGGAGAGAGGGGCCTGGCTCTCGCAGACCAGCTGCTTTCCCATCGCTACGTTTGCAGTGAAGCTTTTCCTCCTTGCTGCTCTGCTTTTTCCATTTGATCTGACAGGTGAAGCCATGACATTCATTTGGGGGCTGCGTAACACTTTTCCTTACGATAGAAGCTGTAGGCGGTGTGTTCTCACCTTACGGCCAGCCAGCTTTTGCAAAATCACAGCAGTAGAAAAAAGTCAGCACCACTGGTAGCGCTCCAGTAGCGAGATGCTTTGGGAACAAGAAGAGGCTTCTGACAGATCCATCTACCTCTCTGTGAGTGCTTAGCACACTGATCAAAGTACATCACCTAATTAAAACACAGTATCATCAAAAACATTTGCCAAGTGGCCGAGGAACACCATGTTCCTTCTCCTCTGTGGATTAACAGTGTTAACTTTAAAGTTAGCAAATTTTAAATTAACCTATAAAGCACAAAGAAGCAAATGTCAGCTCAGCTCCCACGTTCCCCCTTTTCTGCCCTGCTCCATGCCCAGAGGTGGTGGGTGAAGGATAAGTGTGATGGAAGCCTCCAGCAGGAGTCCCCTCCCTGAGCCTCCAACCTCTGCCTTGGTGTAGGACAAGGTGATGATTTGTTTGAAGAGTTATTTTTCTGAGCATCTTGTTGAGTAGTGGTATTCTTCAG
The DNA here is from genome assembly GCA_025769975.1 of Gallinago jamesoni. Classification (NCBI taxonomy): domain Eukaryota; kingdom Metazoa; phylum Chordata; class Aves; order Charadriiformes; family Scolopacidae; genus Gallinago; species Gallinago jamesoni. The sequence goes on from JAOQGH010000002.1 coordinate 38,616,459, forward strand.
GAGGAGTGCAGAGTATCTGCATTTGTGATTTCTGTGCTCTGGCTTTGGAAATCCTTGAATTTGTGCTTTCAGCTTTTCTCTGTGAAGCCAGAAAACAACCTGCCCTACAGGAAAGTAAAGAATTGTGTTTAATTCCTCTCCAAAAGCTAGGCTGTGGGAACTTGCTGTCTTGAAATACGGCAGTTTGAGAATTGGCCTAGTGGACTATTTTTCTTTTTCTCCTATAGTTGTCATCAGATTTTGCATCTTATTGCCTCTTGACTCAGCATTGCTGAACTGATTTCTTAATTTAATGATGAATAAGGTGCCCAGGAGTATCTCTCCTTGATCTGTAGTGTTTGGAAACTCAGCTGCTGGGCAGGGGCTCCCATCCCATGCCAGTTCCCAGCCCTCCTCAGCAGCATCAGGGCTCTGTACCCCCCTGCTCCTGCTGTCCCCTCCGAATGCCCCCGGGTGCGGGGTCTGGTCCCCAGGAGGGCATGGGTGGTGGACGGGGCTGTCCTGCTGTGGCACAGCCCCTGGACGGGGCAAAGGGACCACAGGAAGGTGAGGCAAGGGAGAGTCTCGTTAAGGGGGCTGGTGGAGGCCACAGTGTGATGTCCCAGGGCGGAGGAGCTACAAGCTGTGCTTTGCTGTCCACCTGGAGAAGGCGAGGAGGAGGAGGAGGAAGAGGAAGAGCACTCCATGAGCTGCTGCCATCTGATGTCACTCTTTCATGAGTTAAGCTTAGAGTTGGCAGGGATAGTGAAGGGTCATGTTTACCTGCTGTCTAAAACTGCTTTGACTTGGGGATGGGGGGTGGGTTAGAACTTCCAATGCAGATTAAATTATTTCTTCATTTATTTGTTTGTTGCTGTAGTCTCTTTCTTCTCTGTGCAGGGAGCCATTGGGGTTATGGCAGTGATGAGTCGGTAGCTGCTGACACACGGCGTTTCCCTGCCGGCGGTGGTGCGGCAGGCAGGTGGGCAGCACGGGGGGTGGCACGCCACGCGGGGGCCACGAGTGTCAGCCCTTGCCCAGAGAAGCCGCACAGACGTGCCGGGTGTCCCGTGCCACGGGTGAACCATTCCTTCCAAGTCTGATGATTCTCTCTGAGCTTTATACTCCAAGTCCCTGTCCAGTTTTTGGTCACAGCTGACTTGGAAACAGTTTTTGCTTGAAAGAAGATGTGCTTGTGCTTGTGCTTGGAAAGGCGCAGTCCTGTGTCGTAGTGAAATCTTCCGTGGTGCCTGTGACTTCAAACCTAGAAGTAGGTCACCTGCTTTGGTTCTGTCCTGGTTTCACCCCAGAGAGTTGATTTTTTTTCTGTGAAAGGCATGCTGCTAATGCATATTGTTTTAGTTGTCACTAAGTGATGTTTAGCCTTTTCAAGGACTCTTTCAGCTTCCCACAGAGGACACCAGGAGGGAAAGTGGCTGTTGGGAGGAGAGTGAACTCCCGTTGTGAGAATAGGGGTTTGGAGCATTCTGTGTGTGACGGGGAAGGGTTTAGCACTTCAGAAGAAGTCGGATGATTTGATGAACTAGAGGTTATGCAAATGATAGAGTATTCACAGAATATGCAAATCAGATTATTGTCCCACTTGTGTGGAGTGCCCAGTACCCCAGCTCACAGCCTTAATGTCAGGGAAAAATATGGGGGAACATGAAGCTTGAAGAGCTCCCAAGAAGCTTTTGGTGGGGGAGGGCTGCAGGGCACACAGAAAGGGCTTTTGTTGATTTATTGATCTACTTAGGGTGGTTTTTTTCCTTTTTCTCTTCACCCTCTCCATCCCCATCCCTTGTATTTTCTTCAGGTGTGGTGGACCTAGTGTTTGGGGCAGGAGGAGTTTAGGAGCTGAAGCTGTTGAAAACCTTAACTAGTTTTAGCAATGGTCTTTTTGGATACAAGTGTAGAGGCAGAGGGCTTTTTCCCTAATGCAGTTTACATGTTGCTTAATGTGTTTGAGAGTATTTAGAGCCTTTATTTTAGTAATACAGAAGTTAAAAGTTTACCTAAAAGCTAAAGGCCATCTTGGTATTGCTGTATGGAAACTTTCTCCGTAACTCTTTTTAAAGAAAGGAGGAGGGGAGGGGAAAACCAAACAAAAGCCCACCCAAACAAAAAAATAAAAAGCCACAAACCACTCAAAGTTTGTTTGTTAATTGTTTTGGTGGACTTAATCCTGTTTGTTTAACTGGAAGGGGTGATTAACCCAAAGGCTCTGTTACAGACTCCCGCGGGCCATTTCAGATGGGCGCTTTCTCCTCGGACTCGGACTTGGTTGGATCCGTAGCCAGAGCACCGGGAGCACTGTGTGACCGACCCGGGTGGCTGTGGCACTGCTGGAACCTGGTGGCTGGGACGGGACATCCCTGCCCCAGCAGGATGGCTGGCGGCCAGCTGGGGACGTGCAGTGCGGCCAGGGGCTGGTCAGGGAGGGTTTTTCAGAGCTTTCACATCTTGCGGTGTGGGCTTCAGGTAAATCCCTTATCAGTTGGTGCATTGGTTCCTTTTTCTATACTGTGCATCAGTTCGTACCTGTAGCCTGTGCTGGGAAACACGTTTTTCCCTTGCTCAACCCTTCCTACTGGCTTCTGCCACATAAACTTGGTTAAAAAAAATCAACCTGCTTAAGCTGGAAATTTCCATGTGTATGCCTCGTCTGAGTTTTGGAGGAAACCTTCAGAAAAAAATGTTTCCTCATTCTTAAATGAAACTTAGAAAAATAACTAATTTCTGATTTTAAAAAAATGTGTAGGTACATGCTGGTAACAAGTTTTGAGCTCAAAATGCCAGTTGTGGAGTCCTCTCCGCTGTGCGGGCCCCATCAGTAACTGCAGCTCAGTCTGTTCCTGCCCTTGTTTGCTGCACACCATTGAATCACATTGCAATTGAAGTGGCGATTGGTAGATAATGACTTTCTGGGCTGTGGTCACCCTGCAGTGTGGTGAGGTACCAGAGGTGATGTTCCGCTGTGGGGACCTGGGGTGGAAACCCCTTCACACAGGCTTTTCCTTCTGTAAACCCTGATGATGGCCCCAAAGCGCAGCTTTGATTTGTGGGGCGGGTGGGGGGTGGGGGTGGGGGCACTTCTCCCCCAGGTCCATCAGATGCCAGGGGTGGTTGTTCTTCAGAAATGAAGGCCATTAGTTATTGTTCCCTTGGAGAGTCCCCGCACCGTCCCGCCGTGGGGACGAATCCCCGTCCCCTGGGATGGCACGGCAGCGGTGAATCCTGTCCCCCCTGCCCCTTTGCCTTGCTGCTCTCAGCTGGCAGGGCCGAAGCTTCACTGCCAAACCTCTTAATGCAAAACTTCTGGACAACTGGGATCAAGCCCATCAGGTCATTGACGTAGACAGACCATGGATAACAGCTAAATTTTTCTGGATGGAGGGACTGACTTCAAGCTCCACAGACAACCTTGTTTACAGCATTTCTTAACTATACAACACTTTCAGGTTTTATCAATGGCCCTCTCTTAGGGCTAAGGTCGTATGTCAGATGTTGTGTGTGTCCAGGGACCGGGAATTTCAGAATGCTTTAGCAAAAACCAGTAAGGCTGTCATCAGAGTCTCTTGAATCACATAGAGAGCTAGAAGTTGGATTTGTCAGTTAATATAAAATATAGAAATACAAGGAACAGGCTTATCTGGACTGCACCTGCTTGGCTGTGTACTTCTAAAAATATCTATCTCGCTCCCCTCCCCCCCCCTTTTTTGTGTTCTTCAGTCTTATAGAAATTGCGAATACTTTGAATGCTTTAGGACCACAAAGGCTAATTTGACTTGTACATATTTCATAGTTCAGGAGGAAACTAAAGCTTGTAATTTGATACTTTGACTGTATTATTTAAAAAAAAAAAAACAAAACACCACCAAAGTGATCCTGGATGTGAGAGATCAAGGTTCAAGTTCCTCTCCCGCCTTGCGTGGGTCAGGGTCTAACACGGTGCCCTCGCTCCCCTCCGGCCGATGGCCGAGCTGGTGGCTGCGGCACGGGGTCAGTCCTCTCCCGGTACCGGCTCTGCCCCCAGCTCTCACCGGGCACCGCCACCGCAGGGACACTCGTCTGTGGCCTGTCCCCTGACCCTACAAGGGTCTGTAGGGATGGAAAGGTGTTAACTCTTTATTTTTCACCAGTTTTATATTTGCAGTTAACCATGCTGGAGCATCTTGCTTGATTACCCATGTCCCAAAGGAGAACCAACCCATTGTGGCTTCCTTTGCCTCTTCTTCTGTATCCAGAAATGGAGAATAATGCCCAGCTTTGTAAAAACACTGTGTTCCTGTAGATGCAAATTCCATGTTTATGTGATCTTGTATATGATCATTAACCTCTGGCAACTGTGAGTTTTCAACTCTGAAGTATTCATTACTCATTATTATGTACTGTTTGTTCTTTCATAACAGTAGAAAACTAGTAAAAGGTAATGAAGCAGAGCCAATTTGCTCTTAGTTGGAGGGTATTTATTATATGAGAGCACATAACTAATATTCAGGTATGTTTTTGAGGTTTAACCTGCAAGTAATGCCACTAAGGCCTCTCTCTGCTATTATGCCAGTGCATTTTCTCATTAAAAATGGATTATCACTTATTTTAATATCTCCTGTGATTTCAGACTGTCAGGGATTTGGGTATGAATAAAAAAGCCCGTATCAAGCCTCTCAGTTCAGAGTCTGGAGCTGTTTCTGTTGTTGCTGTAGCACAGCAAGGTTGTCCTCCAGAGCCTTCTCCAGGCAGGACTCCACGGTCAAGGCTCCCTGTTACTCATCGCTCGTCAATGTGAGCTACGCTAGGCCTGTATCCTATTTGAAACCATTTATTTTACTTTTGCTTTACCAGTTTATTATTTTTATTAGCTGTGTAAGAAGAGATCTTAATGAAGCGAATTGTTGTAGCAGTTAAAGTGAGCAACACGAGGAGCCGGCACATTTTTCTGTGTTTGCAGTAAGCGGTTACTCGATGTGTTGCTTTGAAACAAGAAGAGTTGGATATGTTTGCTTTATGAGATTAAATAGTTACAACTGTTTTCTAATTATGGTAATTTCATAGAGCTATCCAGTAGATAAGATCTGGACTGGGAAGCCAGGACTGATTTGGGGCAATAAAGCACACGGTGAGTTGTTCAGGGACCACAAATGAGCTCTGTTGTGAAGTTCGACTTTGCAGGCTGTTTTGGGTTAATGTTTATCCCCAAGACAGTGAAGAAAATGAACCAACTAGTTAAACTTCATAAAGATGCTTGATTATTAGTTGGTTGGTAGTGGACTCTGACTGCAGGCCGGGGGTGGTCCCTTCAGGCATTGCCACCCTTGTGCTTATGGATGTCCCACCTTCAGGTCCCCCCGTGAGCGGCTGGCGCTCTGCGGGACGGGGTGTTTCTGGTGATGGTGGCTCAGCCCCATCCTGCTGCAGGAGGAGGAGTGTGGTGGAAACGCTCATTTCTTTTGGTTGCGCTTTCCACTGGGTCCTGCTGTAGCTCGCCCGGGTTCCTTACTGATGGCAACCCGTTTCCAAAGCCAGAGTGCTGTGTGCTGGGCAGAAACCGGCACTAATGAGCACACTGAAGCGCACAAAGATACACAAACATCTGCGTGGGAGGAAGTGTTTGCTTTTTTCCTTTATATAGTAACTCTTGTCAGTAGCTCACCTCACACGGCCCCGCCGAGCCGGTGTTCCAGTGATGGGGCAGCTGAGGTACGGGGGAGGAAGTGACTTGTTGAGATCACTCGGAAACCAGCGGCCACCACCTCCTGCTCCCGAGCCTGGCCCAGACCAGAGATGCTGTGGTTGACTGAACTCCCTGCCTGGTCTGTCGGTAGCAGGACACCCGTTCCCCCAGTGTCAGCGTTCCCAAGGCGCTGCTGGGCTTCCCATGCCCCCGCCGGAGCGGTGACTGCTGGTGGAGGGAGAGCAGGGTCCCCAGGGCATCCCCCTCGGCAGCAGTGCTGGGAGAGTGCTGGTCCCCGAGCTGCTGCCAGGAGGAGGTGGCAGGTTAGAGCAGGGTGGGTTACTGCTGGCCTCTGCTCAATGGAAAGCTGCCCAATTTCACATTTTGCTAATCTTTGATTCATTGCCTTTAGCTTGATTTTGTAACGAGATTATTTGCATGGTCAGGAATGAGGAATTTTGCACCCTCTCATCAGATCAGATGACAATTTCTCTCTACCATGCTTGGAAAGAAACATTTTTAAAGGCTTTTTTACAGTAGAGTTAGTCACTGTTGATTTACATAATTAAAAGCATGACTGTGAAGGTTTATTGTGTCTGTCCCTTTTCAGAGTTTCAGGGTGCCAGCAGCAAAAGGGTGTTTTTTTTTTTTTCCCCAGTTATTCTTCATTGCAGTGTGTTGAAGTTCTAGAAATGGTTGCAGTCATCGTGCTCATCCCGCAACTCCCTCTGCCCCCCACCCTGGCACAGGAGTGGGGAGGATGGGGGACACTGAGCCCCCCAACCTGCCAAACCCTGCAGAGAGGAGCTGACTTATTATTCTGGTGGAGGCAGCTCCTGGAAACCAGCCGTTCTGGCCTGGGATGGCCGCGTGGACAATGTGGCCTTTGTGTGGGCTGGGGCTGCTGAGAGCCACCAAGTCACAAATAGCAGTGACTTATGCAGATTTCCAACGAGTTACTGGCCCTGAGTGTTTGCACCAGCCCCTACTTGTTATTTCAGGCTGTTTCCTTTCAAAAAAGTGAAATAGTCCTGTAACTTGTGCCCAGTGATTCACGGGACAGTCAGAGGTGAAGCACGAGCTGCAGAGACTCAGTGGTGGGGGGGTGGAGGGGACGGTGGTGGTGGCGGCGCTTGCGATCTGAGCAGCTAAGGCAGAGATCTGTTGGGACAAAACAACATTGTGTGTTTTATGCAGCAGCAAATCTATAAATGCTATATAATAAATAATCTGCAAATCTACCAATACTGTATATTCGAGCTTGTACATGACCAAAAAAGCATACATTCTAGAGTTGTGAGTATCACAATTGCAGCCTAGTGCTCACTACTCAGTGTTGAAGACGCTTGTGTTACACAAGACTAACGCTTGAACCATCGCAGGGGGTTACACACAGGTGGATATATACACTGTAGTGTGTGTGTGGTGCTCATATACTTTTTAAAACAAGATACTCCATAAATAAAAATATCAAATATGACAGCTAATCAGCATTCTGTCATGAGCTAATTTGAGGCAATTTTGTAAAAGTGGAAAAAACCCACTTAACAAATTAATGCAAGTGTCTCTTCCAACTGCCAGAGAAGGAGATGTTTTGATCACCTTAATGGTGTTAGGTCCAATTTGAGATGATTTGGGAGAGGTTATATATTTGCTTTAAATGCTTAGGATCTAGTTCATAGTTTAAAAAAGAAAGTATTAGCTAAATATTTGAGATAAATATTGTGTATTAGGAGTCTTTTATGTGCATAAGAAATTACGCTCCCCATATTGGTTATTATTACTGTTACTTATTGCTTATTATTATTATTATTATTACTACTGTTCTGCCAGTCGCCTCTCGGGTAGGGGCTGGTAATGGTCTCTTGGAGGTGGCACATCTGGATTCGGGTGGTTTCTCTCGTGAGTACAACTTTGCTGATGCTCGTTTCCCTGTTGGTTCCAGGTCGTACACACGCACAAGCCCCACTTCATGGCTCTACACTGTCAAGAATTTGGAGGAAAAAACTATGAAGCTTCCATGTCTCACGTGGACAAGTTTGTGAAGTACGTACCCGGGGAGCCGCAGCCTGTAGCGGGGGGTCTGACTTTCAGCAGAAGCCCTTGGCTGGGTGGAGCGCGTGAGCCCCGAAACGTGTGGGAGGTTGGGGGGCGGGGGTCTCTGCTTTGGAGCAGCAAAGCAACCGGCAGTAACGGCAGCGCCGCCGAGACGCGGGCCGTGTCTCTCCCGCCTGGGCGCCCCGGGACGGAGGTGGTTGTGCCCGGAGCCGGGGTCCCGGCGGGGGGAGCCGCCGCAGGCTCGGGGGGCGCGTCCCTGTGCCGCCTGAGAGCGGCGACCTTCCAACGGGCTCGTTAACTAACCGCTCATTAACGGAGGCGGCGGCGGGGGCTGGGCAGGGGGGGGTGTGAGGAGCGGGCGGTCCCAGTTCACGGGCCGCGGGGCCGCCCCTGCAGGGACTCCCGGAGCCCACCGGCCCTTCGGCGAGGGTGGGCGAGGAGCGGCCCGGACGGTGCGAGACGCGCTCGCTGCGGGCACGCACGGTCCCCCCCGCCAGCTCGCCCCCCCCCCGCCCTCGGGAGCGCCCGCCGGGGGGCGGAGGGTGGATCCGCCCGGCCCCGCCCCCCGTGAGGCCCCGCCGCCGCCCGGCCCCGCCCGCCCCGCGGCGGTGCAGCAGCGCCCCCTGCTGGCGGCGGCGGGCGCGGGCCGCCCCGGTGCCGTGCGGCGGCTGCTCCGCTCCTGTCCCCGCTGGTCCCCGGCCGGTGCCGCGCTCCGGAGCGAGCGGCTCCTGCAGAGGCTCTTCCCCAGCCCGGCCCGGCGGCGTGCGGGCAACGGGGAGCGCGGCGGCGGGGGGTGCCGAGGGGTCGGGGCAGGAGGCCGCGCCGGGGGCTGGCCTTGCTGCACCCGCATCGATCCGAACGCCGCGGGGGGGTGCCGCCCTCATCCTCCCGGGCGGGGGCGGCCGTACCCCCGCCAGCTGGCGGTGTCCCCGCCGGCAGCGCCGGGCACGGGGCCTCGAGCAGCAGTCCCCGGTTGCGGGGGCCTCTGGCGTGGAGGCCGTGGCCGCGCTGTCCCGTGGCACCGGGGGGTGTCCCTGCTCCCTCCGAAGGGTACCCCGTGCGGCCCGGGGTGCAGGGTGTGCCACAGCCTGCGGGCAGGCACCCTGCCACAGGAGGCTTCTGTCCCGAAATTCATGCCGAAATGGTCCCTCGGGGTGATGGTGGGAACACCTCGGAGCAGAGCCATGCTGCAGCAATGCCGCGTCCTCGTGTCTGTCTTCATCTTTCCTGTCTCTTTCTCTTTTAGAGAGCTGTTATCGAGTGATGCGATGAAAGACTACAACAGAGCTCGAGTTTACCTGGATGAGAACTATAAATCACAGGAGCATTTCACGGTAAACTTATTTCTTTCGCACGTTTAGTTCAACAGATGAAATGAACCGAGCGGGGACTTTTATTGGTGGGGGGTGAGCTGTTCTCATCATGATGAGCGTTACATCTTCACTGAGAGCATTTACTTCATAGGACGTGTAAGTGTGTCCACTTGAAAACAAGTAGAATGTTGGAATGCACAGAAGGTCTCTTCTTTTGTTCAAAATGATTGTTTAAGGTTTTTTGCCTCTAACAGTTAACCTTCTTGGTGGTTCAGAACTACCTTCCACTCATAAAAGCGTGTTATGGTCTGCAGTGGTGCCAGCCCTGGGGGCAATGAGCTGGTGACAGGGTGGTGAGGGCTGAGGACGGACGTTCCGGGTCTCGGGAGCTCACTCGCCCGTGGGATGTGCCAGAGCAGGAGTTTCTCTGCCACACGAGCGGTGTGTAGGTAGATGCACGAGTGCAGAGCAGGAGTGATTGTGTGGTCACTGCTGCAACCATACGGTGTGTGAGCAGGCCTGCTGCTCCTCTGGGTGATCAGCACTAGACTGCACGAGAAAGAGCAGTCCTCTGGAGGTGGATCAGTGACATCTCGGGTCTCTGCGGGGCAGCACCTTCCCTTTCCTCAGGATGCTGCCCCCAACACACACACGAGTCCTGGCTCGGTAGTGTACAACCCGGGGGAATAGCAACCTGGAAGGGCTTTTGTTTACTAATTTTTTAGTGACTCTGGCTAGGAGCCCAGGTAGCATAAAATGGGAGGAGAGATGTCCGGATTTTTTTTTCTCTTTGTCATCAAAGAGGAGAAAAACAAGATTATCAGCTTTACTGAGCCTTGGTGGGACAAATCTCGTGTGAGGAGTGCTGGATCAAGACACTGAGGGCGCCCCAGTAGATGGGGGGCAGTAGGACAGAGCTGTGATTGTGAGTCTCTGACAGCTCAGGACTGGTCTGATAAACCCGGTCGCTAAGGAAGCCCTGCGGGGTCCCATGGGGGGGCTGGGAGGGCTGCGGGGACAGGGACAGGCGGTGGCTGTCAGGGCTCAGCAGAGCTGGTGGCAGAGGTGGGACCAGTCGATTCTCCAGAGAGCCCTCCCGACCTTAGCTCATCTGTGATTGTGAGAGAAAGGGGTAATCATCCCTGATCTTCGTTTGGGAAACACAGGAGAGAAGATTGATGTGACCTATAACAAAATATCTACAATTCCTTAAAAAGATGGTCAGAATACTTTATAGTATTGAAGTTACTTAATGAGGGACATTTATTTTTGATGCCACTATGGTGCATAAAAAGGCTCTTAAAGAGGTTGATAGCAGTCCTAGACACAGAGCATGTGCTGTTTGTGTTTCTGAGGGTCTCTGTATTTTGCAAAGTTCCTAGTTCAGGAAATAACATGGTTTCTTGATTCATATTTTAGCATCATTTCTAGGCACTATATTTCCTTGCGGTATTCCCCAACTACCTTTGTAATTCTCCCTTTCCTGTCATAAATACTACTTTGCATGCCGCCACCTTCTCATCCTGTATTTACAGAGCTGGCCCTTCCTGGAAAAAGAAATTCTGTCGACGTGATCAGTCAATAAAGGGGGGGGGAACTGCTTACACCAGTATTGCTTTCCATGGAAAATAGCCCAGCCAAACACGTGCTTTTATTACGTGATTGAGTTACTCTCTGGGCCTGGTCACCGTGCAGACCCAAAGCGGGTCGGTGGAGGTGTGGGACGCAGCCCCGGGGCTGTGGTGGCACCAGGCGCAGTGGCAGAGCAGGGAGGGGGTGGTCCCCAGGAGCCCCCAGGGGGGTTCAGAGACAGGCTTGTCCTGCGGGTGGCCTGGCAGGGAGCTGCTGGTGGAATCAACGCTCCACACGGGCGCTGGGAATGGCGGGGAGCACAGCGCCGGTGTGTGACGGTGTCCCCGGGAGAGCAGGGACTCCCTGCCCGGGGCTGGATTTACGTGTAAGAAAAATGGTGATTTTGTCTCTGTACACAGACTTTGTGATGATAGCACGGGTATTCTGGCATCCAGTTCTTTCGTGAGAATTTTTACAACCATAGTGAAAAGATGGAGGCGACACATAGAACGATGTTTCTGGCTTTTTTCTGTGTGTCGTTCTTTCCCATAAGAACCTTTTAGAGGTGCATCAGTTCCGTGTAGAAAAGGTAAAGAATAAACAAAAGATGAACGATGACAGTATCATAAAGCATAATTAAATCATCGGGGGGAAATGCTGTTTGCTCGGGGAATACTTTATACCTTCCTGGCTAGGCTGTTAGTAGCGGTGGCTTGGAACCAACGCCAGAAAACCTGGAAAGGAGAGAGGATGCACCTTCACATTGAGCTTCTTACAGTCTGCACTTTGGCACTCAGGGCTGGCAGTCCTCACACGCAGACTGTCAGGAGTCAAAGACCCGTTAAATGACTTCTCCCACGAGTGGTTTCAGCTGGCAGTTCTCAGCTCCTCCCTTGGGTCTCTGTGCACACACAACTTACGCGCTGGCCGACTGCGAACAGGGATTTCACCGCTGTGGTCTGTCCATTTAGGGTAAAGTTTTAGTCTTATCTCTGGTGTGGTTTGGCTCATGCAATGTTATGCATCTCCCTGTTTCCTCATTAGTTCTTCTTGATTGCAAAGTTCTTTAACTTGTGTGGGCTTTTTTCCACCCCTTCTAAGGCACAGAATTGGCAGCAGATGGTGGCCTTGTAATTATTGTATTATTACCTCTCTGTCTTTGAAACATAAACATTTATCATATATATTTTTGTATAATGCTATTTTTTTTAGAAATGGAGCAGCCCCAGCAGTTGCAGTTCGGCTGACTTTTGCCCCTGCTGCTTTCACATCCCCTTTTCCAGCAGTTCTGGCATCATTTCGGCAGTAAGGCTCTCCTTGGCCAGGCTGAGCTCACTCAGACTTTGCTGCCCGTGGTCACTCGGGTTGGGAGTGACGGTGGGACTGAGACACGATCCCTGTCACCTGTCCCTGCGGCCCCGTCTCCTCCAGCCCGAGGCAGCTTGTTCTGCATCTGTGCTGGGAAATACAAGAACAGGGGGATAACAAGGCATTTCTCGTGGAGCGATTTGGTTTTAAAAACTCTAGTAATTCACTACATATTAAGGATCAAAATGGTTCATTTCACATCATCCCAGACAGACGTGAAGTTTAAACACCAGGCATTTGTTATCGATGGTCACACACACCAAATCCGGTTCCAGCAGGGTTGAGGTTTGGGATCTGTGGGCAGAGAGTGGGGGGGTTGTGACTACGGGGAGAGCCGTGGGTCTGCGGGATGGGTTTGTTCTGCTGCAGGTGGTGGGATGGGGCTGTGTGGGAGTTGGTCCCACTCAAAACTCATGAAACAACAGGCAGACATCCCAGCCCTGTGGGACGGGCAGCGAGGGCAGGGCTGGGGGATGCTGTGGGGTGGTCTCTGGTCCCACGGTCCCCTCGTGGTCGCTACAGGAAGGGTGAGAGGGACAGTCACATTTTGGTAGTGGCTCCTGCCTTGCGGCTGTAATTAAACATGATGAGCCTTTGCAGCGGGGGTGTTGAGGAGCACGGGGCAGCCCCCCCAGGCAGTGTAGGAAGCAGTTTGTGTCATGCCTCAGAGGGGCAGCTCTCTGAAAACGGGAGCCGATCTGGAGATAAATCTCTTGGCAGATGACTGCTGCGGAGAGCTGATGCTGCTGGGGAAGGTGACAGTGGGGGGGTTATGGATGAGGTTTGGGGGTGACAGCCTTTGTGGGCGTAACGGCGGCTTCCCAGAAGTTTCCAATCAACGGGAGATGATCTCTGGTCTGTCCTGGGTATGACTGGGAACGCAGACAGCACACTAGCTCTGGCAGACTGGCTCCTGTGCCAGGCAGATTTGGCAACGGTTTTTAAAATCCAGCCTCCTGTAAATCTCTGTTTAAAACCAAGATACCTTTTTGTCATATAAAATGTAATCTAGAAGGTAGAATGTGTAATTAGTGAAGAAAGAGGACAGGTATAAGAAGACTGAAATAGGTAGAATTCTGAGAAGCTGAGAAATTCAGTACAATTATTTTATTTATTTGTGCGTATACCTAAGGGACTTCCCTCCTGATAAAGCAGGGCTGTGCAGCTGTGCGGATTTCTCCCAGCTTCCCAGCATTTACATTCTCTGTTCTTGTTCTTGATATATTTTGTGTAAAGGGTAAATTATAAATCTTGATGCTTTTCTATGTGAAGAGATACTCCAAAATAGTTGGGCTTGATGAACTTTTACCTGTGGATACTTCTCAAATAGCCCAAGTTATTGGTGACTAAGGTGGTTTTATTCTGGATAAAGAGTGTGCACACTGAAGCTGAATAGCAGCCAGAAATAAGTTGATGTTTTCTTGAAATCCATAATTATTTTTATATGAAAACATATCAGTATAATCAGTGACATTTTTTATTGTGATTAGATCAAAGCTAGTTTTGTTTGGTGCCCTATATTTATTGATTTCTGGAATATTCAATTAAGGTTTTATAGTGCTTAGCAAATGCCTTTTTTTTTTTTTTTTTTCTGCTCTCTTTTTCCCATTGTTAAAAGAGCCCAACTTCACGCCAGACCTGCTGTGTGGAGCATGTGGCTTCAGTAGGTTGAGAGAGGATCTTTGTTGCACGAAGTGGAATCCTGAGGGTCTTGGCAAACCAGACCCTGAGCACAAGCTGGTCTCCAGCTCAGCCTGCAGCTTTGGGGGGCGCTGGGAGTGGTGGGGTCCATCAGCTGGTTTGTGGGAGCGTCTGCACGGTGGGAGGTTGCTTCTCAGTATCGATTTATCTCTTAAAAATAAGCACAATCCTCAGTTGCCAGTTGACTTTTTTCAAATCAACAACAAAAGAAAGATACTCTTTGAAAGTAGTGTTTCTGACATTAGGAAGATGTGTTTAAACAACACTGGCACCGTAAACCGCAGATGTTATTTGTGCACTGCTGATTCACATAAATCAAAAGGAGAGTGATGCTGCGCTCACATGGCTGCCTTCTTCCAAAGTTCAACTTTTGTGAGAATTACTGAAATGAAACTGCATTTAAACAAACACACCAGAAATGGGCAAAGATAGATGATTAATGGAGAATACAGCAGATAAAGGTCCATTTTTCTGGCAGGCTTTATTCGCACACCCCCTGCCCAGCCTGCAGGTGGGTTACAGTGGCTGGGATGTCTTTCTGCAGACAAGGGTATCAGTCTCTGGGGACCGTGTGGCTCCTGACAGCAGGGCTCTAGAAGCCCTCGGGGGTGGCCATTGTGCCACTTTTCCAATGGGGCACAAGCCCTTGGGGTTGTGAAGGGAGCTGCCCGTTCCTGCCCATGCCCTGCTGTGTGCTGGGGTCGGGGTGTCCCAGCTCCCCGTCCCTGTCCTGGAGGGGTGGGTCACACCATCAGGTGGGAGGTAGTGAGGGTAAGCACTATAAAAAGAGGTAAAATGCTCAAATTCTGCAGGAGCACAGACCTTTTTCTCTTGGACTAGGTAAACGAGGCCATACATTGCCATAATGTGTAGAAAATGGTTACACATTTTTTCCTGATTGTTCTTACTTGACGCCGTGTGCTCTGTGCCAGTAGTTCTTCAGATGTGAAATGGCTCTTAAATGAAGCAGATAAAGCACTGGGTGGCCTGCAGTGGGGTCCAGGAGGACCTGTCTCTGACATAATAACCTGAGCCGGTGTGATTGGGAGGGCTGCAGTGGGAGCGGTGGTCCTAAAAACACAGGAGGACAGCATTTTATTCAAGTGTGTTATTTCACCTTAAAATTATATCTGCTCATTACTGAGAGAATAGTAAAGTTAATTTTTGTTAGATTAATGATATTTGAGTAATATTTTTGGTTCAGCTGAGTTGGAATAATTGGCCATTAATTGAAAAAGGAAATTGAATTGAATTTATCTTGTACATAAATCCTGTCACAGTTATTAATGGGTCTTAGAAAATATCGGCCTGTTCCCAGAAATGAATGGTGTACACTGATTCTTCTGAGCTTATTAGCTGTGGCAGTTTAGAGTTTTGTTAAATAAAAAAGATGATTTAGGAAGAGAGATGTAATTGAATTGAATATTGGGGGGATTCACGTGCCTGGTGAGTTCTCGGCTGGTTTCCCCATTAGCCGTGTCTCTCTGCAGCTTTTCCCCAGGAGGTGGGGCTGAAGCTCCGGTCTGTGCTGTGGGGTGACGGGCACCGCCAGCCCCCGAGCCCCCACCATGGCCCCAGCGGGACCCGAGCGTGGGGCGGGCGGAGGGGGGTGCTCTGCCGCAGAGGGATGCGGGAATGCTCCGGGATGCGTGGCTCTGTACCTCTGCCCTCTGCTGCAGCCGGAGTTTTGGAGCAGAATTTCTCCCTGGGCTTGTCCTTTACCAAATTCTCGGCTTGAGTTTTCTTCTGCGAAGCCTCTTCCCACCTTACCCTTTCTTCCCTTCCCTCCTTTCCATGGAATTTCATTTTGTACTGGAGTATGGTTTTTTTAATAATGATATCTTTGAAAAATACGCCAGGCAAGAGAAGTAGGACATCGCTTCAGGTCCTACGCTGTAGCATCACGATAGAAGGGCGTCTCCCTGGCTCTGAAGGCGCAGTGTGATCCCTGCTGCGATGGCAGCCCCCAGCTCTTCATTTCTCTCCTGTGGGTCAGGGTGGTCCATGGGACTCACACCCTCCGCGCTGCTCTGGGGGTGACAGAGGTGACAGGATGACGATGCTCAGCTCCAGAGACCTTGTCCTGCTGGGGCTTCCTGGGGACTCTGCCCCATCTTTCAGAAGGGTCGGGCTGGTTTCAGGCTTCCCACGAGCTGTGGTCACACCAAGAGCCCCTCCTCAGCCAGAGAGGTGGGGGGTGCTGGGCCTGGGGCATGTTTGGGGACAGGGCGGTTCTGTGAGAGGATGTCACACCGAGAGGGTGGCACTCGGCTCTCTGCTGGGATTAGCTCCTGTGGGGGTCACCCAGGGAACCATCTTCAGGAGCAAAAAAAGTCCCCAGGCTCCCCTCTGAGGAGCACGTATGAAACCCCTCAAGCGTGTCATCCCCGGGCTCCCCACAGCCCCTCTCACCAAACCTTGCCTTCTACCTCAGTAACTACCAAATGTTATTATCCACGTTGTCAGGGATTCTCTTCCCGGCACCGGCACGGGGGAGGTGTGTGGTGCTCGGGGGTCCCGGGGGGGTTCCCCCGTGAAAGGAGGTGGGGGCCGGGGGGGTGTTCCCCCGTGAAAGGAGGTGGGGGCCGGGGGGCGAGTGCCGGCAGAGCGCGGGCTTCGCCCTGGTGGTCGCTGCTCAACCCGCTCTTTCTGCGGGTTCCGCTTCCCGGGGCAGAGCAGGGGCGATACAAACGCGTGGAAAATCCCTCCGTGCGCCCCGTCGGCGCTGCCGGGCGCGGGCCCCGCGCGGGGGTGGCGGGGCGGGAGGCGGCGTGCGGTGGCGCAGAGCCGCGGGGAGCCTCGCGGTGGCAGTGTCCCGCAGCCCTGGGCTTTGTCGCCGCCCGGGTACCCCCCCCCCCCCCCCCCCCGGGTCCAGCAGCCTCCCCCCGCACCCCGGAATCCCCCCGCCCGTGCGGCGCCGGCGGCTGCGGCTCCCGATGGAGCGCACGGGTGGGAGGCTTGGGAAACGCACATCACAAAGTTTTCCCTCTTCGTTAGCTTTCATCCTTTTTTTTTTTTTTTAATTGAAAAAAAAAAGAGTTCAAGAAGTGAGCTGGTGAATGTGGAAGTTAATCTTGCTGCTTCTGACAAAATAATGAAAAAATGGTTGTCTAAGCGTTGTCATTTTGTGACATGGATGTGAATTTCCAACCACCCAAGATGAAATCTCCCCCTTAGTTTCTCAGGGGGCGAAGCCGCTGTCAGGGATCACGTCCAGCCTCGTCTGGGTGGGAAATGGGATCCCAAAGGTGTTGCCACAGCGGCACCTTCCTCCCAGTTTTGACTTATTTCTTCTGTGCATTTATGAAACAAATCTGTAAGACGTCTGTAGAGTTGTTCTTGCTGTGAGGAATTTCACAGCTTATTTTCCACCTGTTTTCTGACACTTTTGTGTAATTGGAAAAGAAGGAATAATTACAAAACAGTGAGAATGTCAGGGATCAGTAGCCCAATAATGCAGTCCTGGGTCAATTTCTGTTGTTTACTAATGTGCTAGTGCTGAGGAGATTGGAGATAAGCAGCTTCCTTATACCTAGAACCATTATTCTGATTGTATTAGCTATGGTTTTAGAATTTATACGGAATTGCATTTTCTGTGGGCTGTGAATTTTACATTCAGAGTTTCATACTGCAGTCATGCAACAGTCTATGTATTTAGAAAAAATATGGGATTATTTGTAAAGAATAATTATGATCTGTTTTTGTAGAAACCCTTGCACCTAAAAATCAGCTGAAATATTTGAGATTAAATTATAGTCTATAGTATCTGAACACAAGGGGAAATGAACTATTTCTACACTTCTAAAAATTAGAAGAGACTTTTTTGATTGCTGTTGGAAAAGTGAGGCTAAGACAAACTTTTTTTAAAAAAAAAAAGTCTGTAGCTGACATGTAGCACAAGAGATGCTGTGGTTGTTGGCCACTTGGGCCAGTGTCTTCCAGCTGGGTGATGCTGCACTTGCACAGCAGCGAGCCTGGCGGTCACTGGTGTCTGTGTTCCGGGTCGGAATTTCCTAAGAGTAATTAGGAATTACCTGGGCGGTCCATCCCCAGCTGCGTGGGGTGCGGGCACAGCCCAGCCGGGGGCCAGCAGCCACCCACACCCGGTGGCCACGTGAGCAAGTGACGAGCCACAGTGGGACCCCCCCAGCCCCCCGCAGTCCCTGCTCCCGGGGGCTGTCGCGATGGCCGCGGGGATGATGTCGTTGCTGACGCGGGCTGCGATAGCAGCTGGTGATTTCTGGGCTGGCGATGGGGAGAAATTGCTCTTCTTGGAGTGTCGGGGCGTGCGGCCGTTTGCTTGATTCCGCCGTGTTGCATATTTAATTATTGCGTGTGCTTAAAGTAATTTCTCTGAAGATTTACAGGAGGAATTACTGGTTGGCTCAGCGCATACAGTCGAAACAGTAAATCTTCTCTGCCGTGTTCCATTTATTTGACAGCTCTGCTTTTGACAGTTCTGAGATATTCCTGAGGCTCAGAGTCCTTTGCAGACTGGTGTTTGCTCCCTGCATTTGGCATGACGGTTCTCAGGTTTTATTTAGCTTTTTTTTTTCCTTTTGTTATAGTACATAATACTTACAGTTTATTTTCCTTAATTCTGTCTTGAAGAATGGGTATAATTGTTTGATATATAAATTTGCACGCAAATAGTAAATAATTTTGAGGGAAAACATGGCTAATAGAGATTTTCAGTCATTGTGAATGGAATAAAAGTCCTATTTTTCAGGCCTTTCTTTTTATGTTATTTTATTTTAGTAAAGTTTCTTGGAAGGCCCTGCAGAGTGAAGGCCGTCCTAGCACAGGCCAAGGTTCCAGCCTCCATTGTGGTGTCTGTGGCCTCCCTGAGCATGGGAGACCTTGGGTCCATCACTGCACCCGCTCTGTCCCCAGACCCCACACCATGTCCCGGTGACGCGGCTCTCGGCCGGTCTGTGTCCCCATGGGCAGCGGGAGGCAGACGGAGCCTCCCCCCGGCCATGGTGGGTGCTCCCCAGGAGCCTTCAGGAGAGTGTTGTGCTGAGCTGGTGTTCCAGAGGGTTGGTTGGCAAAGGGTTGAGAGGGCTGGTTGGTGTTCCAGAGGGTGGGTTGGTGTTCCAGAGAGCCTCGCACTGCTTGGTGCCCATCGTTAGCAGCTCATCCCCAAGGGATCTGTGCCCAGAGATGAACAGATCCTCCTGTTAGTGATGGCAGCTGCTTGCCCTGTTTGGGAAGGTGGGTGCCTCCCGCACATCTGGGGGGCGTGCGTTGGTGGACACTGGGGTGTTGTACAGCGCACTCCCCGGGACCCCCAACCCTTCCCTCCCAGACCACGGGACCCCCCAGCCTTCTCCCAGGAGAGCGGGGCATTGCCCAGCTGCCCCCACTGGCCCGAGGGCTTGGTGTGGGGCTGGGGGCTCGCCAGGAGGGTCCTTGGAAGGGTGTGCCATGTTCAGTGGAACAGGGAGAACAGTCATGAAAAACAGTGTTTTCCACTGAAATAATTGAAGGTCTAGCACAAATAGTATAGTAAATGCTTTGATTTGAAGCTTGCGAAGCCCCACATTGTCCGCTTTAGAAATCTAGGGGCATAGTTGCCAGGTTTAGTCTTCTGCAGAAAGAAAAAATTAAATTATTGAAGTAGAGGGCAACCATATACCTTGTTTGCATTTACATGCGGCAGGGCTAAGGGCAGGACCATTTATACATCGCTCTGCTGTAGCCATGATGTTATTAACGGCACTTTTCAAGTTATGTGTGTGAGGAATTTTGTTTGTATGAACACAATGTTTGATTTGGAACAGCTCTGGCTTTCAAGAAAAGACATGAGATTGGAAAATGTGAAAATAATTGCTTAAGAAATTATGAAACGCTGTTTAAGGAACTTGCTAATGTGTTTGTCTGAGGCACTAAATTAATTCTTAAATAAGAGCAGCGTGACTCTGTAGAAAAATGATACGTGTGCTATTTACTGATACAAACTAACGGGTTTATTAGTGTTTGAAATAATGTTATAATGCAGTGTTCATAGCCAAAAAGAAAGTAATGCCTGCCCCTGTTCGCTGCCTCGCGGTGGGTGTCACCGTGTCCCACCACAGGGTTTACCAGCTGGAGGCTTCAGAAAGGCTGGGAACTGCACCTATTTTTTCACAATCTAAAACAACTGGAGAAGAGGAAAATATTTTGTTGTATTGCAGCACCTAGTCGTAATGTCAAGGTGTTACTGCCGGTGGGGGCAGGCAGTCAGCAGCCCGGTTACCACGGGGAAAAAGATGAATAAAGACCGTGGGAACTGTCGGTGAGGCTGCGCTGGGTGCAGGCTCCACGCTGGGGTCCGGGGGGTTTGGGCAGCGGGTTATTTCCCGTGGGAGAATCCAGGGAAGAGGCGTGGGGCTGGCAGTGCCCCCCCCGAGCCCCCGTGACGGTGGTCGGTGTACACCGGCGCTGTACGGCACCCCTGGGGGGGGATTAACCCTCAGAGGCGCTGGTGCTGGTATGAAATCCACACCCTACTCTGTTAAATTTAACAATGTTTGCAACGTACAAACCCAAACTGGAACCCTTTGACACTGAGGAAGTGTTTCCACTTAGTTTTAGAGGGCTTTCCAAGTGCCTATTGATCAGTGTTCTCTAACAGCACAGAAATAATGTGTCTAATTTAACTGGCCACATGGAGGAGTATAGAAAAAACATTAGTTATACCCTGAAAGGCTTGGAACATCGATAGGAGGACATAACATTAATGACTTTCCTATACACGAGCTTCAAAAATGGCTAAATGAGGAAGAAATTACAAATTTATTTTCCTATAATTTCAGCAGTTGTCTTGTTTTACTGCACCAGTAAAGCATTAAGCAATGAAATGTCACACAAGGAGTATTTTCCTGATAATTTGTCTGACATGCAAAGCATATAAAACAAAAGAGAAAAAGATGGAAATGTGGGGTTCAGTCATTTTGACAAATTTAGTGATTTTTTTTTTTTTTTTTTTTGCTCATGAAGTCTGGCTAAGAGTCTGCTGCTTCTTTCCAAACAGTTCCAAATATTGCTGTTTTCTAAGGGGCTCACTGTATCGGGAACATCTGTGTTGTCTCAGTTCTGTTCTTTTCCCTGAACACAGATTGGTAATTTATTAACACAAATTTATAGCAAAAATTATTTAGATCTCAAGCTTTTGTTTTTAAAATAAATAGGATAAATACCATGTCTCCAGAGGTGGGTACCAGAAGTCCAGGTTGGGAAAGGAAATACCGTTACGAGTTCCCTTCCTTTGGCTGTGCAGAATTGAAGTGTGACAGAGGTTTGGGTTGGTTTCATTTTATCCCACCTTCTCCAGATAAACAGAAAATTTTGTTGGGGAAAATATATAAAATCTGATTTCTGAATGAACTAAAATAATCCTGTAAGTATTAAAATTCATATTAAAAGTTCATACTCAGTGTTTGACCACTTATATTAGGGCTATTGGGGTTTTCGACCACGGATGAGGTAATTGCAGGAGGAGGGTCGGTGTGAAGGGATGGGCAGGAGCAGAGCGTTCGTGGTCAGGAACACGTGGAGCGTTACTTACAATCCTCTCGTATGCAAATGGTCTTTTAAATAACAGTTGCTGTGATGCTAGATCATTTCAAAGCTTCCTGTCTCCGTGACAGCTGGTGACCAGGTAGGAACTTGAACCCCCCCTCACTCTCGGGGAAGGGACCAGCTTCGGATCCAGATAAGTCAAGTCCAAAATTAGGTGAGGGGGAGGAAAATAAGGATGCTGGAGTGGGGAGTCTGGAAAGGGCTATCCAAGGTGTGTGTCTCCCTCCAAGCACATCCAGAGCAATGGATGTTTCCAAGGGCCTGGGACCTCTCCTCGGTCTTTAGCCTTCTCCCAGCTGAGGGGTTTCAGCTCATGAGCTTGTTCTCTGCCATCCTCCTGCCAGACTTCCCAAATACCCCCAGGAGTGCCAGGAGCCTATGGCTGGGCTCAGCCACCTCCTGAAGTATTTGATCTCTTGATGTAAGTGTTAAAAACTTCATTCTTTGACCTGGATCCAAAGCTGCTTTTTTTTGTAATTGGTGCCTTTGTTTCTGACTGACAGAGATCAGCAAACCAGGGATGTTCTACTGCGTTGCAGAGATTTTAATTGGGAAATAGGGTGCTTTACAGGGAAATGGAAGGACTTTTCCTTCTGAGCAGTGTCACAAGAGTGGAGGTGACCCTGCATGTGCTCGGACCATTTGTTGGCTGTGATTCTCCATGATTACCCTTCAGGACTTGAGTTTGAAAGCAGGCATCTGTCCCTCTGAACCCGGCAGAGGCTCTGGGGAGGGCTCTGTGGCTGCTGTCCCTGTCCCTGCAGCGGTCCCTGACACCAGTTCTGGGGGCTGCTGTCACCGTGCGGGGGCGGGTGGCTCCCCGTTAATGCCGTCACGTAACGCTGCTCCTTCCGTACGACCTTTAGCTCGGTACGTAATTTGGAGAAATAGTCCTACATTTACTTTTCAGTTAGTATTCTGGAGCACACCCCAGGAGGATGACTATCATTTATTACTCTTCCAAGTACAGGACTCCATGGAGACAATTTTTTTAAAGAGCATGAGCTATTAATTATGTTAAGAAAAAAACGTGGTACTTTGAGCAGCCCATCCACAGAGCCACACTTCCTCCCCGTCTCTGCCGTTTGTCTGCGACACGTTAAGAAGAAAGTGTGAGCTTTCCTGATAAATGCTTCTTGCTTGTAGATGCTTTTCCCGTTTTGGTGTCCACCTGGTTTCACATGAGCTATCCCTTAAAGGAAGGGATTGCTGCACTAAATGGCAAATACAGCTATTTTTTGGTATCACCAATGACTTCCTGGGGATAGACAGAAAGGTTTTGTGAGCAATCACTCAGAGGTGTGCAGTTAGTCCTTGGTTTGAGTTGTACTTCCTTGACGATGAGGATACTTGGTCCATAATTACAGTACCATCTGCTGTACCACATCCTTGTGCCACAAACATCCCCTCCCTGACCTCCATCCCACTGACTTGCTGCAGTAAAACCCGCAGTTAATGCTCTTCTAAGAATTAAAAAACAGTCTTCCTTTGGCCATGGTGATGTTAGCATTTGTGTGGGATCTCGATGTCTGCCCCTGAAGGATGAATGCCATTGAAAAGGGTGTTTTGAGGCCCCGGGGCCGTTTGTAGAGCTGCCTTGTCAGTCGGTGGGTAACGCGTACAGGAGGCGCTGGGTTCAGCCGGGGTGAAGTGCGGGGAGGGGGCACGGGTCGTGCCATTTTCCTTGGCTCTGGGAGAGGCAGCACGTCCTTAAACTGCTGCCGTGGAGAAGACGTCAGGGCAGCGATGTGCTCGCTGGGGCCATCAGTCTCCCGGCCCTGGCCACCAATAGCCCCCGATGCGGAGCGGAGGCTCTGCTGCAGGAGAGTGCCCCTCCGGCGCTCGCCCCCATTCGGCTACCGCAACAATATTTTGAAATTTATGGAAAATTAATTATCGATTACAGATGTGCCCTGGTTGAAGGAAGGTAAAAACGAATGGATGCATTTACGATGAGGGACGTAATCCGCTTTATGGAACTGATTGTCTTTTGCTCTGCTCCTTCCCTCCCTCGTCTTCTCCTGGCTCCCCCCCCCCCGCCCCCTCCCCCTTCCCTGCGCTGGGTAAAAGACAGGCCTGATAAAGTGAGAGAGAGAAGATTGGTTTTCTAAGGGCAGCGGGCCCTTCACGATCAGGTAAATCACGGTCTGTCTGGCGCTGGGGCCGGGTGATGACCTGCCCCCCGCGCCGCGGCGCTCGCTCCCCCCTGCGGGACCCGGTGATGTGCACCCGGGC
The DNA here is from genome assembly GCA_025769975.1 of Gallinago jamesoni. Classification (NCBI taxonomy): domain Eukaryota; kingdom Metazoa; phylum Chordata; class Aves; order Charadriiformes; family Scolopacidae; genus Gallinago; species Gallinago jamesoni. The sequence continues at coordinate 38,639,922 of JAOQGH010000002.1, forward strand.
GGCGGCGGGGGGCTGCCGTGAAGGTGAAACTGTCATATCGATCTTTTTAGCACTAAAATATGAGCCACTTTACTCCGCTCCCCGATGCTGTGATGTGAAAAATAATAACTCGGATCCAAATTAAAAATATTGATCTCTGGAAGGTGTTGAAAGTAAATAAACACCTTCCGAAGTTTTCGGGTCAGCCAAGAAATGGTATTCAGCAATAAATGTGTCGGCATGTCAGAATCCAGGGTTCTTGATCTGTTTTTCCTTTTGAATTGATTTTTCATTACTTACTTCCTAAAAGTGTTGGAATTTGGTCCTCTACCGTTAAATCCCAGTGTTTGGGCAAATTATTTCTTTGGGGCTTATGAGGTGCTCCTAATCCACTCACTCATTGATTGATTGATTTTTGACTCAATAAACTTGCATTACCCTTGCTTTATTTAAGGCTTCCATCATAATTTTTTGTACATTTAGGCTTGACTTTTTTATTTCCTTCTAACAGATGAGCTGACATTGGTCTATCAAACATGTGGGAAAACAATTGCCACAAGGTTAATTTTATTGCTAGCTCCATGCATTTTAAGTAGGTGCCAGGTATTTTCCACTCCAGGCTGATAAATTGCAGTTGAACCACTAAAGCATGAGAATGAACAGGAGCCCTGTAACAACAACAACAGAAAGCCCACGTAAATGCATCCCGTAGAATAAGCATTAAATGGATTTTTGCTTCATTGCTTTAACTTCATTTTACGTGGCAGCAGAGGTGGGTGGGGGTGTGATGGGGGGCTCTCCGGGGTGGTGGGGCTGGGGGCTCTCCTGGCCCGTGCCAGCAGGAACGCACAGCATCCCGCATTTTCAAAAAAAGTCATTTTCTCTCACAAACTAGTTTATTTTTAGATACCAAAACATCCTTCAGGAACAGATATCCCAGCAGTGCTGTTCTCTGGCAGCTATCATCAACCTGGTTTTTAACGTTGTTTAAGCAGCAGCAGAGTCCCTGCTCTACCCTTAATGGTGGTAGGAAAGGAAAAGGGATGAGAATGGGAGTAGCTTCTTCCATTAACTCACCGAGAGTTCAGAGTTTAAGAAGTGTTTCAAAAAGCCCGGTAGGCAACTAGGTCTTTACTGTAGAGTCTTAACGTGCCCCAGGTTTCACCCAGTCTGTGCTCAGACCTTTGCAAATTCCCGTGCAGGATGGTTTGCATTCTCCAATCTTCCTTCCCAGATTCACTGCCCGGTGCCTGGTGGTTCAGATACAGTGAAGCTCCTGTATTTATTGTGTTTAATACAAGGAGACATGATCAATTAAGAGGAATATAACTACAGCTCCATAAATTACTTTACAGAGCTGATGGTGTTTTAGTCATTGTCCACTTTCCTGCATAACTGCATTTCATCAGCCAGATTTTGCTTTTGGTCACATGCATCTTGTTAACATCCAGAGGCTCCTTGGAAGCAGCCAACAGGTATTTTCAGTTGAATTTTCTCAAACGTATCCATGTGCAGGAATCTGATTAAAATTCCTGGGGCTTATTGTTTTGTTTGGTTTGGTTTGGTGTGGTTTTTTTTGGTTTTTTTTTTTTTCTAAAAGTCTTTGTCTGTCTGTGTAGTGCTCCTGTGGTTTGACACATAAGTACCCTTCCCAGCTCGTGGGTTTGTGACACGTATACATAAAAATATGTCTGTATCGCCATCTGTTCAGCGAATACCAGCCTGAGACAATTCATACAAGTTTTGCTTTTTGGATAGATTTATTACATTTTTTTAAGTGTCAAAAGGAGGCTGCACTACCCAAAAGGGGGGGGCATGTGGTGTGTTCTCCTCCTTGACTGATTAGCAAGGGTCATTCCCGAGACATCCCAGTCTCTGCTCGCAGGAGTTCCCTGTTGAGGCTCCTGTCCTGGAGAGTGACAATTAACAGCAGGTGAAGGAGAGTCATCAGCTACAGTGGACTAAATTTTAAATAAGGCTTTAAAATGAGAAATGGACGTTGAATTTGACACTGTCCCCCGAGGCAGCTGGGGCAGTGGTGGCCGCAGGGTGATGCTCTCCCCAGCTGGTGGGGAACTGGCCGGGGAAGGACACTGCTCCGTGCCCACAGCTCGGGTCTGGACCACAGGGAGGAAAATGAGGAAGCATGAAGAGAAGATATTTCAAGGAACACTGTGGACGTGGAACTTTTGTTTCTGGGTGTTTTCATTAAAATAATTTGTGCGGCAGGAGTAAAAATAGCAAAAACACAGGTTCAAGTGCTCTTTTGGCAGCATAGAGATGGAGACCATGAAAGAATTTGTACCAGTTACCCTGACACCTGGTAAAACTGATTAATTGGTTTGAAGAGGCTGGGATACAAGAACATCAGCAGCTGCTGTACCACTGTGTCATTACCTTAATCACCTCCCTTTATCCTAAGCAGACTTTGACTGGTTATGATACTAAAAAAAAAAAAGCCAATAGCACTAGCTGTTTAACTATTACTAGTTGTGTTCAGTTTGTCCCTTTAAGATCAGAATTTTGGCCAGTATGTCTTTTTTAATTCAGTCTGAATTTTCAGTTCAGAAAGTTCACTGAAACTTTCTTAAAGGGTAAGAAAAATCAGTAAGTGCCACGTTGGCAAAGGTTTGACCAAGCTGTGGTGTGGTTGAACCGTATTTCAACAGAAAGGACAAATATGATTGAATGTTGTGTCATAGCACCACAGGTGGGAAACAAATATTCTGCAAGAAATCTATTGGTGAACAAACTGAAAAATTGTTAAGCTCTTAAAGAGCTTAAAGGCTTGTTAGCATTTTTTTGACAGAAAACCACTGAAGCAGTGAACATAAAAAGAAAGAGCAAAAAGTCATAATGGCTGATTCAGAATTTAGAGTTGTGGTTCTGCTCATTCCACCTGCTCTCTGGGTACAGACGCTCACCCCTCTGGCTGGAACTGGTGAGGACATTTCTCCTGGCACCTGTGAGCCCTTTCACTCCACTGTTTGAGATCTGCCCCAATTACTCAATTTTCAGTGCTGCTCAGAGAATTTATCAAGTTACCTTTTGTCAAAACTGTAGGAAAGTCTTAGTGAGACAGGACGTGTTGGTTTTTATAAAATGCCGTTTTCCTTGGGGTGTTTGGATGTGTTTTGCCAAAGGGGCTGAGCCCACCGTGTGCAGGTCTGAGGCGACCACCAGCCCCACACCACACGGGCTGGCGTGTCCCATCGCCCTGGGCGCCCTGGTGCGGTTGCCGACGTGGGGTGAAGGCTTCACGTCGCCCCCACGGACCCCCTCCTGCAGGGCCTGAAGGAGCAAATGGACACAGTCGGTGGGAAGGTCAGGGGAGATTCATGCACTTGAGGTTTGCTTGTCTGCTCGCAGGCTGATAAAAGCCTAGCAGAAAAAAAAATCACTGATATTAGACATAGTATTAAAACGAAAAGTTACTTTCGGACAGAACAATCACGAGCATAAACAAATATCAGGCTACTCCCAATAATGTTGGTTTTGTTCCTAATGACCAGTGTTATTTCTTTAAAAGCTTATCAAATGAAACTTTAAAAGTAAAATGAGGTTGAATGCTTTCCTGCCTTCAACAGTAAAGATGTTTAATAATTCTGAATGAATCTGTCAGTTGTAAATTTTACTGATGTTTTCTTTATTCTTAAAGCACCAAGATCACTGATAATTAATTAGCTCTGTAAAGCAAACACAGGTCAACACGTCCATGATAAATGGAGCTATTATTGTACATAGGGAAACAATTAATTTGTTGCTCCAGATGGTCTGATGTCCATTAACATGCCCTGATAGTAATGCAAACCAGAAAAGCTGTAATAGAGCGTAGGCAGGTTTTAGGTTATGTACCAGGGAAAGGATTCTGATCATCCATGCAGGCACTAATTGGAGAGGAGTAATTTTTGTCTGTCTTTCCTGCTCGTGAGCAATGAGTTCTTCCTTTGGTGGGTCAGGTTGGGTGGTTGGCGTCATCCTTCCTGGCATGGAGTCACCTTCTGCCACTCTGCCCTGGAAAAGGGCGAGGAGTTCTCTCTGTTACCACAAATCCAGGGAAACACGAGGAAAAACACCTCAGTCTTACTCTATTCTGTCACCACCTCTCTTCTTTTCAATATAGGTTCTATTAGTTCAATTAGCTGTGGAATGTGTGTCGCATCATATAGTCAGGACTCATGTCTGAATTCTTTTGTGGTGCTGCTTGACATATTCAAATATTTCCCCCCTTAACAGTGATAATTTCACTGTGGTGTGACAATGATGTTACTTTATGTTTTCCAACTTAATGTTTAAAAACCTCCAAAAAGTATGTGTGTCTTCCTCTTTGAAGTTTCTTGAATAAAGTAGTCTCTGATGAGTAGGTAGGTGTTTATCGGTCGTTCTGGCAATAGCCAAGTCTTTGTGCCTGTCTCTGACCTGGAAAAAAGCCGTGTGAAATACCAGGGGAGTCCCAGAGCAACAGCAGCTTCGCTACTCTGATGTGCTTTCTGATCTGTTTTAAAGGTAGCAGTTTGGTTCTGTATTGACACAGAAGCTTTATAATTTAAAGTTCTCATAATTATCAGAGCAAAATGTAATTAACTCACAGTAATAATATTCAGTGTTTTTCCAGATTTTTTTAAAACAAAAGAAAAACAAACAAAACCAAAACAAGCCATTGAGTGTTGTCTCTGACTTCTGAATCTTGTCTTCCGAGTTTTGAATCTGTAGCTGTTATTTCAGGGGAAGGCTATTTTTAATGAAAGCAAATGAAATTCGGGACTTTAATTGGACCTTTGCCACAGCAGCAGCTCTAGCGTTTAAGGCGTTAGCAACGAAATAGCAAGTGGTATGTGACTCCATCAGCTTTCCTTAATTTTAATTTCAAAATTCTGTTTCTGCTAGAGCTAATGCATTTAATTTAAACTGTTAAACCTCTATTTAAAGTTCTGATATTTCTTTTTATTTTCTTCATTATTGTAAAAAAATTTTAACGGTCTTTGGTTACCCTCTCAGGGTTCTTCTTTTGACAGTTCATCTAAGCAAATCTGTGATTTGATAGATTTTCTGATTAAATACTTAGGACACCATAGGTGTTTTAATTGTCCTGAGATACATTTTTCTTGAGAGTCTGTGGCAATCTGCAGTCTGCTTTTTAGAAACACTGATTGATGAATTCTGCTGTAATTTAAACTAAAAGTTAATAAGACAGGCCTACACGGATCTGATGCAAGTTATTAGACCTGTAAGACACTTTGATATATGCCATTTATTATTCAAAGAAGCTCAAGCCAAAAATGTTTCATGTGCACTAATAAAAATTCAATATAATTATTTCAGAGAACTTCAGGAAATGCGAACAGTCAGATAAACTGAATTTATTAAAACAATGCGGAGTGAGGGGAATGCTGATGGACCCTCTCACACTCCGCTGCAGCTCTTGGTACCCCTCGCAAGGGGAGTTTGTTACTCCTGGAACTTCCTCTGCAGAAGTTTTCCACTGTTCCTTATTGTTGAATTAAGTCCGTGAGATTTGGTGTCTCGCTTATGCCATCTGCTTCAAAATACCAAATATTGATGGCCAGTGTTTTGCCCAAATTGCTGTGGGTTTCTGTTTCCTGGGGTCATAGAGATGAGCTCAGATAACGGTAGCTTGGCTGCATTTTTGGCTTGAAATACAAACCGAATCCTGTGGCTGTCTCATAAAGTTTAAGGTTTTCTATTATTAAAATCTTCCTTTGAAATAATAAATGACTCCAGGCTGTCACGGCAAGGTCTAGAAAGGCCAGCACGTAGCATGGGCTGAGATTTCATCTGAGCGTAGTTGAGTTTTATAGATCTATTTATGAGATCCAATACTGTAATGATGTAATTTTACTTGTCTAATAAATGTAGCTGTACAAGCGAAGGATAGCAAACATTTCCATTGTGACCAAAATCCTTTAAACTGCAGCCACTTTGATCTTAGAGCTCATGCTATTTAATAAATGCTGGCTATTCTTCTAACAATCACAATTATTTAAAGGGTTTTCAAAAGGGATAGAGCAAATCAAATAAAACAATTACTGTTGTATCTCATTCTGAAGTTAAGTGTATTTTTTATGTGGGTCTTGTTTAGTGTCTCCTCCCAGTTTTCATCCATTATCACAATAATTGAGTTTGTAGCTGGAATTAAATTTATCAAATTGTGTTATCCTCTTTTGAAATTGGATAGGTATCCTGGCAGTGGGAGCTAGAAGTTAATCTGCTTTGCTAAAGCCTCCAGTGGCACAGCGGCAACAGGATTGAGAAGGCTCAAACATTTTCCTGTCACCCTGGACACGATGTAATTTCTCCTCAATCCCTTGTGCAAATAATGACATTTGAATCGAGCATTAACAGGCTTAATTACTTTAAAATTGTCATTTTAATTTACACTGATATAGTATTGATCATACAAGCAGAGATTAAGCTGTTCACTGGAGCAGATGATGGGGAATTAAACATTAAAGGGTCCTCGTGGGGCTGAGAGGCCGCCCAGAGAGTGCCAGAAGAGGAATGATATTTCTCCGTAATGAACTGGCGGCATGCAGGGACATGAATCTTTGGCCTACTGGAAAAAGGGAAATAATGGGGTTTGGGAAGCATTTGCAGGTTATTCATTCGCTGCCATGCACCAATTCTCCAGTGATTCATCCACCTCACCAACATTTATTTATCTAGCAAATTCAGGAGCTCTGACCTTTCTGCTAAGTACATTTAACGTAAGTCGGAGTGAAATATTTCAGGTGTAACTTTTCACAAATGTTAGTTATTGTTTCTTATTTCTGACTAATATTAAAGAGAGTTATTTAATCTGCCGTACGTACTGGCGCCCGTTTGCGCTGCTCGCGGTGATCCAATGGACTTCATAAAGAGATCCCGCTGTTGTGGGATTAAATGAGGTCTTGGAAAGTCCTTGACCTCGTTTAGTTACAGTCTGATTTTCTTCTTTGGTAAACCTGAATTAAAGTTAATTTAAAGCAAGCTGGCACAAGTTTATGTGGAAGATTATACAGCATGTACTAGTAAACATGATGACTAATCCTTGAGAAACCTCTAACCTGGAAATGTCTCTGCCCTGGTATAAAGGACACTTTAACAGGCCAGCAATATACAGGGAATAGCTTAAGACCAAAATTTCCATTTCGGTGGTTTGGATTTATCTAATAATTCATTTGAAATGTGGTTAGGAAACAACTATCACTATTTTGATAATACACTGTTTAAAAATTCAAAATGTACAACCTGGTATCCACGTATGTTCCAGCATCAATGTTGCATTTGCAACATTTCCAAGTTTTATCTTTTCCTGTCGTGAGCTAGTGAGCTGGTGTCCCTTTGTGCCTTACTCTGACTTTTATCAGGGAAAACTATGAACAGTTGTCTGACAGAGCAGGACGCTCGATGACAGTCATTACAATTTAAAATAGAGTGTTTCCTTTCTGAAAATTGACATTTTTCCTATTTTAGAGAATGTAGGGCCAGATCAGAGCCCATTGACCTTGGGTATTAAATTCTGTTCTATTGGTAAATATGTAAATTTCTGAGGAAATCCGTTGAAGTCGATGGTGTCTGTGGGGTTCTGCGTGTAACTTTCTGAGGATGTAATTTCTCCTGTATGTGACAAAGGGGCTCTTCCTTAAAAGTAAGGAAGATGATGCGACAAGGAAGTTGAATTTTCTTATTACTTTTTTTTTTCAGTTAAAACGGGAAAATGCATTGAATAAAAGTATTATCTATTGCTAGATACAAAAAGGAATGGTTTTCAGATTCTGAAATATGTAGCAATTATTTGTATTAGGGTTTTTTTTTTTTACAAAAGAGCTTTTTTTGAAAGCTAAGAAAAAGTGCATTTATTGTTTCTATCCAAAAGGATGTTCTGATCGGTTTTGTGTGGGAATGTTTTAGGGTTGGGGTTTTTCTAATTGCAACCTTAGACACCGACTTGTTTGCTCTCATCGTTTTCTTGTGGTTTTGGCTGCTAGTATAAGTGTAGTAGTTTTTATTTAAAAATATTACCAGTTACAATGAAGATTTTTATTTATTTTTTTTAGTTGCGACAAATTTTCTGGGTTTTTTTACGTAACGGACTTTATTTTCACTTTGCAATCCCGGCCTCCAGAAGTGGAGGAGCGAGTGGCTGTTGTGTCTGCAGTGGGTGACAAACCCCCCGTGCGGCCGCAGCGTGCCCCGCTCGAGGGACCCCCGCTGACCCCCGACGGGCAGCCCCACTCCGAGACCCTGCAGAGGGAGGAGGAGGAGGATGCCTGCCTGAGGACGAGGGCCGGGAGAAAGGCAGGAGCCCGGGAGGTCCGTGCTCATTTAGATGACAATGTCCTTGTGCCGAGCAGGGACGGGGCTGACTGATCTGCACGTGAGCACCTACAGAAAAGCTGCAGGATGTTCCAGCTGTTTTCAGGATACTGTGTATTTCCGTGGGCTGTCTGTATGGAGTAACATAAAAATGACAGCCTTGGAGAAGGATGAAATACGAGGAATCATATTTCCAGCTGTGTATATATATGTGATCACGACTGCTTCAGTTATGTGCAATATGAGTGTGGTGTGAAATGCCCATTTTACGGGGTTTCTGTTACCTTACACTGCCACAGAACTTTTAATAACTGAGACCAAGCTGTAGTACGGCCTGTCCTGGCTGTATTTCAGAGTTTGGAGGATGTGTTCCTGCCTCTCGCTCGCCCGGGCTGTCACCAGTGCCCTGGCTCTGGGTGGGCCGGTGGGAGGGAGCAGTGCCCCCCCCTTCCCACGCGTGTGCCCGGCAGCCTCTTCCCGCTCACACCGAGGGGCTGCAGCACTGGGAGAAGAGAGGAGTTCATGCTATTTATTTTTTTTTCCAAAGTAATGCTATGATTTTGGTTTTTCTGAACACGTAGGTGTTTGGGTCTGTGTTGTATTCTGGCAGGAGGGTATTTCTGCTCGGGCTGCAGTAGGTCCCAGACACATTGGAGCTGTGGCAAGAATAGCTGTGAGAAACCGGCAGAAGAACACGATGCCCCTAAGGTGGGAACCCAATGCAGGGTGGCTGACACGGGCAGGAGCAGGGGGTGCTGGGGTTTGCCTGATGCTGATCCTCCCCCGGAGAAGGTCCCACACTCAGCTCTGGCGCTTTGGCTCTGCCCGACCCCGGGTCCCCAGTGCCAGCTGGCCCTGCCCTGGGCTGGCATCCTGTCCGTGGGGCTGCCGAGCCCAGGAGGCTGTAGGAGCAGCGGGAGTCGCTGTTATAAGGAGGTACCAGTCCATCTCCAGTCCTTCGCTAGGCTAATGTATCATCGCAGGCACTGATATAGACATCCCAAATATAATTAAACGGCAGGAATGCTCTATTTGTCTAAACAAGACAAAGCATGGAACAGGTTCATTTGACTTGAAACATGTAATTAGCATAACCCTTCTGGATGCTTGTTTTATCATTTGCAATATAGTAAGAGATTGATTATCGTACTGTACCTTTTGAATTTCATTAATAGAATTGTTTTGTCCACTTGATTAATACGTTGCCTCAACCCTGGAATAATCAGATTAAACTAGGTTTCCTTGTTCCTTTCCACTTGTAACATTCTTATTTCCATACACTAGCTTTTCACTACGGCCCCATGTAAATTGGTCTTGGGTGTGCTTTGTTGTCTTAAATGTGTTTCAGTACACGTCCTTTCTTCATTCTCCCCTAATGGTGTAGAATGGGTATTTTGCTGTTTGCATTTATTGACTACTGTCTTTACACAGTCAGGGATGGAAGTGGGGTGTTTTTGCTACAGTTCCTTTAACAAATCAAGTGTCTGGTTCCATATACATTACAGTCTTTTAGGTATTTTGGTTATTATTTCACATCATGGATCCCCAGTTTTGAATACTTGAACCTTAAGACATTAGGGGTTTGTTTTAATTACTGTCTTATTTTTTAAACAAACCAGATTACACAAAAGACTGAGCCTTGCTCTTCTCAGGAGTTAGTGTTAAAGGTTTTCAGTTGTATAATAGTGTTTTAACATTCGTGTGTTGTGATCCATCAGTTGTCAGTTGCGTTAAATCAGTGACATCCCAACAGCGGAGCAGGTTTTGCTGCACTGAAATCAGCTGATCCTGTTTAAAGGAACTTTTACTTTTGTTGAACCTGTGTATTTTAATGAGTTCAGGAGTAAAGTCTGTCCATGGACTCTCTCCTAAGCCCAGAAGCACTGAAGCAGGATGGGGACAGGGACAGTGGCCGTGCAAAGCCTGGGCCAGAGGGTGGTGAGGAGCTGCCTGGCCACAGGTGCTGGGGGGAGCTGAGCCCCCACTGTCAGGAGAAGGCAACTGGGCATGGCTTGGGAAATCCATCTGGGAAAAACACGGCTCTGGTTCTGAGGATTGTGTGTGCACATTTCAGGTGAAGCTGCCGTCCTCTGCACAACATCATGAAAGCTTTCACCCGTGAGGGCTGGGTTGTTTTCTTGCCTTACGTGTGTTACTTCCCATCCTCTTGAGAAAGAAGGATTTGTTGCTTCATTAGGTAAATCTAGAACCTGTAAAAAATAGCCAGGGCAGTAGCAGCTAGTAAGAGTGCCACATACATTGTCTGGCTGAGGAACCACGTAGGATGGAAGGGTTTTGCAGTGCCCCGTGCCTGGGAGAACAGTGCAGCGGAGCAGGGAGGGGACTGTCACTGCAGCGTCCTCCTTGAAGTTCGGTGGGGCCTGAGCTGAAGGGCCTGGACGCGCTGCAGGGTCTGAAGTCTGGAAAACCCTGGAAACCAATTGCTCTCAATTTTTTCTTCCCCACAGACTTCTTGATATATGAAACATTTTCAGTCTGTATACTACATATAGAGTTCGTATATACACACACGCACGCATGCAAAGATGTGACAAATACACAAACATTCAAAATTTCTTAGCAAAAAAACGTGAATGAAGCATAAACTTACGTTCCAGGATTAAGATTTAAGTTTCTGTCTACTTAGGTCAATGTTTGAGGTTACAAAAGTGTTTGAGTCATTGAACTTTAAGACTGCATTCATCACAGCTTCCTAGACTAATATAAATTTCTTCCCATTAAGTCAATAAGCGTGGTTACATCAGACAGCAGTTCTGTCTAGAAACTAAGATTAATGCGCATCATAAAAGTGACATGAAGAGACAACTTGTTTGATTTATACAGACTATTTTTGTCTTCTTCGTTTTAAAATAAAATTCAAGTTATTGGTTCTATCAATATAGAGGTTTTCTTCTCGCTTTTACTATTACAGAAATACAGTTTTCAAATGTTGGCTTCTGTTTAGCCCTACCTATAGGTGGACTAACAGTATAGCCAGTGTAATTGACTGATAATTTTCATTTCTTTGAAAGAGATGCTTTTTTTTTTTTTTAAGGCTCTTTTATTCATCTGTTGCTGTTTTCTTTAAGAAAGTGTATTTCTGTTTAGAAATGGAAATTGATTTCTATTTATTTGGTTTCAGATTCAGATGTATAAATGCAGTTGTGGTGCTGCAGCAGCAAAGCCTGGTTGTGGACACTCGCTGTAGCTCCATCCGTGTGCGTTGGGTCAATGCCTTGGTCTTCTGAGCTGTTGCCAAAGCTGTCTCCTGGCCCACGGTGGCCCCTCTCGGTGCCGTGGCATCCCTAGCTGCCATTTCATTTGAAAGCATTAACATCAGACCGGGCCTGAAAATACTTTAAATTAATTCCATTGAAAATTTCAGCGAGGTGTGTAGTGTGAGTGATCAGAAGGTGTGGGGCAGCATTTACTGTCTGGAGTCTGTCTGACAGGCCCTCGCGGAGCTGCCGGAGGGCTTTACCCGCACAGAGTGGTGTCTCGGGGGCTTCCGTGCTGGACCAGGCCTTTGCTTCGGCTGTGCTTCTTGTTACGAGTTCTGAGTCCTGTCAGATCTCCCAGTCCTAAAACATGGAGGAAACAGTAGGAATAGGCCACAGTAAAGCTCTTCCTATTCAGACTTTGTAGGATGTTGAGACAAAAGAGCTTTAATGAGTTCTGCTGCCTCTGTTACCAGTGAGTCAGAGGGGGACAGTTTCCAGTTTTTCTGGAGTAATTCAGTTTATCCATGGCTTGCCAGAATTTACAGAAAAATGTTCTTGTCTGTCACCAGAGCAATGGAGCCTGCGTGTCTGTAACACTTCAAGTAAGTGTGCTAAAGATATTTTTAATTGTAAATAGTCAGAAACATGTTCCTTTAAAAGTACGATTAGCTTAAAGCGTTATTCCAGGTAAAAGATATTTGTACGGTTTGAGATGCAGATATGGCTGTTTTGGGGTGCGGAAGGAACATCAGCATTTCGTTGCACTTCAGACCTAAGATCCACATGGTGCCAGGAATTTCCGTTGGAGGTCCCAACAGTCACTTTAATTCTAAAACTCTGAGTACAAGCAGAGTACTTATAAATGTACACAATGTGCCGTATTATTGAAATTTTAAAAATCAATTAAAGCTTTTCTGTAATTGTCCATAGACGCTGCATGCTCCAGTTGAATGACGGTAGGTAATTTGTAAACTGTTTAGGTTCATTGTTGGCCATCTCTTAGAATTGATTGTCCTTTAATTAACTTATATCTATCATGCATGTAATGTGATTCCCAATAAAAATTACAGAATTTTAATTGAAATTGAAAAGTTCTGAAAGGTAGAAATATAAATAATATGTATTATTTATGTGCATACTCCAATTTACATGGACATTCTGAAGAGTTTTTAATAACAAGGCAGGTTTTCCACTTGATTTAATTATCAAGTGACTTGACTGAGTATTTAAATTAGAAGAGTATAATTTGGTTTATTTCATAAAGAAAAGCTTTACATCTTTATGTCCTTATTGACTTGCCAATACTATTTAATGAGTTTCAATTCACAAAAGTTACATTAGTCAAAATACATCTTTTGGATCGGTAAATGTAGCCCTATTTTGGAAATGAGACCGCTTGAAGAAAATGCTGAGCATAGTTTAAAATAAATTATCAGAAAACATTGCTCCTAAATGTACATGAAGAAATGCAAAATGGCAGCAGGCATTCTGTTATTTTACATACAATTATTGTATATAATTCCAAGAAAATGTTTGTCTTTTCAGTAACCCAGACATTTCCTATGTTCGCTAAACCAAATAAGCTTTTTACATGTATATGGCTATTTTACCTTGAATACACTGAATATTTTTTTTAGAATTCTTCCTAAACTCAATTTTCAATATTTTTAATGAACTTTGACAGAGTAAGCTTAAATGATTATATTATTGCTGCTTTGTATCATTATACCTAAACGGAATCAGTGCAGCAACTGGTGCAAAGAGTGCAAGTGCTCCTAACATCTAATGACATAAATCACACTGCTCGTCGTTTCGGCAGAGCGCAGCCCGTCAGGAGGTACTGGGTTTGGTCCCTCGTTAGCAAAAGTACGGTGGCAGTGACTAAAGAGCACGGTGCTGTGGGGTCTGTGCCATGGCACTGACTAAGGTGCAAACCCTACAGCGCAGTGGGGTTTGTCCACCGTAGCCTGGAGCGAGGCGAGGTGAGGTGTGGACAGCTGTGGCGGGGCCCGCAGAGCCGCTGGCTGTGGTGAGCCCTGACCCGACGGAGCGGTTCCACACAGCCGGGGATGTGACAAGTGGTGTCACGCAAAGCCACGCCGTCCACACCCCACACAGGACCATCTCCCGAGGCAGGGCCGGCCTCCCTGCGCTCACAGCGCTTATAACCTCCCGGTTATCCTTTCTCAGGCGGCAGGTGCACCCTGCTTCATGCCGGCTTTGACTCAGACGATGGCTCCATTGCTGGTACCAGCAGCTCTCCTGGCCTGCAGAGGTTTGCCGTTAACAGGGACCAGATTTGCAACTGCATGTCGCTTCTGATGGTGTGCTGCTCAGAGACTGCTGCACGGGTACCACATTTGATCTGGGCCCAAAGCACCAGAGCCGTATAGTTTAAATTGTTAATGCAATCCTGGCTTCCCACTGGCTCCAGTAGATGCTGTATCATTATGTTTTCCTCCTTCGTCTCATGCAAGAACGCGAATCCGCTGATTTCAGTGTCCTCAGGGTCGATGCCCTTGCAAGAAGCTGTTCTCTCCCTCAAACCTGTGTCCCTTTTTTAAGGCTGTCTTGTTACACTGCAGTTCATCTTTGTTATGGTAATTTAAAAATTTAACAGGTTTATTAATCCTGCAGAATTTATTATAGTCAAACATGAGATATTATTAAGTTGCTATTGTACAAAGCATTTACCCTCACTGCTGGAATGACTTGTCCTCTGCATTGGCAGACACAGAAACATTCATTTTGTTTCCTAATTAGGAGAGCTGCAATCAGGAACCATGACAGAGTTCAGCTCCTCAGTGTACAGCATGCCAGGTTCCATAGTGCAGGCTTTATAAAATTCTCTTTAATTCAGGAACAGAATATCATTAACTTTGTAAGTGGATGAATACAATGGACAAGCAATTTAATTAACTTCTAACATTGGATGTTGGACAGGAGACAAAATGAAATTATGCACATATTTCTTATGCAGGCAGTCAACCTTGAAAGGGGCTTGATTGTGATGGGTCAGACAGGGGGACAGCTTTGTCCAATTATTTGATGTTTAGTCCTAGAATATGAAATTTGAAATTTGGTACTTTGTAAATCAATCATCTCTTATTTTGAGGCAGTTACAAAGGTTCTTTGAGATACAAAACAACCGCCAGTGACTGTGACACGCTAAATACAACCTTTTACCACATGGTACTTTCCTATTTGGGGTTCCTGTATAATACTAAATGAAATGGGCATTAATGCTTCCTCATCAAATTGAATTTGCCATCTTGAGTGTATTATGTAAGAATATACCAATGAAATACTAAACTGATTTAAAGTTTTTAAAATTAAAATTATTTAGAGTCAAGTAAATGTGGTAAGAGTCATCCAGCTCACCATTCTCCCACTAAATGAAGCGCTTTTTTTTTAGTAGAAGAAAAATACGGTAAAATGTTAAATATCCAGCAACCTCTCCCATCTGATCAGAAGCCATCCAAGTTGCATCTCAGTTCCAGTAGCACTGCAAAGACCAGTCCCATCTTGTGTAACACAGCTGGAGGGACTGGTGACCATCTGTGAAAGCCCAGCCACCGTAGCGGGTGCGGGAGCACCTCGGGATTCAGGCGGGGTGTTCCTTGTTCTCCTGCTGGCCCTGAGCACTGCGCATGGCTCTGCGGGTACCGCTCCCGCCGGAGCAGGGCTCTTTGCCGGGCTTGGCTGTACAGAGGGAGCCACGGGTTTGTAGCCGCAGAAGGACTCGAAGGAATTGCCCAGAATTTCTTGCTGGGCTCATGTACATCTGTCACGGTTTGCTTCAGAATTAGTCAGGACTTTTGCCCTCTTATCGTCTCCCTTCTGCCCTCAGCAGCCAGGGGAGTGCTCCCAGGAGGACAGTCAATGGACTTGGTCTCTTCATAGTGATCAAACACCTGTAACTAGTCTAGATTATTTTCTGTTCAGTCTGCATCCACTTTGTCCTGTGCCAGTGTTGCTTTTCAGCTCAAGTAGTCCTTTCCATCACCCAATGCCACTCACCTCTGGTTTATTTGCAGCTTCCTTTTGTTTTCCTGGGGTACGGAGTCAGCCTCTTCTAGTCACTTCTTGCAAGACAGGATTTTATTCTCTAATCCTGGTAGCCTTTTTCCAGTGTGGTCAAACCTCTTACAGGGGAGATGGGAGCTGTTGATGTGGTTCCAGATGATGCACCATTGGCCCGGCTACATCCCTGCTTCTCCGGCGGTGGCTGTCTCTCTTGAGCTGCATGCGGAGAGCTCGGCTGCCTTCTCACGGCTGCATCCCTTGGTGGTCTGAGGTGCACTTGCTTGTGCAGCAAGCACAAGTACATGGAATCAGGAGTAAATTTCTGGAAGAGATGAAGTGCTTTTTTGGTCCCTGTTGCTATTGGTTATGCTCCTAAAATGATTACAAAAATTGATGTGCAATAGGATATAAAATATAGATTGCTTCCTGAAAAATAATATTCTGCATTTTCGCGTTATCATCTGCAGCCTGAGACTCCAGCTCAGTTTTTCTCGGTTCATGACCTGTTGCCAATATCTGCTGGATAAATCTGGCTCTTTGTACAATATTTTGAGCTCTGTTTGTTAAGAACACGTAACTGAAATAACCTTTAAGAATCTAAGCATGTAAGTGCACATCTCTTTTTAGATACTCTGTCTGCTATGCTTACAAATAGAAATTAGGTTTTATTTCTATCTCTTCCCGTACTGAAGAGCCAGCGAATGTTCCATGCCTTGTACTTTGTCCTGGCTTTGAAGCCACGGGTGGGCCCTCGGCAGAGGTTTGGGCTGTGGGGTCCCTGGTGCCTCTCGCAGTCAGGCCCATGGACCAGTCACAGGGGCAGGACTCGGCGTGGCCCCGAGTTTCGGTATTGAATCCTGTATTCAGGCAACCTCCTTCTGTACTGGTGCGGAGCCAAGCTGTGTGCCTCTTATCCTGATTGGGGCCTGTGGAGCACTGGTGTAATAGAAATATTAAATAACAGTGTGATTAATGACTTTGTGAAGGTCCTACTCTGAGTTCAGGAATATTGATAAGTGGCCTTTTTTTTTTTTTTAACTGTTCGGCATACGTACACTTTCCTTAAATCTTGTTGGCTCCTTGGCCTATCAGTAATCTTTGTTTTATGGAAAAGAACCTCTGTGTGATTTTTTTTTTAATTGAATTGATTTGGAGTTAAAATGTTAAATCTCTTTGTGAAAGATGTCAGTATCAAAAGTGGTATTAAATATTCTGTGTCAATTTGGTAGGTTACACATGTATTATTCATTTACTTACCAGGCGTGTTTATACATAGCTCAGATTTTTTGTTAATTTTTTCTTTTCTTCTTAAATTAGCTAGTGTCAAAGAATCTTTTAAAATTGAATATGATTTTTCATTGCTATATTGATGCAGTAAAGAAATTATAAAGAGAAGGTAGTGGAGATGGATCATGTTAGCTGGAGATCACTTATTTTGTTAGTCTTCAGAACAGGAAGACGGAAGCTCCTGGGACTTCGGGGTTGTTTTTTTCCTGAAAATGTACTATTGATGGTTGCTGTTAGCAGAGAGACCGCTCTGAGGTATCCTTAAAGACCAGGTCTGCAAGCAAGATGGCTTTTTATGATGGTCTCTTGAATAAGCATCTAAATGACTTGGGATTTAGGTATCTTGGAATTTTTAAAACAGTTACTCCAATCTGTCATGTAGACAGGTCACAACCTTTTTAGAAACCTAAACAGTTAAACCCATTTGAAAATTGTCTAAATCTTGGTAATAAATCCAGACATAAATAGTACAAACTATAAAACTGTACAGAAACGCTCAATGGATCAGTCTTTTTCTGAATTACATTTAATTCAACTATTATAAAAACAAAAAGAAATTTCAGAATTTATTTTTTAGTTATTTGGATTTTTTTTTAGTGGTAAATTTATAGTGACTGTTTCTCTTGGTAGTTCAATTGTTATTAGTGTCAGACTTCATTGTTCTGAAGAAAGAAGAAGGAAAAGAGCAGTGGTAGATGTTAAAGGTATGTCTGGTGCTGCTAAACTACAACTTCACAGGAGAGATTGTGGCATTAAAATCTGAGGATGGTTAGAAATCACATCTCATGTTCTGACAGCTCATTGAAGGTGGAAATCTGGAAAGTGTGATCTTTTTCAGCTGGCACAATGCAGTCAGAAGTATAACCTCACTGGCTAGCTGTGACAGTACGGCCAAGAGAGTCCGTTTGAAAAATTGGCAGGTCCATAAAATAAATAGATGACAAACAAAATAGAACTTTTTAAGTCAAAACCAGCACATGGAAATTAATCTAGAAATGCAGAAGTACCTTTGCAGGTATGATTCTAATACAATTATAGTAAACAAATGAACAGGATTTGGGTAGACCTAGTGCTAGATTCTCGTTTCCCCCCCCCCCCAGCTGCATTTGCAGGATTGTGCTATCAGCGGTGACTTAATTAGGGAACCGTCACTGGAGAAACTGGTGAAGATTCCAGCAATTGTGCAAGTGAGTTGTGGTATGACAAGGTACCTCTTTACCACATAACTATGTTTATATAGTGTAACATTGGTTTAGGTTTTATGGAGTAAGAGAGTCTTCAATACCAATCCTGCAGCGTTTTTACTCTTCTCAAGTGAGTAATTCTGTTTGCTTAATGAGAGTTATCAGATGTAACTAAGATATTTTTAATACAGACCAAGTTACACTATGCCGAGAGAGATTTAATTTGTCACTGAGTACTTGGAGCCCGCTCACTTTTACCCTGTATTAAAAGTGTAATTATTCAAATACTGTTGAGCTGAAGGCGATACCCGTGTTGGAGATAGGAAGGTGCAGGAGCAGTGCGTAATTGCTCGGAGCGGCCTGCTCCGGCTGTCTGCGCGCCAGGTAGACGAGGCCTTTTGGGGGAAGCTCAATAGCAGTTTAATTGTATGTACTTTAGCTGATAACTCTAATTCAGGAAATGATAAATTGCTGGACACCTCATTTGTTTGCAAATAAAAAGTGATAGACTATTTTATAATGAGTTGATATGTGTACTCAGCCTGTTTTTTTAACCTTGAATGAATAATAGACATTTAGTGCTAATTTAGTTATACTGGATCAAGTAGCCTATGAACAGAGTTGACAAGCATATGCTTCAACGTGGCTGGTTATTTGTAGTTACCATGTCAGTTACTATTCAGATGTGCTGACCCCACCTGCCCTTTCTTCTCTTCACTTCTTGGAAAGTGGCAACTATATCAAAATTTACTTGTTTACTGCGAATTAAGGACAGGTGTTTTCAGGACATGTTTCTGAACTGCCACAGAAACCCAGGCTCACCCGTGGCTTGTTTCCTGGCACAACTGTGGAGTCGTTCTGCTGAGGCCATAGCCCGTGGCGGCCTTTGGGGGGGCAGCCGGGATCCACCTCAGCTACTGAGCACCCCACTGGCCACGGGATGGGACCCTCCACACACAGCCCTGTCTGGGCCAGGACAGGGGGGCTGCGGGCCCAGGCTGGGGGTGCCCAGCCAGGAGTGCCAGGCTGCTGGGCCGCCCCCATCTCATGGCAGCCCATCACGGCTGGGGCCTGTGGTCCCCCTGGAGAGGCTGTGGGAAGGTTGGACCTGTGCCGTTGGCCATGTCAGGTTTTTCTGTTTGAAGTCTCTCAAGCTTCATTGTGACATAAATGGTTGCAGATAATGTGCCCCATATAGTACCTGATAACAGCGCTTTTATGTGAAATTATTGTCTTCCTGTCTGGAGTCAATGCAGCTTCTCGTTTGCTGTGCTTCCCTTGACTGAAATGTGGCAGCTAATGGACTCCATTTTACTATGGGAAACTCATATGTGCGCTTGATGTTCAAGTTTATAAATATGTAAAACATTCTTTTAATTATTGTTAGCAAAGCAGGCAGGCAGTCGATAGTCTCAGGTGTGACAAGCTTGGTGCGGACAGGCAGTGCCGGCCAAAGGGCTGGTAAGCGATAAGGCCTTCCTGTCAGCAGAGCCCCGGCTGATTAATATTCAGACATTGTCATGTTCGATGATAAATTAATTCCTTGAACTATATTGATATAGTAGGTTAAACATTGAAAAAGTTGGGTTGAACTTTGACTTTAAAAATTCATTAAAGCTAATTATGGATTTTATGACTACATGAATTACAGTTTCTGTGTCATCATTGGCAATTTATTTTCAATTTATTTAAAGCAATTTTTATATAATAGCTGTATCACATTTAGTGAGGTAATGCAGTAAATGTTTACTCTGTACAGTAATTAACTTTCATTCAGGTATTTCCTTTATGCATTAAATTTCCACGGTAGCAATGACATAATTTAAAAATAAATTATGCCAATGGGTTGTTAAAAAAAATTATAGCTGTTTTAATCTTCAGACTTTTGTGGCAAGATTGTTTAATCAAAGGAATAGTGTTTTTAATAATGCCAGACGTGTAATCCATCAGAACCAATTTGTTTATCTTGCCATTACTACCAGTTTTTCCACATGAGTCTTGGCAGAGAACAACAAAAGAAATTTCCAATACTATACTGAGAATCATTCTGGAACCTAAATAAAAGCAGTGAACATTTAACTTCAGTCTACTTACAGGTAGAAGATACCTAGTTTTTTCTCTGTAATAGGTTTCAGGGGGAAGATGCAAATTTCTTCTAATGAGCATATGCTGACTGTAAGTTAAATTTTGCTATCTGTTTCTACGGTTGGAGTGCAGATCTGTACGTGCATGTGGTAAGAACAGTCAGGTACTTCCTGAAAAAAGGCATTTTGTTCCTAACAGCATTGCTCTGAGATAATCGCGTGGCCTTTCCAGAGGTCCTGAACATGTCCTCAAGGGCTGTTCTCACAAAAGCTTTCAAAAGCCGGCATATGTTTGACTGTGTACTCTACAATTAGTAGTTATGATATTGAAGGAGCTTCTAGGAGGTCACAAAGGAATTTTTCCCTAGTGTACCTGTAGGATTTTGTTTGCAGGTCTGTTTGATTTTTAGGAGTGTTAAAGCAGAGGTGTTTAGTTATAATGTACAGGGGAGACAGCAAAATAATCGGCAACTAGTTTTAACATCCTTATACATTTCTGAGGAACTTGGCCAAGCTAAAAATTACTATTTTTCATGATTGTCCAATCTGAACTTTCCACCTTGATGCTTTCTGCTCTTTTAGTTAGGGTGTGTATATTTATATGTATATTCTTGCCTATTTACTATGCCCAATAGCCTCTATAAAGCAGAATGTGAAGAAATTTAAATAGAGCCACTGGGGTGTCTGTGGGGTATTTCTTCACAGCCAGGAATATTACTTTGAATTGTATGTGTGCTTACGGGAGTAACTGGGCAACTCACACTCCAATGAAGCCCTTTCTATTTCACCAGCTCCTGCCTTTGCCAGCAGGGCAGAAAGCACCCAGCTCATCAGCGGTCCCCACAACCACCTGAGGTCAAGGGGTTGTGCTGATCTTCCTGGACTTTGAGAAGCTTCTGGTGTTCCTGAACACAAGGTGGTTTGATGCAGTTACGGACCCAAGGGCTGGCAAGTTGACCTGACAAATGGAGAACTTTCTGATCTGAGTCAACCTGTGAGCTCTCTCCATCATGCTGTGATGGGGCTACTGAAATACGGGTCCCATGACTAGTCTGTGTCTGCAGAGTGCTTGGAAAATGAAGCAGAGGCGGCTGTGGCTGCTCCCTTCCCCTTTCCTGGTAAGAAGTGTGCACCGTCTCCTGGCTGTTCCTTGGTGCAGGACCACTGCAACCGGGGTTCGGAGTGGCCAGCCCGAGACTGTCCGCTCTGTCTCTGTGCCTTCTCTCAGACATGGGGTAGCTCGAGATGAAAGTCAGCAAATGACTGCTGCACTCTCCCGGGGTAACAGCTGTGGAACGTGCATCCTCCCCGGCTGTACAGAAAGTGAAGTGTCACTGACCCTCACTGTGTGCTATTTTTCATGCTTCTGCCCTAAAAAGACTGTCCTAAAGAGAGCTTTGATATTTGCACATTTGCTGATTTGCTGTTCTGCAGTCGCTGGTGTAGATGTAGCAGAAACAATCCATAAGAAAGGGAGGGGGTGAGGTACAATCCGTAACACAACTTCTGAGGTTGTGTTGTAGTAGAAGCACCTGCTTGCAGGTAGCATAGAATCTGTGCTAACAGCAGAAGTAGTCAATTTCAACAATCTTAAAGTGGAATAAATAATAGGGTTTTTTCTTTATGTTTGAAATTTTTTAAAGTGAACTGTTTGGGGCGGTTTATAATTTGTAATGTATTTCTGTATTGTATTACTTAGATACTGTATGTACTATGGCTGCTGAATGTGCCAGTACTTCTTTTTCCAAAGAATATTAAAATTGCAAATAAGAAAATAAATCAAAGTTCTAGACATTCAATTAATATCATTTAAGTTTATTGTTAAGCTGTCATTTTATGAGAAATAAATTGAATTAACATAATTTCAAGAAAAGGTCCTAGGCATTAGGCCCTGAAAGAAAGTTTCCTTTTACTTACATTTCATTGTGTTAGGGCAGTGAATTATAATTGCACTCCATCATTTTTACAAGTTAATATTTATGTACATAAACCTGATTAAGTTTATAAGAATGCGGAAGATAGTTGTAATTTCCATTCCATTACAGTTTTGCTTTTTTTCAGTGGTGTGTTTAAGATAGGCTTTGACCATGTAATTCTAATGTTAGCAGTATCAGTTCCTGAAACTGTACAGTGTTATTTAATCACTATCAGAGATTCTTTGTGCGTGATTAGTTGACACTCAGTGCTACAAATGTAGACTATCAAACCAAACCTTTTATGCATAATTCTTCAAAATTACTTTTTAAAAATGAGATTAAAGCTGTAAGTCAAGCAGTGAGTACATCGGGATACTCAGAAAGTTGTAGCTTGAGCACAAGTAGCAGTACTATTTTGAAAAGAATTATGGTGTCTAAGTAAAACAGGGTTTTACTTCAGAGCGTCTTGATTCTTCTTGGTTTACTTTGGACAGGGGTTGGGCAGGAGACCCCAAAGATCCCTTACAGTCTGCATAATTCTGCTGTCACAGATTATGAGAACAAGAAAGGCTCCCTTAAAAGCAGTGTTTAGATGTTATAGGTAGGCTGAGTTGGCCACGTTACTGACACAGCCCAGGGTTTCCCTTTCCAGGATCCTTTTTTCATTTGCTTCTGAATTTTTCAAACTTGAGGCATTTGGGATGATACCTTGCAGGTACTTGCCGAGGCTCATTGTTTTTTTCTTCTGAAGACCATATAAAGAGCTGAAATAAGGCTGTATCCTTATACCAAGTTCTTAAAGAGTAATATTATATAACAAAATGTTACCTTTATACATGTCAGATTTTGCCCTGTGCATTGAAGGAAGAGATGGACCCACTGGGGAGAATTCAGGAGGAGTAGGAGTTACTTTCAAGGACAAAAATTGCATTTGACCTGTAGCTTGCATGTGTTTTAAAGACTTCGATCTAGTTTTAGTTCTCAAAGAGATAAAATACACTTTTCTCTAAAAAAAAAAAAAAGCCTCTCTGTAAACATGTTGTTTTGCTGTATGTTTAACTGTAAATATATTACAGTATGTAATATAACATGTAAATATATTATTTAAGAGTAATCTCCTGTGTTTAAAATTGAAAAGCCAGAGTACAGTGAAAGTTTAGCAATAGAAAATGCTGCTATCTCAAGCTAATGACAGTTTATTCAGTTAGAAATTAAGTATCAGGTAGCAATGTTTTTACCTGGTATCGGGATTTATTTTTTTCTGGCAGTGTGTCCTTGTTGCAGGATAGTTAACCTTGAGTCCTCTACAAGAGTGTCTCCTGCATTTTCTTATTTGCCTCCCCCACGTTATAAAAAAGCCAAGCAAAGGCCTAAAGGAAGCCGACTGGGTCGCGGGGAAGTGTGCCCATCAATTAAATGTATGACAGTGTTTTCTGTTGGATGGACTAATATGTCAAGGAGATGGGCAGGACCTCATGTTTGTGCTTTTGACAAATCAGCAAATGTTTAATCTCTGGATGTGCAGCATCTCATAAATAATGCAGCAGTCACTGAACCAAAACACCGCTCTGCCAGGAGGGTCCCTGTCGTTAGAGGGGTAAAAGACAAAATGAAACTAAATCATCCTTTTTGTTTAATGCATTGCTTCTTTCCTCCTTCTCAGTAAGACTTTATCCAGTGGCAGGCTGCCTTTTTTTCCCCTCTCAACTTCTGTGGAGTGCATCAGACGTGTGTAAAGGCTCATCAAGTTCTCATTTATAATTTATACTTGTTTTTATATTGCACTATAAAGTCTGTTTACACTACTTTTTCCTTTCTCAATAGATTTTCCTTTGCTCTCTTCTAATATGTAAATTTGCTGTCATTAACTGGAGGAAGACAGTGTATAATACAACTGTGAAGAAGTTCAAGCAGGAAGCTCGCAGTATGTGTCGGTGAAGTCTTGGCAGCAGCCCCAGGCCCTTCACCAGCCCCTGGGGGGTCTGCGTGGGCAACCTGCTGCCAGTGTGTGACCAGGGGCACTTTACCTGCCGCCTTCAAGAGCCTCCTCTGCTCTGGGTGGTCTCTTGCACTTCAGATGGTTGTTTCTCTGTTTCACTGGCAGAAGACACTGCGATTGCAACAAGCAAAATGATGGTGTGTGCTTGGAGCGCACTGTGCCATCAGTGCCCCTTTCTCAGCCCTTCTCTAAACTGGATCCCCGAAGCCTGAGAGCAGGTACCCAGGAAATGAGGGATATGTGATTGTTAGGTGTGGGAAGCTTGCAGGGGATTTCCTTGTGTCTCATGGGGGCTCTGTGGCAGAGAAAACAGCCCTTGTCCACAGGAGACGGGTGGCCATTCTCACCCCACACCCTGCACTCTGCTCGCTCTGAAGATGCCCCTTGAGCTCCTGTCCAAGCTGGGACCAAAGCACTAGTGCCTGTGCACCAAAGGGGTACACTTGGGTGGTATCCTGAGCACAGATGCTTTCTTAAGTAATGGACTAAGGATTAAGATCTCAGAAACAGTCAGAAACCAGGAAATTACTGAAGTATTTGTAAGGAAGAGCTACTAATATTTTGTGCTGAATATGGGTGGACTTCAGTTTGCTTTTAAAATTGATTTGCTGAGATGGGAGTTTGCTTTTCTGAATGCAGTGGGTCTAATTCTGTGTTTACTTGCATTACTCGGTCACAGACTAATAGCTAAAACTATAAAACTGTAACAGAATTCCGTAGTTGGATTAGGTCACTGGTTTGAAAAAAAAACTAAAGGGAAAGTTGCTCAGGACTAGATCAGCAGGATTTAGAAGTCCTATCTAAATCTTAACAATAAACACATAGTATTTTATTTTGAGTAGTAATTAAAATTTTTCATGTATTGTTGTGGTCACCAAACTCTGCTTCTGCCTATACTTAGAAACACAACAGTTAGGCGTATATGTATTCAAACATCTAAGCCTCCAGTAGATATCTTTACATTCTTTCTGTTGGGGCCAGCACCTTGTGACAGAGCAGTTGTCCCTGTGGGCTTCGCACCGAAGGCAGGAGCAGCAGTTGCTCTGGTGCACAGAGGTGGGGACACTGCTCTGATCAGTCATAGTTATTGTCAGCACACTTTCAGACAGGGAAGGCTGTACAAGCGTGTACAAGCATCCCCAGTGCTCCTGCTGGATTCTCAGTGCTGGACCAGCTCTGCCGCTCAGGGGGAGGATGGGGCGCCTGGGGCTGCTCTCCAGGGCTGCCGTGTCTCTCAGCCCTGCCTTTTTTCGCCCCTGCGCCGTCTCCAAAGGTGTTTGTTTTGCTCTGAAAGCAAAGCAAAAGTTGCCAGGCTTTTATAAAAGAATTGTTGGGATGCGTTGGGTGTTTAGAAAGGTGCTTGTCCGTGTTACTGATTGCATCCGTTTGGCGTTTCTAAAAGCACACCTGGTAATTGTGCCCTTACCGCATTTAGTCAACTGTCAAGGATCTACTTTATAATGGCTTATGACACTTCAGAGAAACAACAAAATATTTTTATAGATCTTAGAAAATGTAAAAATGAGTAATTTTATTTATTAGTATTTAATTTCTTCTCCTTTTTTAATTGGAAAAGATGGATCTTATTTGGTTTTAGTTACCCAAGGTATATATTTTTATAATTTCTTATTTTATTGTTGTTTTTTACAGGCTCTAGGAAGTTTTTACTTTCTTCATGAATCTTTGAAAAACATCTATCAGTTTGATTTTAAAGGTAAGCAAAGGAATTAAATGTTGTTAATTGTCAATTAGCTTTATATCTCCAGGCAGCTTTTCTGCCATCACTTCCGATAGTGGTGCCTCTCAGGTTTTCCATGATGTGCAAACTTCTGTATAATGCATGCAAGTCTTGGTGGCAGATGTTACTTTTCTTACCTCTTATAGACCTCTTAGAAGAAGTCGATAGACTGGCCACAGGTTGGAAAACGGTGCATTAATCATTCCTGTGCAGATGGATCTTTGGATCCGTAGGTATCCCTGATGATTTCAAAAGAACTCTGAATGGCCACAGGGTTCTTCCAGGTAGATCAGATACAGGACCAAGACCTTGAATGTCCAACAGCGATGGTCATTTTGCAAAGCAGCTGAGGTAGATTTATGGATTAAATTACTTTGGAGCAGTGCAGGTCAGGAGGAGGGTGTCATTGTTTTTAACCTGCATTGATCCATCAGGTTGGAGGTTTTGCTAAATCTCAGAAGTTTAAAAGTAATGCTAGCTATGTATGTTAAAATATTAGAGATATCATAGGAAATTATCAAATGCTTCCTGAAGTGTATATAGAAAGGATTATGTAAAATTTATGTTATTTCAGTTGAGAACTGTCTTTATATTAAATACAAAAATCTTCTCAGCTTCATTTAGCTTACTGAGCTGAATCACATTAATACTACATCTAGCATCTCATTAATTTGAGACACTGTTGAAATGGTGGTAACTATGGAGGGAACTAATTGTCTTAATTATATAGATTCATTATTTTTGTTCTCAGTAGAGACAGATTCTCTCTGCTTGTATAATTGAGGGTACAGGGTCTCCCTTCCCTGAGATGTTTGCATGGTACAATCCAAGATTTAGCTAATGTAAGCCCTACTGTCATCATCAGGTTCAATGCTGAAGGAAAATTTTAGCTGTAATATCACAGTTCAGATTTTATTTCTGAGAGAACGGGCTGGAAAACTCACTAGTATCTGCCCACCTAATTCCTGCGCCCACGATTTCATGGCACCAGCACAGGAGCCATTCCCCTGTGAATTCCACCTGACATTCCCTCCCGCTGGGCATGGTCCAAGGTGTCCTGCTCCAGGGACATCTGACGGAGTGAAAGTACAGCTGGTTTAGGAAAAGAGGAGCTTTCTGGGTTTATTAATCATTGATTGACAGCTTGCTCACTACTGTAAAGAAAACATGAGAATTTTTTAAAAGTGAGACAATGGAAGGAAAGAAGGGTAGGGGGGAAGTTCAGTATAAAAGAAATTAGCAAATACTTGTTCTAGAAAACAAGCATTTTAAATGTTTAGCGCTTCATTTTGCTCAGCAAAACCTGAGTAAAGCCAGGTGAGGTGTGAACCATGCACACAAGATGCGTTTGACTTGGAAAGAAAAAGCTTAATAAAAATCCAAGGAAAGCAGGTGCTACACTGAATCGGTGTAAGTCACCTGCTGCGCGCTCAGTGTCGAGCTGGTTCAGTCTCCCAGTCTCATGTTCATAAAATATGGCCCTGAAGGCTCCCGTCTTTCAGGGGAAATGTAAAACTTGCCTTCTTTTCTCATGACTATTGACATTTTCACAGTGTATTAAGCTCTTAAATCAGAGGAAAAATTCAAATGGATACAAACGTTCTCTGCACAAAAATCATTATGAAATTCTGGTTCTACTCAAAAGCATGCAAAAAAAATAGATGTTTATATACAGTTCAATATTCCTGCATCTTCACTGTGTCTTTTTGGAATCCACTGCACAGTTGGATGTAACTGAATACAGTCTTTGGAAAAAAAGATTGCCTCTGTTTTTTGGTTCTCAGGTAGAGATATTTGAGATTTAAAATGAGAACAATTTTCTCCTACAACCTCACGTATTATTTGCTACAGCCCAGAAGGTGTTGAACTGTTTTTACAGTGGTCGGAGGCCCAGAAGTTTGCTTATGATTTAAACTATTGACAAGATGTGTGTTCTGAAGGGCCATCACCCCACAGAGGGGTTTGCTTATGGGGTATTGGGTCAGTTTCAGTCTCACTCTTTGATTTACAGAAAGAGTCTCCTTTTCTCTGCTGTGAAATGAGAAATAATGGAGAAGCATGTTTACTCGGAGGTGCTTGAGGAGGCTTCTTTCCTCCCGCATGTGCTTCTCAGCAGCCATGTAAATGAGTTGCTGGTTCATATTGAGCTTTGATGTTAATGTAAGTTGATGATAAAGTTCCTCCTTTCTGCCAAGCACTACCTTTTATTTAGGTTCTCACAGCAGAAGCCTTCAGTCCTTACAGTTCTGCCAAGTGTTTTCTATATCCCAAATGACAGCGGGATCTTTTCGCTGACGCTGTTAAACTTACTGAAAGAGGCACATCCATCCGTGATCTACTTAGAATGATGCCACATTAGTTTATCAGGATATTTATCTAGTCTTCCTGTGGGAGCCAGATCTCAAAGTGATTGGCACATAAAGAGTGATACTTCTCCCCCCCATGAAGATACATTGCTACATTACAGTAAATGCTTCCTCAGATTATATAAAATACTTTATCTAGACAACTTAAAGTGACAAGTCTTTGTATTGCTCGGTGTTTTCACCAGATAGCCAGTAGAACTGGGCAGATCAGGGCTCTTGATAATAAATAGTTGTTTTGGAATTTTTCTCTTACGCCTTCCCAGTCAAAATTCACTCTGTTTGGGTAGTTCCAGCACAGTGATAGCTGTCAGAGCTGCCCGAATTCCTCTGTGGGAGGTGTGTGGTACATGAAGTTGAGTTCTTGCCTTTGGACATGGCAGTACCTTGCCCTGGTCAGAGAGACCCAGGACAAATAATAACATACAGATAATCACTGCTCATAAGTAATAATTTTCACCTTAATGTGTTTTATGTTTAATTTTCCTGTTAACTATCCGGTGTAGATCACTGGATGCTGTCTGAGGACACAAACTGGCATCTCCTGGAAGAACCATCCCAGCAGGCTTGAGTGCAGGGGTGTACAGAGACCTTGGTTCGTAATTAGAACTCCAGCACTTTACAGGGCTCTGGAGTATAAAGACAGCAGCACCCCGACTGTGTATCTTGAAAATGTCTGATATAAGCAAATGTGTTTGTGCCTGGTTTGGTGCTCTCTGGTTCCTCCCCCAGAACAGCTCAGTGCTTGTGTGTCCCTGCTGAGACCCTGCCACCTCTTCTCCAGGTGCCGATGCCTTGCCACCGAGTGCTGCGAGTTGCTTAGAATGGTAACAATATGTATGTTAATTATGTTTTATATCTCTTCCTAGCTAAGAAGTATAAAAAGGTTACTGGGAAAGAAATCTACTCAGACACTTTAGAAAGCACGCCCATGCTGGAAAAAGAGAAGTTTCCACAGGATTATTTCCCTGAGGTAGGTACAATCCCATGGAGCAGTCCCAAATACTAGGTTTCATTCTGACTTACTCTGATTACCTGAGTAGCTACCCTCAGTAATGGAAATAAGGTCAGAAGCTAGTCTTGAGGTTTTTGGGGTTTTGTTTGTCAGTTCCTTGTCACCTATAGTGTATATTTTAAGTCAGTGCATGGATTTACCAAATTCGAATGGAGTTCTTTGTATAGTAGGAAATCCTTGTGAAGGATGGAGACAATGATGAAAAGACTTGTTTGTGCATTTAAAACCAAAGTAGCCCACGGTGCCAACTGCAGGTCTGTTCCAGGGATTTGTACTCCTTGGCAGGGGGAACAGGCTTCCATCTGTATTAAGCAGCAGCAGCAGCTCTGTGGCCACAGCCATCCTGCGCCTGTCAGTGCAGCGGCTGCCGTCACTGCCGGTGCACAGGGAAAAGGTGGTTCCTCAGCACTACAAGAGCACACGTCACTTGAAATCATATTGATCTTTTTCTCTGATGCGCCCTCCCTTTTTCGGTTGTTCTCTTAAGAACTGGGGAATGCTGTGTGTCTGACGGCTTGTCGAACCCAGAAACAGAAGCACAGCCAAGGGTTTTCTGTCACCTCACCTGCAAGTGCAATTGCACGTGCAAGGGCAGTCCTTGCCTGCAGTTCTGTTCTTTGATGTTTAATTTGCTCATTTTTAATGTCATAAGAACATCTAGAACATGGGTGTTCAACAGTTATTTATTTACTTGGCTTGTAGTAAACACTTTGTTGAATTCCTATAATATTTATGGAGCAAACAGGCACATTGCTACTTTAATCTTAGAAAGAACTAACTGAACTTGAAAAATTAAAGATATTTACATAGTGCATGTGGGCTTGGAAGAGCATTGCATAAACAATTATGGGGTAGACGGGGTTAGGTTATTCTTTTACTTGACTGATACTTTTTTATATTTATATTTTTATATTCTATATATTTATTTATTTTTATATTTATTTATCTTTATATTCTATATCTCTATACTGGAAGGGAAACTGCCTTTGACATAATTTTACTAGCTTTTACCTCCTGTGAATAAACATCTTAAACGTGTCTTTGAAGTTGTTATATCATTTTGAAGGAACTCCAATTCAAGGAGGAACTCAGATATTTACTTTTCTCCTCCATCAGCAGTGAGCTGTAGCAGTGTGGGTGATTGACAATGGGAGTAGGGAACAAAGAGTGCTGGTGAGTGATTTGATTGTGATGCTGAGGGCAGCAAACAGCAGTGTGTGAGCACTGATATCGCCCTTAACAGCAATAGGCCAAATTATGGATTGTTCATTGATACCCAGGAAGAATTATTTCCGTCATTTCACTGCTGTTGTTTCATCATGAGACTGGCAAATTTGTAACTTGTTCAGCATCATTTATTTTACTGCCTCTTACATGAACAGTTCCTCACAGTCTCCTGCAGAAAGGGTTGGGTCTCGTGGCTCTCCCACCCTCCTGTGGGCCAGGGCTTGTGTCCGTCTCTTGTGGGCACTCAGGGATCAGTTGTTTGTTCCCACGCCTGTTTTTGGAGCTGTAGCTTCTATGTTCGGTGCACCCTGCAGCACCACTGTAGGCACAGGACTGTGGGGTCTGGAACCCAAGAGACAGCTAAATACCCTTTCAGGATTTGATGCCTTCATGCTGTTCCCATTCCTGTCGTTACCGTAAATGACTTTTCTAAGGAGAAAGCATGGTGTTCTGGTATTGTCAGGGATACTGTTTACCTGGCGTAGGAATAATGAGGAAAAGAGGCAGTCCCCAAACCCTCACAGTGAAGATACGAACAATCTCTGGAGCACCTGGACAGTTCCATTCTGTTCCTGCACACAGCACAGCCCGGTGTCACAGTGTTTGGGCAGGACTGGTGGAACAGGCTGAGGATTTACCTGGAGTGTCGCGCAGTGGGAGAGGACAGTGGTAAGGGCTCTCCAGGACAACAGTCATGCAGACAACTGCAGCAGCAGCATTTACAGTTCTCTGGCTTTCCTTGCTCGCTTGGCGTGCAACCCAGGGCAGACCAAGCTGACAGATTTTTTCATGTGACTTGAAAAGTTAGAAAATAATTGTGCTGATTTTCACACTGTGCTGTGCTTCGTTTTGGGCTGAGGAGCAGGGGGTCTCTCAAGCAGACATAAGCACAGCAACATCATAGAACCAACAGTGGCATCATTGGCTTCTCGTATACGTATTTCTATTTTTAAAGCTGAAATTAATCTTGTTAGCACCTATTTTCTTGCCAGCCAAGTGTTGGCAATAATGTTGCTAATTAAAAGACCACAAAATCATGCGTATGTTGAAAATGTAAATTGACACAGCAGAATGCATGAATGGCATATCTGTCCAAACATTACATTTACATGCTCTTGTGTGTTTTAGCCAGACTTCTCATATCACATTATAATATTTTGAGTGAGAAATGTTTTAAGACTGATTTCTTTTCTTTTTATTACCGCTGCTTAAGGATGATCTAAAAGTAATTACAATGATTGAGGCATAATGCAATTCAAAATAATTACAGCCCACCGCATATAAAACTAACAAAACTTTCTGTCTTGATTTATGGGTCCTCTTGGCTAGGCATAAGACTCAAATGATGCCTCTGGGAGCAACACTCCAGATAATGTTAGGCCATTTAAAAAAAAGCAGATTTGTGTAGTCTATCAGGCCTGAGTAATTTTTTTTTCCCATAGTGAGAAATTGGTTGTTATCATAGATCACAGATACTGCTCAAAGCTCTTATGAAAGATGAATTAATTTCACTAATGCTTTAATGCAAACCTTTCATGGGGAAGGCTGTATGGTGATAACCTTACCGCGGTCTCTCCTTTCTCAATGATGATTTATGTTGTCTTTTAGTAGATGAAACTGCCTGTATTCACAATCCATCTGCTGGCTAAAGGAATCCTATTAACAGAGGATCTGAGAAGAGACTTAATACTCTAAGGTGAAAGATGTGGTATCCCCTTTCTGGGACATGAAACAGGAATTTTTTTTCCTATTTTAAAATGTAGATACCTCTCTGAGAGTATACAGATGATCTATGTCATCTCTATCTGGTTTTATGCTGGTTTACAGATGGTGGATCAGCTAGTGACTCTCTGTTAAAGTCAAAATAAAGACAGTTACTTTGAAATCTGCAGTAAGAAACAGTTTTCTCTTTTCTCTTTCCCAAGCTATAGTTCTTTAAATTCTGTTTCCAAAATTTTCTTTCCTAATACTATATTTGGAAATACTAAAGCACATCAGTGATACAAAATATGTAAGGTATGCTGCTCAGCTGCAGTATATATCTAAGGTGAAGAATGGCATTTTTATATTTAAGATGTTAAACAGTGCCTCAACTACTGGGCTATATTAGGTCCAAAGCCTTTTTCATTCCTAATGTTAAATAGGCAAATTATTAATAAGTTAATTACTTATTGAAGTTAAAGGAGTTAAGTGTTTTCAAGTTATGAGTATCTAAAGCTAATTTACAGGTTGGGGTGGGGGAATATACAAATTACACAGTAAAACAAGTGTCATTTTACAGTGCAGAGACATAGGTGTTCTTGCTTTATCAGCCTGGGCTGGGTGACCTTCTCCAGCAGGAGCTGAAGTACCTCCCAGTCTCCTGAGCTGGCTTCTACTTGGGCCAAATAAAAAGCCCAAACCATCATATTTCCATCCACCACTGTTGCTTTTGTAACTATTTTAAATCATATGCTCCAACAATAATATAATTTTGCTGTATAGAGAAGTCCTAAAGAAAATCTTAGCTGGGTGAGAATGTGATCGCATGCTGAGTTAGGCTTACCCTGATCATAGCAGCAAATACGTGGCGAGATCAGGTTCTGATTTTGTCATTTTGGGACAAGTCACGTAACATTGCTGTTCTTGGCAGCTCCATGTGCAACTGTTGTGTTGTCACCATGCTGCTATTACCTTAATAGTATAAATTTTATTGTTGTAATTACCTCCCTTTAATGGCTATTTTATAAAATCAGTTTTGTAATGATTCTTTGCTTCCTCAGAAAAAGTGAAATGAACTACAGAATTACTATCATGTTTTGGGTTGGGTGTCTCAAACTCGGGACCATTTTTTATGCTCCTATCAAGCCTGAATTCTGCCATTCCAAAGAAAGGAATTCCTATAGGCTTAAGTGTTCTTTGGAGAGCTTAGTGACATACAGGAGGAAAAAAGAAGGTGCCTTGTAAAAGGGAAGGAATCCCGTGTGTCTGATAGTGGATATGGAGTGTGGGAAGAGGCGGGTGGTCCATGCTGTGCTCTCAGACACGTGCTGTTCCTGTCCGCTGGTTTGGTGTGACCTCGGTGGGAACATCACCCTCGGCCAGGCCCCTCCGACTCCCCATCCTTGCTCTCATGTCCCCCTTCATCCGCTTGCTCCCCTGAGGCTCCCCTCTGGCTTTTCAACAGCCAGAAAAGGAACCCAAAACCTCTGCCCCACTGCATGTGCTGTATCCATTACTCCCAAAGGCCTTCTGCCGACTGCACCTCCTGCCTTATGGATTTATCACATTTATTGCTTCCGGATAAACGCTTGACTTGATCTGTCTCTCATAAGTGACGTCACTGTTGTGTTTCTGTTTCCTAAAATAACTTCTAATGAAGAAATGCTGTATTGCTGCTGGTTGGCTACTTTGCTGTTGATGTCTGTAGGAGGAAGCTGACAGCAATAATGATTTGCACATCCCATGGTTTTGTGTGTAAAAATAAGTGGAGCAAGTGTAGGTTTTATCACACATTCCTTGTATTTGTTTACATCATGCACAGATAACGTAAATGTGGTCTTCCAATAGATATATTTATACTAAATTCTTTCTACTGTGTTTTCTGGTAAATAAAGGGTAATGAAAGCATTATGTGAAAAAGGAAATTATCAGTTAAATTATTATGCTATGTAATAGACTTTGTCATTAGATATATTGACTTCATATTCGCAAGCTCTCACTATACATTTTTTGATGAGTGCCATAGATATTTTCATTTGCAGACTTTTAAATTTATGTAATGACTTGTAGAAATCTTTAGCAGTAAAAATATGACTGATATTGCTGTTAAAATGTTTGATAGTGTTCGAAGGCTGAATTGAGCTTGAGTCTTCCTTATACTACGTATGATTCTGAAATACAGGGAAATTAGAAAGGTACTTTGAACAGTTTGTGTACAAGCTCTTAAAAGCACAAGAGCATAAATTCTTTAATTCTGCAAACTTATCTAAGGGAAGAAAAGAAGACGTTTTGGAGCAGGAGCTATGTTCCTTATGTTTTTTATGGAAAGTTGTCATAATACCCTCCTCTTTTCCTGGGTAGCTGAACACTGAGCACATGGTGAGTAGGTGAAGGGTGGGTTCCTGCGTGGCACTGAGGAGGAACTGTGCTTGATGCAGTGATGCCTGGCATCGTTTGGTACCTGCGCTGCTCCCTCAGTGATGCCTGGCATCGTTTGGTGCCCGTGCTGCTCCCTCAGTGATGCCTGGCATCGTTTGGTGCCCGTGCTGCTCCCGCAGTGATGCCCGGCGTCGGTGGTGCCCGCGCTGCTCAGCCTTGGGCTGTTCACGTGCCAGGTCTCCTGTCTCCTCCCAACTGCTGTGTTCCTTTAAGGCCCTGCAATTACACTGCAGTCATTGCCACTTTAATATGTCTTTCCTTCATGCCCCTGCTTTGTATGGTTGAATAAACCCTTGCTGGGTCACTATTTAATTTGATATGGTCCCTCTCAGTAAAATGATGGAGAAAAGATGAATTAAGGCTCTGTGCTAGTCATTATCAATCATGGTTTGTGTGCATTACTTATTGCTCACAGTGCTTTTTGACATTAGCCCTCTATAACCTCTCTCTTCATGTTAATGTTGTCTGGAGGTCCTTTTACCCGATGTAGCAGAGGTTATTTATGTAGGTGGTGTTTCTAGGGGGTTTTAAAAGGTCAGCACGATCTCTTGAGAGACTCTATTCACAAAGAAAAGGCTGGTGGAATGTAACTACAAGTTTTCAAATTGTGATTTTTAAATTTTTTTTAAGGACTCGAATAGAGAGGTGTCAGAGTTTCAGGTACACTCTTCAAAGTAAATTTTTGATAAAATAGCCTCTAATTCATACTGCTGCCCTTAAACGCAGTATTTGCAGTGTATGTGTTTGGAAATGCCAAGCTACTCTAAGAAACTCTGTATTTTACCATGTCATGAGATATACATTTTGTAGCAAATACCTTTTCATTGGTTTGTATCAGCACAGGCTTGCATGGAACAGAGAAGAGGCAGCAGAGCTGAGGGTTGGGTGTACTTTATCCCAGTATCGCTCGTGTTGGCAGGGTCATTGGTGGCAGAGTCAGAGTGATGGCCTGCTGGAGAAGTGGATGATGGACAACAGGACTCTGGGTCTCCTACACTTTGGTTGCACAAAACCGTAAGAAGTTGAACATGAGCCAGCAGTGTACTTTGGTGGCAAAGGTGGCCAACAGCATCCCAGGATGCGTTTAGGTCCCAGGAATGGACTCCTCCATCTTTTTGGCACAGCATCTCATGTTGGAAGGTCCCACACACCTGCAGAAAGGGGGTTCTGAAATTGCACCTGGAGTAAGAAATGCTAAAAAAAGTTTTACCAAAAGCTGGAGGACATAACCATGCATGAATTTTGTAGACAGTTTTTTACTTCTTAGTTTTGTAGCATGCAAGTACCACTTTTCCCACAAAATTACAAGGTCTGACATTGAGTGCAATCAATGAAATAAGCTGTTTTTTGCAAGTAACTTTGCACATTTTCCTGGGTTTGGGTGGAAGAGAACTGCTGCATATGAGTAAATGGTTTTCATGTTGAAGCTTTCAAGAGCAAGCTATTATTTTTTCAGTAAAATGAACACATTAAAATCTTCACAAGCGTATTTTGAATGCAAGGAGAACCCCTATGGGAAAGGGGCCCCGGCGAAGTAGTGGTGTTTGGCCGTGGTTACCAGGTTTGTGCCCGAGGAGGGGAGGAGGTGGGAGACGTGGAACTGTTAGATGAAGAGTAATTAGAAAACACCCCCTTTAGGACTTGCGAGGCACTTCTCAGCAGTATTTGGGACTTCAAAATTTCATGAGGACTGTCTGTTCCCAGTGAGGTGGATAAATACACTCGGCAGGCGCCTGCTGTGGGCAGAGCCTTAGGAAAGCGGTAGCCTTGGACGGGGGATGCTCTGTGATGGCCGGCACTTTACTTCTAATAAGGAGTTGAAGTCTTTTGCTGCAAAATCATTGGCGTCATTATTTAGGCCTGTCTGGTCCAGTATTCATTTCCAGAAAACATTAGCCTAGCCCCACAGCCATTGTTAACAGTGAATAAATAGGATGCAGAATCGTGTCTTTTTGTGAGAGGCTGTAATTTATGGCAGTGGCTTAGGAGTGGTGCGGGAAAAATCCTGTTGCTGTATCAGGAGTGCCGTACGTTGGCATGAGCTGATTTGTGGCTTCTCCCAGACGTTGCAGTTTTGATAAATGTAATGTTTTACCATTATTTAAATTCCCCTTAACTTTTATAGAAATATCGGGTGGGTTGGCTCAGGAGGAGAAATAGCTTTCTAGCAGATCTCATTCATTATAATTTGATGTAAATCTCTGATGATGTTTTACAGTTCAGGTAAAATTACAAAGAAGGCAAGACATTTGTGCATAGGCAGTAAGAATTTGCTGGTTTAGGCTAAATGTAAATACAGTTGTAAAGCTTTCCTAATTCGTTCTCTTCAATTATAGACAACTACCAGGCCTTATATTAATTTTACATGTAAATTTATGACTGCTGCAGGACCAAAAATAGAAGTAAGTCCAGGATTATAAGAGACAGAATGTATGTTTTCAAGGTACCTCAGTTGGTGTGCAGTGCATACGTACAGCATATGGATGAACTTTGTTTTATTTTGTTTTCTGTATGTTTTGTTTTCACAGTCATCTTTTACTTAAAGCGACTGATTCTTATTTGCTTATTTTTCAGTGCAAGTGGTCCAGAAAAGGTTTCATTCGAACAAGATGGTGTATTACTGATTGGTAAGTTGCATCTTTAAGTTGTTTCTGATTATGTGTATATCGTGTATATTTTTGTTAACAACTATTTCAAAGAAGGTATTCATAAGTGTAGGTTGGTCTGCTCCTAGAACAAGTTGGTCCCAAACAGTTGCTTTGCTTTATTATTTATTGAGCATGTAGTGCTCAGTAAGTTGTATTGATGCATAGCAGCATGTGATGTTAATATTCACATGTGTGTGCAATTAGCATGGAATAATTCAGGTCATAAGTAGCCTCTCAATCAAGCATGATCAAGCAAGCTTGGTGTCTGTGGCCAAGGCCACAGAGTCACTGTGTGGAGCTGAAGGTTACCCCTGCTGCTGCTCCCCGTCTCACCTGACACAGCCAGGGCTCTGCAGCATTTCTCCTGCGTATACACAGCCCTTGTCTTCAGCCTTTATGAGGAAAGAGATTGTTCTCCAGGAGCTCATTGAGCCCATCCAGTTTCCACTGAAATCAGTGGAAGGACCCCACCTTCAAGGAATGCGGCTTTTTAAAACCAGTTCCTACTATATTACTTTTACTGGAACAGAACTTTTTGTTATATTCAAGACAGGATTCCCATTTTAAACCCAAGGCATGGTCCTGTTCTCTGTGAGGTTGCTTATTTTCCCCCTGGAGGAGAGTAAAGCCCCCGGCAGCAGGGTTGGGGTGGGGGGGCAGTAGGGAGCACACCTCTCTGCTCTCGGGGCTGCCAAGGAAACCTCCCACCTAGCCAGACCTAAATTCAGTGTAACCTGGCTGTCATCAGAGCAGAGTTCCTCATGAGATGTGCTGTGAAAATCTACAGAAGAAACAAGCATTCTTTGCTGTTGGGATCACCCAACAGCCCAAAGAGGGGGGAGCTGAGGGGCGCAGACAGCTCTGTGAGAAGTTGAACCTATCATGGTGTTAGACGCCAGGTCACCATGGAGGAAGCAGTGCCAGCAAGTGTTGGCTAGGGATGTGTGTCATAACTGAAGTGATTTACTGTGTTTGAAAATGCTATCTTTAATAGCAATAATAGCAGTAATAGTAGTAGTGTGTGCTGGGGGAGCAGCTGATTGAACAAACCACCGTACCTGAGAGAGCTGGACATTCTTGTCTTAACACAAGGAGACCTGAAAAACAAACCCACAGGTGGTTCACATTTCTCTAGTCCTACCTGGAAACCTGTTCATACTTTTTTACCATTTAGTCATAGTTTTGGTCTTTACTGCTTATTTATGTTTTAGTCACCTAAAGGTATGAGAATATTCAACATTTTACCATTCCTCCTGTGGTCGTTTCACATCTTAAAATTGTAAGTTTGATTTTAAAGTCTGACGAATGTTCACACAGGATGACTTCTGAGTGCTGAACAATATACTTGCTTGTTTGCATAAGGATGTTTATTAGATTAAGCAGTTTGTGAAAAAGGGAAAACCAGCATGTTTTCTCCTGTTACATACTTTTGACCCAGAAATCAGGCAGGCAACTAGGGGATAATGTAGGTTCTTGTTAATTTTTCCAGATCCACATGACATGGCATGTGATTCCAGCAGTACAGATCTGCACAAGTGGGTATTTAGCACCAATTGCTAATCTGGGCTTTCCTCTTACGTCATGACTTCCAGGTTCTGTCTCTCCTATCCTCTTGGATTCCTTCTTTGCAGAAAAGAATAGGGGAAGTATAAAAGGGGGAGTAGAAAATATGTAAAATGTAGGTACGGAGCACACCTGAGAATGTTTGCAAGTATATCTGAGGTCAGAATCAGCAGTCAAAATTGTTTTGGAGAAAGTAGGATTGCAAGATAAAAGTCAGAGAAATGGAAAACATTGCACTTTGAGAGGGAAATTCAAAAGCACAAGTACAATATTGGGAATAGCTGATTCAATATCCATAATGTAGAAAAGGATCAATGGAGAAGAAATTAAATATGGTTCATTATCATCTTACTGAGGTGTGTTAACAAGTACATCATGTGAAGGATATGAAGGGGGGAAGGTATGGTAATTATTTAATTGAGCACTGCCAAGGCCTACTCTGTCTTGTAGGAGTGCGGTGGTTTAGGCAGGCTGGGAAAAGAACAGGGGAGTCAAGAAAGGGAGGAGTGTTTGAGTAGGAGTTGAAAAATTTGTCTTGCCCCATGTGGGAGACTGGTTGCTGTCTGTCTCCCTGCAGAAAGGGCTGAAGTAAATCAGTTTAGTTTGCAGGAAAACAGGTAATATGATCACAGAATCTTCATGGTTGGAAAGGAACTCTGAGATCACTGATTCCATCCATACACACACACAAAAAAACCTCTACAATCTTGGGCACTAGAGCGTGCCCTGAAGAGCCACATCTACACATTTCTTAAATGCCTCATGGGATGATGACTCCACCACCTCCCTGGGCAGGACGTTCCAGTGCCTGGCCACCCTCTCAGTAAAGTAATTCTTCCTAATATCTAATCTAAACCTCCCCTGCTGCAGCTTCATACCATTTCCTCTGGTCCTGTCATTATTCATTTGGTAGAAGAGGCCAACACCCACCTCTCTACAACCTGCTTTCAGGTAGGTAATGAAATAGGTAATATGATCAGCTACAACCAAATTTTGCCAGCGTTTTTTTTTTAATGTGAGAATAAAGTATTTTAAATAGCCTTCTTTCTTATAACAATTCTCTAGGACAGATGTGGCTCTACTCTGTTATGTAATGTCTCTTTCTTCATAGTTTAAAAGAAGTTTCCTTCTGGAGAGCACCACCAGTAGCTGACAGGACTTGCCAAGGCGATGGGCTTTGGCAGAGCCTGCAGCAGGCAGAGTGACCCCTCTCTGATCCCTGCCTCACTGAGGAACAGCAAAGGATGAGTTAATGCTCCTGTCACCTTAGGAAGCAAAGCTGGGGAATTTTACTGATTTTCTTAGGATAGTTCTTCATGCAAGTCCTATGAGGAGCAGCTGAGGGAGCTGGGGGTGTTCAGACCAGAGAAAAGGAGGCTGAGGGGAGACCTTCTCGCTCTCTCCAACTCCCTGAAAGGAGGGTGCAGCCAGCGGGGGTTGGCCTCTTCTCCCAAGGAACGGGCAATGGGACAAGAGGAAATAGACTCAAGTTGTGCCAGGGGACATTTAGGATGGATATTAGGAAAAATGTCTTCAAAAGGGTTGTGAAGCCTTGGCAGAGGCTGCCTGGGGCAGTGGTGGAGTTGCCATCCCTGCAGGTATTTAAAAGCTGGGCAGACGTGGTGCTGAGGGATGTGGTTTGGTGGTGACTTGGCAGGGCTGGGGTAATGGTTAGACTCAATCTTCTCCAGCCAAAATGGTTCTGTGATTCTGTGGTCCTGTAGGCACAGTCCAGGTTAAACAGCCTGTGTCCTCTTCCTGACCAGACATGGTGTGCAGCTTGACCACTGATATCTTGGCGTGCTCCACACAGGGACAGATGAGGAGTTGCAGTGATATGATTTAGCCTTTAATGTCCGTAAAATTCTCCTGTCGATAGCTTTTCATTTTGTTTATTGCAAAGCTGCAGTTCTACTAGGTATTTAGTTAAAGCTTTTTGGACTTGAAGTTGGTTGTGTACACATTCAATTTTGTTTTAAAAATATTTTATTGAGAGAGTACTGCTTGATTTCTGTGAATTGTAACTGATAAATAGCTCTCGTATTATGAGTATTTTAAGCAAAGGCCTAGATGCAGCCTTACCTGTGGATGAGTTGCCACAGTTTGACGATAGTCTTTGACAATTTTCTGATGATGGTAAATGTTATTATGTTGAATGCTTTGCTGATGAAACAAGTGCTTTTTTCTTTTATACTGAATCATTTTATTTTTTCCTTTTTTGTCATAGTGCCTTTGACTTGGTAAACATTCATCTTTTCCATGATGCTTCCAATTTAATTGCTTGGGAAACAAGCCCATCGGTTTACTCAGGAATACGGCATAAGGCTCTTGGCTATGTACTTGATAGGTATGTATTAGCCCCTGCTGGCCTCTTTCGATCTTCTGTGTTTGTAAGCCGTGTATAAAAGATGTTTCAAAAGGCGCTCTCAGAAATGTAGAGATTTTTATTCTGTGAACTGAAAATGGTCACTTCTTATCAGAGTTTTCTAGACAGTGCCAATTACAGATCAGTTTATCACACTTATTCTGTTTTCTGTAAACTGAGCAAATCTTGTCCAGCCCGTGCTTTTGCCAAGAACGGCTGAACCAGATGATCCCTGAGGTTCCGTCCAACCCAGGATTCTGTGATTGAGTATAAATATCTTTTCAGCCGCATTCTATCCAAAGTTTTTACTTCTTTCTGTAAGTTTTGTCTTATTTAAAAACAGGCAGTTATTTTAGCATAAGAGACTGCTTTTTCCATGATATATAAAGAAGTGCTTTTCCTGTGCACCCCAGCAGAGGGCTAAGTAGGAACTTCTCCAAAAAAGGCATTTATTTTCACTTTTGGTGGTGGTACAGGGGTGAAGAGGAAAAACCCAGCATGTGTTCTCTTGTATCACTTGTAAAACCTGTTCAGATCACCAGAGAACACTGGAGGCACTTGGAAGGTTTGCAAATAGGTAGTGTGCAGTGGTTTATAAAAGATCACTTTTTAGAGGACAGAGATGCTCTAAGATCAAGATCTACTCTCAGTGCAGTTTGAGACACAGATTTTAGAGTTCTGTTGCATACAGCAGTGTGGGAAAGTCTGGTTTTATTTAATTTTTTCTTGGCTCCTCTGGTCTCCTTTTCTTGCGCTTTGCATAAGGGAACTTTAGCAAACCTGTGTAAACCCTTTGCATTATTTATTGCACACTTGTTTACCGCATACAGTGTGCTTCATTAGCTAATTTTGGCGTTGGACCTCCCACGATGCCCTGGCAAGGGTAAGGTAATAAGACTGCAGCGTTGGTGTCAGCCGTGGGTCAGGGGTGTCAGGATGGTATATCTTTAAGATGTGACACTGCCAAAACTTGCCCCAACTCCCCTGTCCTTAGAAAAGAAAACCCTTGCTGTGGGGCT
This sequence comes from Gallinago jamesoni, assembly GCA_025769975.1. Classification (NCBI taxonomy): domain Eukaryota; kingdom Metazoa; phylum Chordata; class Aves; order Charadriiformes; family Scolopacidae; genus Gallinago; species Gallinago jamesoni. Next base: position 38,682,012 of record JAOQGH010000002.1, read on the forward strand.
CAGGGTACCACCGGGAGCCTGCGGGAAGATGAATTGTGCATTTTGAGGGAGCAGCCAGCCGCAGATCCGGACCTCCACAGTGAAGTGATGGGCTGGCTGGCACAAAGGGGGACTTCTGTAGGAGCAGTGAATAATGGGAAACCCCTTTCTTCAGCATCGCTAACCTTTTGGCAGCCACCAGCAAACTCCATTCTGATCTGCTGATTGGGGAGGACAATACACTGAAGCTCACTTTGAATGAATGCTACCACCAACAGTGTCCCCATTCAGAGGGTTTTGGGAACCATCTTTGACCATTGTCTGCCATCACTCCTTCAGACAGTAGGAAAAGGGAAAGTGAGAGCGTCTATAGGGGGAAAAGTACTTCTTTTCTTGGCTTTAATCTCTCTTTAAAGCTTCATAGATCTACATTTCCAGCTGAGCTACTGGAACTATGCAGTGTCTGATAAATACAGAAGAGAGAGGTTTCAAGCTGAGCTTTTAAATCCCCTTATCTGCATGAACTAATAATGCAGATTTAGTGCTGTTAAAAACAGAGACTGATAAGTCTTTTCCTTTAAAACCTTTCAACTGCTAAAGAGCATTTAACAGCGATGCAGTTCAAACCAGTGAACAATACTGAGAAGGAAAACAGTTTAATGAGCTAAACCTTGACTGAATGAAACAGAAACACCTTCTCACAGTTGATTTAGGTCATTGTGGGAGTAAGTGAAAGCCCAGTTCTGTTCAGGCTGCATCTTCATAAACATGAATTAAGTACAGCCTTTTCATGTAAGGTAAAAGCTATCACAGAATTCTGAAATATAAAAAAGGAACGCATTTGCAAATAAAGCTCAAATGAATTAGTTTAACTGTTAGAATCATCAGGGTAGTTGGTTTCCGCAAAAGTATTTTAACTACAAGGTTTTAACACAGAGGCACGAAGCTGTGCAACATCTCTAAACTACCGAGGAAGCAGGGGAGTTAGAGGGGAAAAACAAAGGAAAAAGTGTCAAGTGAACAATTCGCAGTTGCCAGTAAAAGTTTTCTCCTGAGGGAATCTATTAATAATCATAATAAAATTGTTTAGGAGGAGAAAGGTTTACTCTTACAGTGGTGATCTGAAGTGATTCAGCTTTAATAATGTTTAAAATTAATTATATAACGAGAAGAATGCTTTTAAAGACAGCTAGCTGGTATGTGCCGAGCCACATTGTGCTTAGCATTCCCCATTTTGCAAGTGTGAAGAAAACGTGGTGTTAGATGGACTCTTTAGGGACTAAGAGAGTTGGAATTACACTGGTGTTAAACAAATATTTGCTTCTATATTTACAAATACATATACAGTGTATATTTAGAAAATTGGCATGTTTAATGAGTCTTTGACAATGCTAATGTAAATCCAAATTAAATTCCTGGAAGTTAATTGCCTTGTTCCAGATAGACACAAATACAGTCAAAACTGAATTTGCTGCATAAATATGAATAAGAACACCTGCTTTATAATTTTTAGGGGAAAAAAAAATCTTCCAGGCCCATTTTGGATAATTCCCATGTACCATTAGCCCTCTTTGCAAAATACTTGCATTTTTGTATTTTCTGAAGTTGGGAGGTTTAAGTTATATGTTAGAGTAAGAAAGGAAATGTAGTTTACATTGTAGTTTAGCCTTTCATACATCTGCTGTAATTAATGCTTGTGTGTATGTCTTATTAGTTAATCATATTGGTATATTAGTCATGTCCTTTAGATACTTGCTGGGGAATAGTGTCTGGTGACTGTAGTAGCCTGGCTGGGGAATGAGCAGGAGCTGCAGGACAGGGTCCTTTAAAAGTGTTAGTTTGCAAGGGACAGGGACGTGAGATGTTAGCCTGATCCTCTGGTTCTTGGTGTGCCAGCCATTTAAACTTCCTGAAATTATCTGGAGCATTCAGATCCATAAAATGAATGTGGTTTTTTTAAAAGAAAGTGACAGTGCTCTTCTGTTTTCCTATTGAAATGTTCCCTGGCCTAGTTCAACAGAAACATTTTTACATTACAACTGTGAAATCTTGGCATAAAGCTCCCCTTTGTGCCCTTCATTATTTTCTCACAAATATAGTCCATTGTCACATAGCTGAAGTTAATTTGATCAACATTGGGACATTTAACTTTTATGTCCGGTCAAAGGAGCTGTTTCATGCTCATTTTGGGTATTCAAAAGAAATGATTGCCAGAAAAATAATGTTACTATTAACAATTCAGAGCAATTAGTTTCCCAGGGAGAGGCGATGTGATGCACCGGCTCCACACAACTATTCTTTGTCATTTTATGGATGCTCATCAGTCAACTGTCACATCTTCTCAAAGACCCCTCCAATCTAAATGTTTCTCTTTGGGCTTTTCCCAGAACTAGCAGCTGAATGAGCAAAAGAAAAGCCACTTAGTTTCTAGGCAAAGGAAAACTTCACTCTAAAGATCTGGGTCATTTGAGAAGATCCTAGGAGTAGCTCACTTGGGAAGGAGGGAATTTTTTTTTATATTTTATTTATTTTTTGCAACAGTGATTTTAACATCAAGTGAAAACTCTGCAATCATGTGCCTTCAAACATTTAGTGAAATTTCTGTGTATTTAAATAGAATGCACTCCCAGGGCAAATAAACCTTTCATCCAAATGTCTTCTAACAAAGGTTTAAAACCCTGGATCACATTCAAAAAGACAGCTTTTCATTAAACACGCCGAGGCTCATCTCATTAATATTCAGTCATCCCCCCTTTAAACTAAGGTTAAGTGCTCTCAAAATTAGTGTGTTTGGATAATATGCTCTTTAAGGAGTAAATCCAGTAAAATTGTCTTGTTACTTTCAACCTGTCAAATACAGTCAAAGACACTTTTTCCGTGCTTCTGGGTTTTCTGCTGCCTCAAGCTTTTGCATGTTTGATGGAGTTGTCAAAAATTTAACTGGTATATCCTTCCTGATTACACAAACACATTTGAATTTTGTTTACTTAATATTTTTAGCAGAAAAATAATTTTGTACTTTTATGCATTATACTGAAAAATCATTATTATAGTATTGCCCTTATTCTGTTTTCAGTATTTGGGGCTCTGGTTTTTTTCCTCTTTTTGGCATTAATTAATAACAGAACAGGTTATTAATAAATTTGCAAAATTTGCTATTCAAATTCTAAATTAAAGATCTGTTTTTTTCTCTCATGGTAGTGTATAAACAGTGGCAGCTGTGGAAGCAAAGATCTGACTGGGGAATCAGCAATCCAAACTCCAGAACTTTAAGAACTTGCAGGTGTCACACAGAAAGGTGTCACTTAAAAAATCAAGCAGTGTGGATAGGCCAAGTCACTCCTCACTTTTTTTGCCTGATGTGGATGGAATTGTGGCTCTTCTCAGCAGCAGCTCTGAAAATGGAAGCGCTGAAGTTTCCTCTTGAGTTTCCCACGATTCTCCCAGGGGTGACCCCCCTGTCCCGGGGCTGGGGCCGCTGCCACCGCACTCAGCCCCCCTGCTCCTCCAAAGGGCTTTACCCCTCTGCACCCACGCTCCGGCAGCAGGGTCTCTGGAGCTGCTGCGGCTGGCAGCCGTGTCGTGTAGTAGGATGTAACTGATGTAACTACAGACAAGTCTGGGGGTATTGTGAAAGAAAAGAGAGAAAGCCTCTTAAAAAAGAAATGGCTGCAAATAACTTGTTGCCTGCTTGAGTTTGCTCTGAAAATGGTTTTATATGAGAATGTACAGAGTGCGTCACATTCTCATTGAGTTATATTTCTCTTTTTACTGTTATTTGTTCCTTAGAGAGTCTGGAGCTGGATAAAGAGCAGTCATTAGTGTCCAGCTAAAGGTGACGCTCACATCAGCATTCATTGTGGTTTGTGTCTTTGGAAGTGTTCTATCCTATAGCCATATAATCTTCCAGCATAGCTGTGATTCAATTAAGGAGAATCTATATGGGCTGTTGATCCAATTTTTATTCATTTGCAGAGAAATGAAAATAAATTGCTATTGTGATTTTATTTACAGTGCTTGCTGTAAGACAATGTTATGAGCTGATAGTTATAAAATGGAGAAATGGTCGAAAGAGCTCTGTTCTGCTTCCATGTGAGTCTCTGGGCACTGAGTGAATAATCTTCTTTCAGCATTTTTACTCCCGTAGGAAGGCAGGGTCACTGTGTGAGAACGTTGTAGTCTTTGAGTCCTACATTCTGTGTCTTGGAAAGACACATCTTCTCCGTAACAGCTAAAGAACAAGATGGAAGTTACAGTGTTTTTAGCCACTTGTGCATCTGTGCAAGTGCTGGAGTGGTTGTAGAGGGTTCTTCATGGGCCAGGGGTAAATAGCTGGACCCTTTGGTGAAAGCTCTGTCTGTCTGCTGTCGGGTTGAGATGCAGGTTAAGGTGATTCTGTTTCTCACTCAAGGAAGATGGTCCTGCTGTCTCTATACCCACCAGAATTTTCTTTGTTCAAACCTAGTGTTGACAGCTCTGATGTGTTTAATTGGTGTGCTCTTTTCAAAGAGAAGGTTTTTCCCTTCTCTTTAGCACTTCAAATATTTCTGTCATGTCACCCCTGGTTTGTTTCCTCTTGTAGCTCAGTAGCCCACTGTAGTGCAATTTTCAAAGGGGTAGATGCCCAAACTAACAATTGAGTATGTAAAATTTGTTGCTAATTAGCTTTTCTCAACACCAAGCATTTTTTAATCCTTTGCAAGTGAAGTCGGTCTGTGTTTCTAGTCATTTGCGTTACCCTTTTCTGGGAGGTGTTGGTTTTATTTCTAGTTCACCATCCCCCTGAGCCGAGGGTTCCCCAGGGAAGCCGATGGGAACATGTGGGTTTCTGTCACCGAGGGTGACATGGCCACTGTTCCGTCACCTCCTGCTGTTCCCTTTGCCCAGACCACCATCCCCAGGAGGTGGGACTAGGAAAGGCGCTTCTTGCAAGGCACTGGTCTGGGCAGATTTCTGGACCGTCCTGCCACTGCTCGCTCCCACTGGTGAACCGTTGCGGGCACACAGTGCCTCTGTTCTGAATTTCCATAGATTTGACACAAAAAAATACTTTTCCCAGCCTCAAAGAGTTAATGGATCAGTGTCCCATTGGCACATATGCTGGTTATTTTCTGCCTCGCCGTTTGCAGTTTTAGCAGGAGGTGAAGGCAGGGTTGTGGCTTTACCCCCAGCCCTGCAGTCGGCAAGAGCCGCCCCGTCCCCGTGGGGGGGGGTACGGCAGGGCTCTGCTGGTGACACACTGCCACCAACACCCAGCAGCTCCGGACCTCACAGGGAAGAATTTTAATCTTCAGGACAGAGTAGAGGAAGATTCAAAAAGGTGTACGGTTTCTCTGGTTTCTTCTTGTTTTATCTTACATCTGATGGAGAGCAAGAAAATGTCTTTGTAACACAGCAGCAGTGCCGTAGCATTGTATTCTCTTGTAACAAAATTGACAAGTACTTCCATCATTATACATGGCTGCTATTTCATTAGGCGAATGTCAGTGTCAGGTAAGATCATGGTTTTGTCAATATAATGAAAATACCAGTCAAGTGAGGAAAAAGTCACAATTTTCCAGCACTAAAAATTGATTTTTATTGCTCTTCTTGTAATCCTTTCTTTGGATTAAGTATTTATTATTGATGTGGTCTTTCTTTTAATCTTAATAGCTGCTGACATTGTAATTAATTAAAAAATACAACATTTTTGCCCAAATGGCACTATATTGAAATTAAAAGTGAACGCCACGTATTAGTTAAACAGCCCTGGCAAATGTCTGGAGTGCTAAGATGATTGCCTGAGCTTCTTGACAATTCCCTTCATCTTGCTGTATGCTGCTTGACCTTTTGAGATGTTTTGGTGTTATTAATAGGTTTTAGCTATTATATCAGAAAGAACAAGGCACAAAAATATGATAAACTTTATCTTTTTAATGACAGTGCTACAACACTATAGGCATGCCAATGTAGGCACTTACATCACACCTTTTGAGGCACACTTAGACAGTCACTGGGTAACTCTTATTCAGAATTGATGGGTTTTTTTCTGGAATTTGTCTCTAAATGTCTTATCTGAGAAGGCACAATGGTGCGAGCTGAGCGCTGGCTGTGCTGCAGGGGGGAGGCATTAGGAGAGGAGATGGCAGGGTCCTGCCTCAGAGCTCTCTCTGACCCCTCTGCCAGAGGTAGATGCCCCCCAGAGCAGTTCTCCAGGTGTGGGTGTGCGACCTGATCTCTGGCTAAGCTGGTAAAGGGAAAAAGGGAAAAGTAACGAGGACAGGAGCGGCAGAAATCTGGAAGGCCACACACCATTCCATGTCTGCTTTTGTGTAAGCCAAAACCTAATGTTTCCATTTTCTGGATCTGCAGTTCCTTAGCATGGCTTTGGTAGAAGACAGGTTTCACTGTCCTCATTCCTTGGCTTTCCACCACAAGTCACACCTCTGGCATTGTAGCTCTGTGGAAAGCAGAGTGTGTACGGCCTCCCTACCTGCAGGGTCACCAGTTGTCTCTAGTCTGGCTCCTGGCTCCCACCAGATTGCCGTGTCATTTTTGCCTTTTTTTTTTTTTTTTTAACCCCCCTTTCTAAACGTTCCTCTTTGGAGTAAGTTCCTCTCTGTTCAAGAAAGCGTCAGTTGGGCATTCCCTTTGCAAGCGTGGCTGCCAGTACAGCCCCCCCGCCCGCGGGATGCGGTGCGCCGTTTCCCAGTGCCTCCCCAACACTTCACCCACCGGCTGGAACGTGAGGGGGTTTCACTGCCGCACGCAGAGACACAGACAGCTTTACTTTGAGCACATTCGCATCAACCCAGAAGCTGTGGTTCAGCACGGGGCTTAGGTCAGCAATACACAGGATGAGCAGTTTCACCTGAGAAACCAGGCTGAGCCGTCCTCTCTTCTCCAAGTAGTTAATCGTGATTTTCCTGTCCCTTTACTTAGGAAGGGACATTTTATACAGAGTCACACGTTCTCTGTAAAAGCAGCTTTTGTACCTCTAATTCCTCTGCACAGATAATATGCAAAAATAGATTGTGGAAGGACCATCTCTTGCCCCAGAAGGTGCACGAGAAATATGAAAGTGCTCATAGTACCTAGCATTTAGCTTAAACACATTTAGTTATTACAAAAATTTGCTCACTGAATAAAATATGGCTTGACCTCTGGATTGTTTCTTCCCGAGAAACCTGACAGTGTCCCTCCTTTTTCTCCATTCAGCCTGCCCTGCGGAGCTGCAAGTTTTTTGTTTTGTTTTGTTATGTTATTGTTGTGTTTAAAAAAAAACAAACAAAAAAAACAACAACAAAAAAAAACCTCAAGCCCCTCTTTTCAGCGGTGTCAAGTTAGGATGAATTGGCCGGGGAGGCATGTTTATAGACTGTGTGAAGAACTTTGTCTTTGTGTGGGAATGCTGGTGACACTGGTATGGCTTGCCTGAATGAACTGCGATGACGCGGCTAATAAGGTGTCCTGCTGAGTGCCGCAGCAGCCGTTCTCAGACCTCCCACTTAATGCCATTCAGCTCCAGCTCAGTGTAGCTAATTTTTCCCATTCCCTCAATTCTTTAGGCCTCCTTACAAACAGAAAAGTCAACTTTCACACCGAGGAGAAGATAAGTGCTTTAGGAAATAATCGTGTAAACAGAATGTTACCTTCTGACCTGATGCTGATACCTTGCTCTGGGACAAAACCCAGCTGGCTATTGCATTAGACATGGCTATTAAAGGAATAATGCTGCTGATCCTCCTTACAAAGTGCCCTGAGAAATGGTTTAGCCAAATCACAGTGCCTCCTGTCACACTGAATCATGTTCAACTGCTCTCTTCCATGACCAAACTGCTGATATTTAGCCACTTCCTTCTCCCGCCTTTCTTGTGACAGTGCGGGAGAGGGATAAGTGTGACAGCAAGGGAAAGTCAGTCACGTTTCTGATTGCCATTATTTTATTTTCTGGCTGAATTTCAGCGCTTTGAAATGTATACACAGTACACCATAAAGCTTTTATAAAAGAGGGTGCATTTCATAAAATAACTTTAATTGTAACTAATATGTGCTTTAAAATAAAGTAAATAACAAAAGTATTTCAGTGATTCCAACCAGAATTGTTCATTTTAAGGTTGCACTAAGTGATTCCTTCTGGTGTTCCATGTAGAGACTAAAATGAATAACTAGACCCAGATTCCAGTAGTATTGAGGAGAAGAGGAACCTCGTCTTGGTAGGGGTATGGCATCCAGAGCTCCTAAATGGCTTTGAAAAGACTTATCCTTCACAATCCGCTCAGTTGACGCTGCCGCCCACACTCCGAGGTCTGTCTTTACCTCAAAGTAATTTGGTGTATCCTGGGCTCCAGGACCAAACTTGAGCATTTGCTTCCCCTGTGGCATTTGTTTGACTTCTGAGGTTTGCCCATCGCCAGGTCCATCTGGGCAGCGCTCCCATTGTCAGGATGGCTCAGGCTGAAGCTGTTCAGCATCATTGCTCAGAGGGCTTCAGAGGTTTCTCGTAGTTCTCCTGCTGCATGCAGAATAAAGGACAGTTTTTGTCACAGGTCTTTGGGGAGCGCCAGGGCACTGCTGTGCTAAAAAGCACTGATGTGTTGATGTCACTTCCCTACGACGCAGCAGAGCACAGACATTCCCAGTGCAGGCAGAGTAACTTCTTTCTGGGTTTGTAAAACAATTGCTGGTATCCAGTGTGAGGCAACCTGCAGTAGTTAGAGCAAAATAAAAATTAAACACATTTATTTTGCAGCAAAGAAATTTCTATAGTAATTTAGCATTAATCTGCAGCCTTAACAGTGAAGTTTACTCCTTAAAAAGAACCATGGATCTGACTCATCAAAACATTTAAGCGTGTGACTAATTTTTACTGTAAACTTTACTTAACAGTTACAATTACTTGAATTTTTCCTTCTTTTACTGTCATGTCAAAAAAGCTGTTCAACTGTATTTCAAAAGCTGTTTGCAGCCTGCCTTTTCTCAAAATATAACAAAATTTGAAACGAAACAGAGGACAACCCAGCCAGGCCAGAAGACTTTCAGTGTAAACCCATCAGTTAAAAATGTAGAATTAGTTTGAAACTGGCAAAATAATTAAGGTAATGTGTTCCAAGTGTGAAGAGTCTAATACTATTATCAAGAACTCCTTATGCAATTAGCAGTTCTGTGTTTGTGGAACTAGTGGAGGAGAAATCATCTATGGCATTTATATTTTTGTGCTTTAAAGTTTAACAATAAACCCAGTCATAAGCATGCATTTTTTCCAGTGGTCCTTCTTTGTTATATTGGATTTGTTATTCTGATTTCCAAATTGCGCAGCAGTGAAAGACGTTTCCTTGGTAAGTTCTAGGTTCAAATTAATTCTCATAAGCGATACATTCTGGGGGGAGAAAAAAGGATCAGAGGAGTGCACATGTTCTTCTAGGCTTTTCAAAGGGAAGACTTCTCTTTCTGGAGAGGAAGGACTGAAATGTGTTTTAAACGTCTTCTGTTTCACTTGCACTCACAGTATGGGGAAAATCCTGGTTACCCAGGGTGTTGGTGGCCCTGGTCACAGCCAGCAGCACAGGCGGTTGAGGCATTGGTGGTCTTTTGTTTGCTCTTGCACGTAGAGTTGTGGAAGTGAAGTATTTGTGGGTTCTCTACAGTCATGAAGTTTTCACTTGAGTTGCCTGTTTTGTCACAAGCTATTTAGAAAAGTTGCACAGGAAGGAGTGGAGCATTTAAGTACGTTGAAGCCTTTCGGGATAATCTGGTAGTCAGCAGGTACAAGTTAAAGGAAATAGCACTGGGTCCTCCCACTAAAAACATAAGATTAATGCTGGTTGACCCAGCCATGGGTCGGCTGCTTTTTTTTTATATGGGTCAGATTTATCACTCCATTGACTGATTCATGGCAACATTTTTAAGGGATTATTTGATTGATGGTTAAAGGAAGGGCATTGTTATAGAAAGAAATAGTAAAGTAGAATAACGCAGATTTTGAAGCCTTCCTGGTTCATTTGCAAGCGCTCATTCTTGTTTAAAAAGAAGTTGTCTTCTGACTTTTCATTTACCTGTACACGTGATGAACTGTCTATATTTATGGCTTAGAGCACGGAATCGAGAGGAATGGGACACTTTTGTTTAGCTCTTGTCCAGTCCCAGCACCTTCCCTGTGTGTCCTCGGTCCTGGTGCGACTCGGGGTGTTCTGCAGCGCTCGAGTCCCCCACGCAGGATGCTTTTCCTGCACGTTCTGGGGGAGGAAAAATTGCTGCACCCTTCTTCATTGCTGTCTCCTGTGCTAACCTGGAGTCTGACTCAAAAAGCACAGTCAAGATTAGTTCTTGTGCCATTGATCCATTGATTCAGTGCAATTGTAGGCACCAGTAAGTATTTCAAAATAGAGCTATTGGAGTATCAATTGCTGAATTAATTCTAAGATTTGGGAACTCTTAAACTAGTAAATGCCAATGACAAGGATAGTAGGTTACGTACATGTATTAAGTTGAGTCATTTAAAGCATGTAAAGCATAAAACATCATTTAATAATTACATAAATGTGTTTATCCCTTGCTGTACACCTAAATTTCACCACCTGTGAAAATTAGAAGGGTCAGGAGCCACCTAAAGCATCACTCCTGAGAGGTAACAATTGGACTGGTTTACTTCAGTCCATCATGAGACACTCTTTCTAAAGTATCCAACAAGGCAAACTGCAAGGGGAACAATGGGTTAAATTTATCAGTTTTAAAGCTGGCATTGATTTGTAAGCAAATCATGTTTAAATCAGGTAATGTGCAAGCCTATAAAATGACTGAATTTTAATTAATTGATCAGAAGCAGACCAATCAGCTGTTTTGTTCATCGGTTAGGAGACATTTTAACTGACTATTTTTGGAATAGTCTGTTTATTTGGAAAATCTGTCTTTGCATAATACAATCACAGGCATCGTTCTCATAATATCAATTTGTTTTAAGAGGCCTTCTCTAGACCTTGATGTCATTCCTGCAATATCTGTAATTTCTTTGTCAGCAGTAAATGGCAATGAGCAAAGCCAAAACTAAGATATGAATCAGGAACGTTGGCAAAGCAAAATCAGTTTTTCTTACGTGGAAGTTGTGTATCAGATTTTGCAATGATAGTGTTAGCAAATTGTGGTAATGTAAATGGTTTAACTTTTAAGTTCTCATTTTCCTTACGTGTGCCATGAGGGCACTAATCAAACTAATGTTATGTACAGGTCAAGAGTGACAGGTTTTTCTCGGTGCTTGCTGGGAGCTGACAGCAGACAGTATTTATTAACAGTACCTGCAATAATCTGTCAGCTGAATGGAGGATTTGGAGATTTTCATACCAGAAAAGGATAAGTCTTTGCAGGAGATTTTGCTCCAAATGATCACTGCCTTAGGCCCAATGTAGATTAATTTCTCAATAGACTAATATTACTTATGTAATAGATTACTGTTGACTAAAAATGTGAGATGTTTTTAAGAGGAGAAGCAGTACCTCACTGTAAATCCAATGTTGTATCTTTCTTTATAGCGTTGAAAAGTCTAAATGAATGTAATGTATTAAAACTTTTAAAGCCGTTTGAAGTGAATGCCTCCTTGCTGGGCAGTATTGTTCCAGGATCCTGCTCACTCTGCCTTACTTTATAATCCTTTACTGTCTGTGTGGGTTGGGTTTTCTGGCATCATAATGCCTACGTATTTGTATATGCCCAGAATGTACAGTGTATTGCCTTGAATTTGTTCCTTATTTCTTATATATTGCACATTTAGTATACCGTTGCAGTTTTATTGCATTTTGTCCGTCTATGTTCTTTGTAGCTATAGCTGTCACGTTTCAGGTATTTCACACCTTCCTCAGCTACTGATAGGAAATTAATTTTATTGATTCCTGTTTTGAAATTAAGCCTGAATCAGTGAATTTCTAAATGCCAAGATCTCTGGAAGCGTGTAAAATTGCACATTGTTAGGAGCACCAGACAATTGTTGTTAATAATAGATAAGCTAATAATACAATAACAATTTTTAATAACAAAAGATGTGAAAGATGAACAGTAGTGCCTTATTTCCCTGTTTAGCACTGAGCGAAGGCTTGAGAAAAAAGTTAATCTTTACTCCACATCTGGTGTTAGCTACAACCCCAGTAAAATTCTGCTTTGATCAAACGAGAGAACTGTCATTCAGAGAGCTATAACCAAGCCGGGAAACACCTCGCAGATCAGTCTCTGTCTGCTGTGATGAATTAGTGTTTAGCTTTAACATGTCACTTTTCATACAGTTCTAAGAGTACCAATGAATGCTGGAAAACAGGGATCACAATCTTACAGATCAGTCAACTCAAAGGCAGATGTGTTCTGAGCTCACCACTAATTTGGGGTTCCCAATTGTTAGCTGCCCAGCCCAAAGCCATAAACTCAAAATTCCAAAGGTGTGAGCCCCTCCATGATGCCCCCAAGATTTCTGTGGTGCCCAGTGGCTCTGCATTGTTTGTACAAACTGCTGCAGACTTGCTCTCCTCCAGAGTGCTCCTCAGCCCAGCAGGGGAAATCAAACACGTTATGTTACTGGGGTTGGAGTTAAATTGCCTAAGCAAAGAAAATCAGCCCAAAAACATAGTGAATGTATTCTTCCAGTAAAAACTGGTAGTTTTGATCATTCTCATAATTATTTCTGAGCTTGTGCTTAGAGAATAAGATATGTGTATTTGTGCATCCACACATATATGTAAAGCTGAATGACAGGTTTGCTTTGTTTTGTGTTTTGTTTCTTTCCAGAATTATAGATCAGCGATTTGAGAAAGTTTCGTATTTTGTCTTTGGAGATTTCAACTTTAGACTGGATGCCAAAGCAGTAGTAGAGGTAGGACTTTTATTTTTCTTCTGTTGTAGACACTGCCAGGTTTTATTTCTCCGTATTTTTTTCTGTGGAAAAGCTAAAAATGACTTAGCATCCTAATCTTGACATCGGACTTGGCTAGGAATACTTTTAACAGGAACATCAGACAGGTAACTAAAAACCTTTTCCATTGTGGTTGAGATTTGCTTGACTTTACTGCTAAAGCTCAGCTCCAGGTAACGTGGGGTCAGAAATAACATCCAGGTTGAAATCCAGTTTAGTCTCATGGTTTTCACACTTTAATTTGCAGAGATACTGTAGTTTCTTTTTGGTGTCTTTGAGGATAGACATGTATCTTCTAAACCTTTTGTTAAAAAGGCTTTTCTTTTGTAAATGGAGCAGCAGGAAGCGGGTGGCCTGTGCCCCAGGCTGGCTGCCCCTCCCACGGGGTGGTTCTTCCTCACCTGATGATTGCTCCATCATCTGTTGGAAAACAGGAGTTTGACATGACAGCACCACGTGTGTTGCTAATAACTTCCTTCTCGGAATCCTTTGTACATTGCTATCATTTAACCAACAAACTTAAAGCAGAACTGAAATGAAATTCAAATCACTGGTTCAGAATACACAGCTTCATATGTTGAGGACTGAATCCTGCTGCGGTTACCATAGTTATCATCAGTGCTTATAGATTACTTGGTTTTTAAATACTATGCCTGCTTGTTTTTTATTCACCAGTGGTGCAATAGTATTATTGAGAATGCTGCTCTCTGAGAACACCTCTATCAATCACGCTGCACCAGTATTATCTCCTGCACCCACTATTGATGAAGGGCGCTGTAAGTTTTTCCTAACTTCCTGACTGCCTGGGGTCTGCAGGACTGAAACTGCAGAGGACGCGTTCCCGCAGCAGGCAAAGGGTGGATGCTGGCTGTGGCAGAGCAGGGATGCAAATGGCCATCAATGGCAATCAATTCTCCGACATCCAGCCCCTTCCTGTGCTCACAGTAGTAGCCTCACGTTCCAAAAAGCATCCTAACCCCTCTTACATTTCAGATGCATGCCTGTGCAAACTGCTATTAACCATTCTTTCGACCATTCAGCAGTGCAGTTGATACTAGGAATTGTAGGGGTTAATCCGTTGACCTGTCATCTTTGTATATATTACTGTATTTATCTCCACTTCTCTTGCTGACCTTTGGAATTCCCTCTTGAGACCACAATGTGCTAAATGCTTGGACACTGAGGTGCTAGGAGCAATACATGTGCTGTGGTAATGTAGACTGCTTATACCAAACACAAAGAGTAAAGTATATTTCTAAAGGATTTCTCAATTAAGTCATTGAAAGGGAGACTCTGAGAGCTGTTTCAAATGTGGAGTCCAGACACTGAAGTGCAGTGTGATAAATCAGATGCCCAAAATGTTATGCTTATTAATTCATAATTAATAGACAATAAATCATTAATATATAGTTTATTAAACATTTTATAGGAGCTTTAATCTAAAGCCATATTGATTTCCTTGCTAGGAAAATCTGCTTTACTGTTGTTGGAGTAATCCAGGGGGGGATCAATAAAACAGGTAAAGGCTTCTGGCAATTCTGAGATCCATGCGTGCATTAACAAGCGCGTTGTCCAGCGGGATAAACTGGCAAGAGAGAAATAGGGTGTCTGCATCATAACAAGAATAGTGAATACAATTGGTTTATAGTAGATTTGAATTATTGTAGCTTGGCATGATGATGTTCAGAGATATACCTACAGCTCATCCATTTAAAGCATTTTAAAGTTGTCCTCAGCCTGGAATGAGCCAGTGATGAGATTCTGATTTAGTCCAGTTTTCTTCGGCTGATGTGTGACTCCAAGTACAGGGAGCATGAGGGGACCTGGAGCCACAAGTTTTTTTCCTGAAGTCCCAGACGTGTGTGTGCCCGGCATCGAGGACATCGGTGTCTCTTTGCCTGGTCTTGCCCAGTGATGCCCCACATTGAGCTCCAAGACAAACTTCTAAGGCTTATTACTTATAGCAATACCGAACCTTATTATTAATGCCTAGCAGCATTTACTCTTCCGTACATTTATTTTCAGGCAAACAGTGTCTGGGGTCTTTAGTCTGACCGAGGGGGAGGGTGTATGAGATGAAGCATGGCGGTACGAGATCTCACAGTCAAAGCCAAGAGCATCTAATATTTTCTGTAAACTCTACAAACACTTGTTAGTGTAACTGGGGAAGCAGAATCGGTCCCATCAGTCTCTCCTTTCCTGCCATTCACAGGGGGCTGTGGAAGTGCAAGTGGGGGGTCGGGACCCCTGTTGGTACATCTGTAGGGCTGCCCACGCACCACCGTCCCCGTGTTTTATGTCTGTAACGTGCAGAGTGCCCTGTCCCTTCCCGCTTCCCTTGTTAGAGCAGATGTTGGAAAAGAGAGAGCCCTGACTCCCGTTGGCCCGAGGGCTTTGCTGGGACAGGAAGTTGATGGGGCGCATCGGGAGCATCCCAGCTCGGGGCTCCAGCTCCCGTCATCGCTGGGAACGGTCTTCCCGCTGCTCCTCCTGTCTCAGGGAGTCAGTTTACTGATCTTGCCTTATTTAAATCACCATTCCAAGTGCTAGGTGGGTCCAAACCAAGGAAGAGTATTTTTCTGTCAGTAGCAGTCTATATTAATCTTTGAGAATTACTATCTTTTCTTATAAAAAAAAAATAAATTAGTTATCCATTGAAACTCTGCCTATAAATCTTCCTACTTGTCTTAGGTACATTCAGGCTTAATAAACTGGGCTTATTTTGACTCTTGGAATAAACCCCATTTTCTGACTGAGACTGCTGATTCAAAAGTCTCTTAAAGTTCCTTGTGCTTCCAAGAAAAGAGGAAGGATAATTGTGTGCTCCTCAGTTCCAAGAATTGCAGCTCAGGAATTGCAGTTCAGTGTGCAAAGCTCAGGTCTTTCGGAGAAAGTCGTATTATTCACAAAATCCATTTGCTCAAGGTAAACCATAAACCTTCACTTGTATTCATAAAAAGCAGTTTTCATTTTTCCCTCAGTAAAGGACATTTTGTTAGGGTTGATAGTAACTTAGTAAGCTGGAGAGTGATAAAGTGTATCATATATGAGCATTTGTAAACGTAGCAACAGAAATGCTGTTTCGAGATACCAGTCATTTTGGCCTAGGAAAAGCGTTCAATGCTATCTGCAGAATAAGAAGCAAAGTCCTCATCTTAAAAGTAGGAATTCATGCTTGTACACCTACCCTATCTACTTAATGGGTTATGTTACAATACAAGATATTTCATTTCTAGACTTCTGCCAAGCAGACATTTGATAAGCCATAACTGGAATTGCTGATTAAATGTTTTTTAAAAGGTAATAACTACTCATAAAGAAGTTGCATATCCAGCTCCATCATTCACTTGCATTGTGCCTCTCTGCCACCTCTGGCCATTTGCCTTTATATTTTCTAGTAAAATAGGAGCAACTTCATTCTAGCGTGACTTTTTAGCTCCTACCATATTGCTACAGTGAATCACATCATTTTCATTTGATGGTTTGGTCTTGGCACAGTATGGTCTTTCATTTTGAAATAGACAGTGGTGGCATCATATCTTTCTATCAAGCATGCTTGTGCCAGCAGAAGTTCCAGGAGCGCTCCCTGGTACTGCTGAGATGTGTTTGTCCATGAGGCACAGACCTCCTCCCATCAGACACCTCGCTCGCTCTTTCAAACTAACACCTTTTGGTCAAAAAAAAAAAGCTGGTGAAGCTAAGTAATTGATTTAGATCTTACTCAAATCCGGAGAGGTATTTTAAGTTGAACTTGTTTCATTATGGAGTCCTGTGTTTTGTGCAGTAACTAGGATCTTTGCAAATTCCAGCCAAGAAGTGCGTGTGTGTATTTTTTTCAACTAAGTATTATGTGCAGGAGATGCTTTGAGTACATCAGGTAAGAATTGCACGTTCTCATTGTTACAAACAGCAGATGTTTCTTTTTTTAGAAAAGGACGTTCTTGCTTTGACAAGTGAGCATTCAGGAGAAATTAGTAATGTTTAATTGTACTAAAAATACTGACATAACATAAAGAAGTAAGCATAAGTATGGATGGATGGATGCCAACTATATGCTCCCCTTGGGGCCATGGAAAAGTACCTTTTGTTGCTCCTTCAGGCATTTGTCTTACCTGTGAGTGTGCTCTCCCAGCCTTCTCTCTAGCTCACTCCTTCCCTTTCTCTCCATCCATCTAAAAGTTCTGTGCCCAGTCCCACATCTCCACCCCATCCCTCCACTCGCCGGCTGGGATATGGAGAACAGACATGTCTACAGCTCTGCTCTTCTCCCATTCTTACTGAACAATATTGAAATTAGGTCTTAAAACAAGAAGGAAAAAGTATATGGAGAAGTAATCTTTTTCTAGATGGCAAGAATAAGAGAAAGAATGTGGTCAAGAAGTGCTGATGTGAAATTACTAATAGGATTATGAAGAGTAACTTAAACATCCATTGGTGTTTGAGCATACAGTTAGATTATTTTATTCTCCGTAGAGACACAAAATCTGCAAGAGGTGAAGCTCAGGTACACATTTCATAGTCTGTTGTATGATGCCGGTGTAGTTACTGAATATTCACATAGCAGTAAATTTTCAGGTGGTTTGTGCATCTTTTGAGGCTGGTCTCAAGCTTCATTGCTTTGTAGTCATGAGTTGTTGAATATAGTTGGAAGAGTTGGAAATACTGGCACAATGAAAACTGTCAACAGATAAAAAACCTATTTCTACCTATTCTAGGCTTACATCAATGCTTGTAAATCTAATCTCTCTTTCCTCTTCTGCCAGAACTGAAGCTGATTAATGCATCTTTTTAGACTACAAAAGTGCCATTTCACACTTCAACATTGCAGTTATGCCCCTAAGCCACTCAAAATCTGATGCAAACAGAAGCCACAAACTCTTCAGGAATTTCTGAGATGAGGTGTGTGGTTTTTGGCTGATTGCTGCATTGAAGAACAGTTAATTGTGGGAAGTGAGAACAGATCCTCTTCCTGCAGCTTTTACAGCCAGACAAAATAAAGAGGCACAGGTATGCAAATGCAATCGCAAGCAGGCCCTTCTTACAAAAGTAGCAAATTAATTACAGCTTGACTAAATGTTGACTGAACCAGGACTATTGAAACCTCGTTATGTCCTAATTAAATCTTTAAATAGTTAGGAAGGAAAGCTTCTAATATAGTGCTACAAATCATGCGAAAGAGCTCTTTTTCACACCTATGAAAGCAAATGTTCTTTCTTTCTCCTGTTCTCCAATTAATGTGTTCTTTTGCTCCATAGTGGCTGGTAGTTTAAAACTGCAACAGGCTTCCCCTCTTCCTTTAGTCAAGTGATGTTAAGCCATCCTTATAAAAGAAAAATGGCATTGCTTTATTTTTGGGATAAACATGCATATCATGGAGTAAATTATTATTAATAGCTTACAAGCTTCAGATCATGTTTTCTTTCCAGTTAGAAACATGAGTAAGATTATGGATTGGTTTTATCTTCTCAAATAGTTCATTGTAAATAACTTCATCTCATAAAGATTTTAAGTTTCTTTACAAGCTAAACTGATTCTATGAAATATTGGAAACAAAATCCTGTGTAAAATGAAAATGTAATAAAGATTTATTAAATTAAAATGCATAAAACTTCAGGTCTAATAAGGACAGTTTTATTAATGAATGTAAATTGCAGGAACCCATCTGAGGCACCTGCTAAATGTTCATTATAAATTACTCTCATAGACATTGTGATGAGTTTCATATTGTGGCCAGACTTATAAAAGCATGCAGATTGCTTCCCCAAGGGACTGTATATTTACTTAACAGTGTAGTTAATTGCAATTATTTATTTTCCAGTGATTGCAAACGGCTTCTGCATTAAAGATATATGTGGCTATTAGGAATTATTCAATTACCTCTCTTTTTCTCAGTAGCCTAAGTCAAACCTGAGCTCAGATTCCCAGAGGTAAGTCAGCAGCATATTAACTCAATATGTTCCTTAGCTTTCAGCTGGGGCCAAAACTCTAGCCTGAAGTCCTCTCAGCAGAGCTGCCTCAAGAAACAGATTACCCCTCCCCACAGATGATTTTTTGACATCTTCCATTCCATACTGATGCTGCTACGCTTATTGGCAAGATTCATAGGAGGTTAATTAAATCCGTCTTCAAAACAACGAGGGGCCAATGAGCCATATCCTCGTTGCAATTGTAAATTAAATGATGCAATTGTTTCTACTTCCATCATGGATATGGGGAGAGATGAGTGAACGGATTGTTCTCTGGCTGCTCCTCTGGGGCCCTGCAGGGTCTCGTAGCATGTGGTCGTAAACCTGCTTTTAATTTGTGGCTACAGGAGAAGATGACACCATTATCAGCAGGCGGGGGTCCCGCTCAGCAGCACCATGTGAGAGTTGACACTGTTTAAAAACTAAAAGGGACTCTATTCCCGGCGGGCTGCAGCAGCGCCTCCTGTTTCAGATGCAAATTAATACAAACACAGTTACAGAGCCGGACAGAAAAGATGATACGCTGATCAAATTTGGCTCTGGTTGGGCCGTAATTAAAACGTACACAAATTAAATACAATTATCTTCTGCTTTCTAATAGGGCTGAGCGTCATTAAACTAATTAATAATGCCGCCTATGAGCCCTTCCCTGCTGTGAGCAGTCAGGGCTGCCCGGGGCCTGGTGGCAGCTGGAGGCTCAGCTGGCGGCGGGTGACGGCGGTGCCAGCAGCGCCCGTCTCCACGCAGCCCGGCCGCCACGGGCCCCGGCACCCCTGACACCCGCTGCCGCCGTGGCCCGACGGCGATGGCAGCACGGCCCGGTCCCCAGCGCCACTGCCGGGGAAGTGCCTCCGCTCACAAGGGACGGAGGCCGGGGAGGGAGGAAGATCCTGCAATGGCCTGCGTCCCCGTGGCGGGCTCGTGGGTGCCCGCTGGCAGGAGGAGCGGTGCTCCTGCAGCCGGAGTCACTGGAGGGAGACCTCGCAGCCCTGCTCAGGCTGAGTCAGGAGGCTGGGGCTTTGTTCCAATGGACACAGAAAAATCAGCTTGCCAAGGGCTTACAGTTATTGAGAGAGTAATGCCAGATCCCAGGGCCCGCTGCAGCCATCCCAGGGTTAACCCTGCTCACCTGTCTAACAGGGGCGCAGGTTAATTTCTGCATGGTGACACATTCTTTAAGAAACAGGCCCTGGGATTTGCTTGCCAGAGCTTCGGCAGTGCCCAGGCTCCTGCACCTGTAACATGTGGAGCGTTTGAGTCCCAATACGGGCAGCGTTTCATTGTGCACTTACCTTTAACGCTGCCTTTATTGTTGTAAGTCAGGGCAGGAGGGCTCATCATCTTGCAGGGACTTGCAGGGCCGTAGCCTTGTTAGGCTTCTGTTCAGCTGAGGAGAGCACAGCATGGCTGTGTCTGTTACGTCTCGCTGAAAGATGGAGTTTGAAGGAGGGACTGCTCACCCGCCTGTGCCGACCCTGAACTGTACCCGCCTTGTCCTGGCACTCGCTTGGGGTAAGCACTAATACTGAGTTGCTTGCTTTTAAGCTGTATGTCTCTGAGGCACAGTTATTTGCCTTGAGGGTAAGGTTATTTGAAATATTCCCCTTACCCAAAGGCAATTTCAGTTCTGCTGAAGAGGTCGAGGGGATAAAGTGGTGGTTTTAGGACTGTTCAGCTTCTCACTAGTCCTGCCTAAGGACTGAAGGAGCTCTAAGGGTACATCTTCTGCATGTTGAGTCTTTGAAACAGCATCACTTTGTCTTGGTAATGCATCGCCATAGAGGTTCTCTGTGTCCTACAGCATCTTTTACATCTACAGTCCCACCATGGAGATCAAATCCATGTCTTCTTACACAAAGCCCAAAAGGTTTCTGAGTGAAGAGCAGGAACCAGGTATGAGTCACTACCAGAGCCTGGTAGTGACTGATACATTCTCTCTTGTGAAAATTTTAGCGGCTCTTCTCTACGTTATTTAAAATCTAATCCTGAATTTTTGCATTATTGCTTACACAGGAACTCTGTTAGGAAGTTATTTACAGCTATTACAAGCTTTCAGAAGGATCTATAATGAATAGTAATTTAATATGCAAAGCCATTAAGGAGTTAAAATGAATTTTATGAAAAGAGATTATAGGATCTTTATCACATGTTGTTTATCTGATCAACAGTTAACAATTTAAGACAGTATTATCCTAGTAAAAAGAAGATTTGTTTCAGATACTGACATAAACATCCCCTCATAATAGTGGCTTTTCATTTACTGCATTGCAATGTACCATAAGCTTAAAGCCACAAGAGCTTCTTTGTGTCTCTCAATAATGCTTGTCCAGAGTGATGTCAGTCAATTTTTGACCTATACAGTCTGATGTTATTCTCAACAATCATAGAATAGATATTTTTTTTTCCTTTTAATGAGCGAAGAGTATGCCATTAAAATCCTTGAAAATTATCATATTCCTTTATGGTGTCTTCCTCTGGAAGAACAAGGTATATTACCCACGTGGATATATTTGCAAAGTCATTAGGATCTTTCATCTGGCTTCTACTTGGCTTTTGTTGTTCCTTGGATTATGTTTTTTACACACCATTAGGTAGAGGAGGTAGGTAGAGTTGTGGCTGACTTACCAAACACTGCTGTAACTTGCTGTGTCAGTGGGATAAATAAATGCTGACAGTTAAATAGCACTTTCTAGCAGAGGTTGAAAGCAAAGCTGTATATGTGAAACAGCATCCTGGTAGGAGCAAATTCTGAGCTCAGTCTCTCTTGGGGCACGCTGGAGTCCCAGGGAATAGCACAGAAAACCTAAATGAAGGATCAGCCCCTTTGTGTTCCTTGGAAGCTGTTCCTGCAACGTGTTCCTGTAACGCTATTTCTAGATTACTTTTATTCCTATAACTAATGCTTCCCTGAAAATCAAACCATCTTTAATTCTCTATCTGTTTTCAGCTGAACACAGAGTAACTGTAGTGCTGTCATTCTGAACACAGAGTAACTGTAGAGCTGTCATTAAGCTTGCAGAAGCACAAACTTTCATAGGGATCCCGTATTTCCCCCTCACTGTCGTTTGGGGGGTTTTGATTGATAGAGGCCCTGCAGCACAGCCCCTAAGCTCCCCTTGGAGAAACATCTCCAGACTATAGCTGCCACCACTGGCTTTCTCTGCCCTTCAGTGTGGGACCTAGAGGGTCACAGAAGGTGGCACTGTACAACCCAATCATACCAGTTTTGGAGTAAAGTCAAGCGTGTGCAAAATGCTTGAGTGACAACAATTGAACTTAAGCCAAAGGTCCAGAGTATACAAGAGATTTAAATCGGAGATTACCAAAGTGGGATGGAAATTTGTTTTTCTTCTGTCTACCAGGTATTTTACATTCTATAAAATGAATACTAGATGATAATTGCCAATCTGGAGTCTTTTATTGATTTAATTCAATAAGCAGCTTCACCTCCACCTTTTGCATGCACTTGCCTTAAAATATATGCATTATGAAGACAGTGATTCAAAGTCTTTAGGAAATCAATATCAAGAAAGGATTCTGTTCTTCAAATATTGACGGCAGAGTAACTCTAAGAAACAATGACAAACAATAAAAGCAGGGATAGACAAAATTAAGGCTGTAATTCTATTGGAGTTAGGCTCTACAGAAGTCTCAAACAGTTGCTTGATATTGCATATCGTATGTGCTTTAGCAAAGAGCTTGTGTTGACCCCTTGCTGTCAGAACTTCTGCTTGAAAACCTGTGACTATTGAAATGGAAGGCTGTTTTTGCCAATGATTTCTGTACAGTTGGCTGTTTCACTTGATTTTTTTGCCAATAACTTGCACAGATTTATTTTCATCCATGAGTGTGCTCTGGGAAGATACAGAAGGGTATATATAGGCTGTTATCATTAACGTTGTTCTTGCCTTTGATAATTTCCCTATAACTAAACTTGACATCGAAGCCTGTAATGTTACAGTATTTAAACTCAGCAGCCCTGTGTGCTAGTTTATTGTGGTTTTGTAATGGTAATTTTAAAATCCTTTAATACTGGCAGCTGAATTCCCTGCACATTGAGTGTAGCTCCAAGAACTTAAAGGATGTCTTTTACAGAGTAAAAACAAGTTACAGTTAGTGCAAATCATACTGGGTGGTTAGTTGATACGGTTCTGAAATCAAATTGTTACGGAGAGTTCAGTGCTATAACACGCAATAGTACTATGTTATGAACCTTCATCCAGAAAAAATATTTTTAAAATGCCATTCAAAACCCAAGTCTGTTTTGATTTTCTCGCTCTGAAATATCTGAAGACAGTCCAAAAGTCTAGATAACAAGTAGTGAGTATCCACCATGCAGATATGGGAATTTCTTTTTGGTAGGTGTTGAAGGCTTATCAAGTATTACCCCACTTGTAAATGTGTTTGAATAAATCAGATTTCTTTTTCATTTCTGCAGTTTTAACAGGTGCTGAATTTCATGAGGGTGTCAGTATTGGACCCAAGTGAAACATTTGAGAGCTCTGTTCACATCTGATAGTAGAAAATTCAGAGCTAATGTTTTCCTTGAATGTATTTCAAGGCATCTATAATTAATGCATCCTTAGGTACATTTTTTTTAAATTGCAAGGTCAATTCTACTTGTGGCTGCAGAGCTGGTGTGTTGAAATTCATCAAACTTCTTCACTCCATGTATTCAAAAAGCATGATTTGATGTGAGGACAGCAGGGCAGTCTGTCTTGTTACCAAGACCCCAGGCCAGCTGTGGATGCCAAAGAGGAATCACAGGTGGTACCAGGTTTGCTGATCCTAAATTTCCGTCACATTCACCTTGCAAAGCCTTGCAGTAGCTCGGGGAGGGTTCCTGCGTTTAGAAGACTGCAGTCTCCACATCCTGCTGTGTTTACAGCAACGTTCCTGTTCCTTTCATATCTAAGTAATATTTAGAAGCTGCCAGCAGACAATTTCAAAGGAAAAATCATGCATGAGAAATCAGCCATGAGAGGCTCTTTTCTTGGAACTGTCCAAGGAATCGGTGAATGCCCTGTGTTTTACCAGCACAGAAGATTGTTTTACTAAAGAGATGCCATTTGCTTCCGTTCAGGAGGAAATTGGTGCAATGTAGTGGTCTGTAGTCTGTATGATTAGACTAGACAAATTTGTGGTCACTTTTGGCTTGAATGTTGCCTAGTAATTTGTTAAAGCTTTCTAAGCAGTTTTAGATACCTTCTGTCTCAGATCTGCATTTCAGTAAAATTATTCCTACAGAGTTTCATGCTGGTGAAGGAAGATACCACTTCTTTGTTTCTTTACCATGTGCATCTCACTGATGCTAATAATTAACAAGTTATATCTGCACCTGACCACAAACAGCTGATGAAACATTTATTTTAGTTATCCACTATATTCCTGATAGAGACAATCAATAGGTAAAATCTATGCAAATGTGCAGAGTTCAAGTGAGGGCTATCCGAAACAGGACTTAAGCTATGCACCCGCCTTTGTGCCAAATTTTCCAGTTTTTTTTTTCTCCTGTAATGAATACATGTATTTTGTGCATTGGAGCATGGCACAGGGCCTTTTGGATGGCAAGCTCTTCAAGAAAGAGGAAGAGAGTTTTAATCACAAAAGCAGAAACTTCAGTCAGAGAAGTGATTCTACACTTTGTTTCATTTGTAAATGGTGTGTATTGGCTTTTGTGAGACAGAACCCGGGTCCAATTCAGGACAGCGCTTCATAAATTCTTTACGTGGGGCTTTTTGAGTCTGAAATAGTGCACATGAAAAGAGAAAGAGATTGAACGCAATTTGTTCCAACAGCTAGTCTAAGATTTTTTCCAATCAAGATTCTTTAGGCATATTCCTCTTTGTTGAGCTATAAGCAGCTTTTAAAATAATAGCATTAGCCTATATTTCAAGACTTCACTGGGGGTTCCCAGCTATGGTGATTAGTTATAAGAAACGAGAAATGTGTGTATTGTAACCTTTTAATGGATATGGGAGACTTGTAAACTAAGTTGAAATTTGAGCAATTCATAGATTTCAAAATGAGCTGTAGAGTTCACTGAAAAAGAAAAATGCGTCATTGAAATTCATGGTGCCACTTTGGTTTTCTTTGCTGAGATTTATCATTGAAAGCCATATTGCTCTCCCTTTGCCTTTATTTAAAGCTCTTCAATACATTGTTTTTAAGGTCCATTTCTTTTACAAGCTTTTCCTTTCAGCTTGCTCAGGGTATCGGGTCCTATGAACATCTGTTTGTGCCTAAAATCAGCCAGGACCTGGACTGTATCCTGCCTCCCTACTCCCTTTTGTTTCCAGAGGCTATTGTTTCCGATTTCATGCTATCAGAGGGGCTGCATGTTTTCCTGTGTGAAGTTGTCAGAGAGATAAAAGCACAGGAGCAGGGTCACATTTCGAGGGACGGGCATGAAAAATTGGTAAAATGTATCTTGAGGGCCACCCACAAGACTTGCTTGAAGAAATTCAAAAGTAGAGAATAGAATTGTAATTTTTAAATCGTGCCAATCCCAAAGTGGACTAAGTAGTGGGGAGGTAAGTGTTTAACTGGCAGAAATCTCTTAGTCAGATTTACTCTTAGTTGACTTCTTCCTGTTAGGTAGCTTAAGAGTCTCCAGTTGGATTTTATTACAAAGAAAATACCATCATTACGGTGTCTGCCTGAGTCTCTTCAGTACGAGAGCGAGATGCCAGAAGATTCATAACAAGTGTGTTACACCTTTCAGTCAGCATGATACACCGGGGAAAAGAGGGACGTTAGTGAAGGTGTTTAGCTGTCCAAAGCTACCAATATGATATGAGACCTGCAAAGAATACAGTAAGGATGGTAACGAAAGAAAGACAAATAGTGTAGCTTAATTAACTTAGTGAAATACATTTTCCAGGAGGAGAGCATGATACGAGGCTTGTAACTGTGGCTGTGGTTTATAATGCTGTAAACCGTGATTAACCCAAATGTACTGATCCTTTTGTCACTCGTGAATTCCAGAAGAGCCACCTTGGTTTTAAAAGATGCAAAATAATTCATTTGGGGGCAGGAGGGAAGAACAACTGCAGTTTCCCATACACCTGATTTGGGCAGTTTAATAGAGCATCCTCTCACATCTGCATTAATGCGGCAGTAAGAGGTTATGTCTCTCTCTCTGACAGTACTAAAAAGCCAGTAAAAAGTTCTCTCTGCCCTTAACACAGCGTCAGTATCACTGAAGCAATGTCCTGCTAGTTTGTATATCATATGATCTTAACTGTTTTTGTTTAGATCTTGACTAGATAGAAAATGAAGAAAATGGTTTTAATAGTACTGTTTGAGGTCAGTGATTCAATAGGATGGTTACTTTTATTTTAGAAGCTTGTAATGAGGATTTTGTTAAAGCACGTGACAAGAAAACAAGTGGGATATGTATGCTGTATTTTTTTCCAATTCAAGGGGCACACTAATATGCAGGTTTTTTTCATTTATGTACAGTAGCAGAAAAAAATATTAAATACATTTTATTATTGAATTTATATCCTTTGTCATAGTAATTTTAGAGATAAATTTGTTTAAAAATAGAAAAAGAGGAATGCAGCGGGTTAAGAAAGCACTGCAAAGTGTTTCTGTAGGTGAGTTTAAATAAGAATACTGACTATTTTTAAATAGGACTATCACTTATTAGCACTCATATTGTAGAGCCTGTTGCAGGTTCTGGGGACCTCGGTCAGGTTTCTGGGTCCTGTTGCGGGGGCGGCTGCGGAGGCGATGTCCCTCCAGCACGTGTTCCGTGTCCTGGTGGCCCTTCCCTGGGGATCAGTGCTGGTCGTGGGCCCCCACGAGGCTCCATGGGGCTCAGCAGGGGCTGCCCTGGGACTATGGGGATACCCCGGCACCGATCAGCATGTGCCACAGGGCTGTGGTGTAGGGTGGGCAGTGGGGTCCCCACATCCCAGAGTGGTGCAGGACAGCCCGGTTGGGCAGGATCCTCTGTGGGAAGTCACAGGCACAATTTCAGTTTTGGGAGGGAAAACAATCATCCATTTGTTTAGTTATCAGCACGATGACAACCGCACTTTCATATCTTGTGTCACGTCAAGTGTTACAGAGAGGAATGCTCTCTCTCTCTCACTTTTGCTGTGAATACTGCTGGTCATGTCCGTTTCTGGTCTTGCGGGCATAAGTTCTTTTTGAAATAGCAGCATTTTTATCCCATCAGTTTTCTTTGGCATACCTGTCTGATTTTGGATGGGTAAAAGAATTTACTTTGTTTAGCTTTGTCTCACAAGGGAAAAGAGCAAAGGCTAGAGTAAAAATTAATAGCACATCTTAAAATCCATTACAACATCTCCCTTTTTTCCGAGTAAAAGTGAGTGAAAAAGGCCTCTCTAGAGGAAATAAAGAAGAAGTTATTACAGCTTTCACTTTTTGTAGAGTATGAAAAAGCTTTCTGTATGTTAAACAGTCTTGTGGACATCTGGCATGATTGGTTTTAATCTGCTGACTAAAAAGTCAGGATTAAATCTTGCTTTACACCTCTTTGTATTGCATTCAGTAAAGTGACAGAGCTGCTCTGAAACAATGGCACTACTTATTCCACCCAATATGCCATGTGGTAGATCACCCCCTTTTTCAGCACCACTTCTCTGCAAAGACAATGAAGCATCTGGTGGGGTTTTCCTGTGTCCAAGATATTTTTTGTCAGTAATTTCACTCAGCCGGTCTGCTTAGCTCTCCCTTGGTGCTACTTTTTGAGACGGGGTTTGCCAAACCCAGTGGCAAGAGGTCAGGAGGCCAAAGTGATGAATTTTTATGTGCCTGTTTCTTGTGTTTCTGCTCAGTCATGATTCTTTGCGCGCTGTACTGCCTCTGAAAAGGAGCCACAGTGAGCAATTTGTCCTCCTGGGCCACAGAGAATGGGGAGGCAGATGAGTTAAAGTAGCATGTATGGCTCCGGACAGAGACACACACAAATGTTGTCTTATGGCGGAACAGAACACTCCTGTCACCATTCAGTGCGAGAGGGCTGGGAGATTTGTAGCCTGTTGGCTTTCCATCAAGTGACAAATGAATTTAACAGCACTTAAAGATACAGCAAAAAGAATAGCACCTCACTAACTAGCCCACAGCTGTTAGCTTTAAAATGATGTTGCATTAACACTTCTGAACTTGCATTTTTTCCCCTGTCTGCATAATTGGGAGCTCTCTGTATTTCTCAGCATGTTTGAATGCCAGTTTGCTTTAAGGAGAAAAAATTCATCTGTGTTTCAGAAACTCTGTAGAATATGCTTTCTGGTTGTTTTGCCCAGTTGGACCCCCATCCCTCCAGATGGATCGTTGGTCTGTACAAGCAGGAGGACCCTGAAAGGTGCATTTCTGGCAGAGCTCTCTGTCCTTTCTCCACGGTGTCAAGCAAGCCAGGAATCAGTGTTTGTTGCTGAATTAAACCCCTCCGGATCCCCAGCCAGTGGTTTGAAGTTGCAGTTCCCCCAAGTCCTCCTCTCTCTGATTAGCCATGTCACTCTCCTTGGGTGCAGTTTGTTGTTGATTGTCAGCTGAGCTTTGGACCTGTTCGGTGGAGGTGACATCCTGGGAGTAATCCAGAATATGGCTGTGATGTACAAGCCCTTTTTCTCATACCACCAGAAACCACACCAAAGAGGACACAAAGCTGCCTTAGCAGGGCTGGTGAAGAGAGACAGTAAGTAGAACATGCCACCCT
This sequence comes from Gallinago jamesoni, assembly GCA_025769975.1. Taxonomy (NCBI): domain Eukaryota; kingdom Metazoa; phylum Chordata; class Aves; order Charadriiformes; family Scolopacidae; genus Gallinago; species Gallinago jamesoni. The sequence goes on from JAOQGH010000002.1 coordinate 38,710,516, forward strand.
ATTTCCTGCCCTCCACATGGACTGGTTTACCCCACAACTGTTTTTTATGTGTCGCCAGTCTTTTTATTGGGTGTGGTGTATGTCACACATATTCTGATCTGTGAATCCATCCTACTATTTATCAGGGAGAATATGGTAAACCTCGGGTCCACACCTTGCACAGTGCTTCACAAAGATATTACTCGTTCAGTTTTTCCAAAGGCATTTATTTTACCTCCTGGAAATAAGTGCAGTCCCTTGTGGTTTGCATCTTGTCCAAGAAGCAGAAGCCTGCCCTTTGCAGTGTGCCTCCTGGGCCACCAGCTTCACAGCCCACCTTCTGTCTTCAGAGCCAACTGCCTGGAGGCTGGGTGACGGCAGGAAGGGCCTTCAGCCACCCCACCTCGCGGTGCTATCGGAACATAACCAGCTAAAAATGATTGTTTGAACTTGCGGGCTGCTGGACTCATATTCCATTTCAAAAGTGAATAAAGGAGCGAATGATGTGGAACCAGACAGGGGGTACATCGATGAGAAATGAATGAGATATGGCAGGGTGAAAAAGAGCCGAGTCAGGGAGGCTGGAGAAACAGAGAAAGGAGAAGAATACAATAAGGAAGTCATTCATGTGTTGCATCAGCAAAGCATCACCTGATCAGCCAAGTCTCAGCCTCACCATAACACTGTACAGCACATTCCAGTCATTGACAGTGAATTTCACTTCCCATTTGGAAAACTTGAACAAGTCAGAAAACCACAGTGATTGGAAATGATTTTCCTGTCACATTTGCTCCCTTAAAAAGTAAACTTAGAAGACAAGCATTCTTTTCCTAGAGAAGGGAAGTGGTGGGAGAATATTAAGGTCTCTACCACTTCGCCAAACATCCCTGTGGTCATTTGATGAGGTGGAGGGCACACATCCATCCATCCTTCTCAGAGCTGGGCTTGGGCTTAGCAAGAGCTGGCAGCCCCGAGCACACTTGTGCCTCAGCAACTTTCCTGTTCCAGGCCTCAAATTCCCTCATTGTTTAAAGGACTAATTATTTTTGCTATTATGCATGATAGGAAGAAAAACATTTTGTACTTCTCTGTTTTTCTCACTTTGTGATTAAAAGCAGCTAGTGTCTGCCTGAAGGCATCTAGACTTTAGGTACAGACGTGGTTTGATTTCATAATTGCCAGCACTTCATATTTTAAAAGCCAGCTCCAATTTTCCTTTCTGAGGGTAAACTTAATGGAAGTCAAGTGCAAAAATACTATTGAACAGTGTATTGGGTGTGCATTGTATATTACAGAGATGACACCTGCCGTTGCAAGTCTACTTCGTGGAAGCCAAAGGTTCACACTCTTCAGAGCCTAAGCCTTGATCTTGAGCCATGTCACGCCATTGATATTGCACAAAACTCCCCATTAATTTAAACGGCAAACTCCCAAATTTACTCCCAAAGTGGTAGTTGGTGGAACAAAATACTGGATGGGAGTGTTTCTGAAGGTTGCTGTTTGTTCTGAGTGCAGTAACGTGGAAATACCCTCCAAGCAGAGCCCTTCACTGCGACAGGGCAGTGCGCCCTCACGCTGGTCCCTGGAGAGGGAATAGAGGAGTGAAGCTGACAAAATCGTCATTTGGAGTCCTGTCATGTCCAGTTCTGGAACTGAGTCAAGAAGCACCAAATAATTTTATTAGGTGTTGGCTTAAATTTTTGCTACTTCGTGTTACTGCTCTCATGTTTCATTTCTTAAAGCTCCCTTAAATTACATTAAATATGGAAGTAGCAGAAACGGTAACACCATCAGCACAGATGCAAATGTTACCACTCAAAACAAAGGCAATTGGAAAGCACGCAGGAGCAGATGGGTTTCAGAGGCTATTTTGCTTTTAAAATGAAAAGAAAAAGAAAGTTCTTAGTCTGAAAGTTAGATAAAAGCAAGCTTAGTTATAAGGAGAGAAGCTGCCTCTTATTTCATTCCTCCTGAATTCAAGGGAACAGGGAATTTCACATTTCTGTACAGAAAGAGATTTACATCACAGATCCTATGTGCTTCATCAAAGTCTTTGCTTAACAGAAGCAGTACATACAGTCCTCTGCTTAGTCAGCTGAGTGAAAAAAGGGTAAGTGCTGTGAAAGTTTTCAACAAGGAATTTTTCAGGCTGGTGTTGCCGCTTGGTTAAAGCAGAGAAAAGAATGAAAGAGAAGTAATAGAAGAATGTCTGAATAAATCTGAAGATGTTAACGCATTATGGGACAAGATAACCTATATACAGAAGCATTCCATAGGAACAGTCAGACTGTTCCAGTTCTTGTAACTATGGAAAGGGAAATCATTGTCTTTGAACACATCCTCAGGACCCCACTTGACATCAAGTAGTGATGCCAAGGACCGGGAAGATGGACAGGAAGAGAGAAAGGATTTTTCTAGCAGACTGCTTCAAATTTCCAGATCTTAGTAGTGGCATAGGGTTTATCCAGATCTAATCAAAGTCCTGAATGCATTTGAAACTTAGTGTCAGCAAGAGAATTTAAACAGAGCTTAAAAAGGGGCAGGGAACCCTTTACCCGAGAGCTTGGCCGTTGCCTGCAGAGGCCGCACAGCGCAGGCAGGTGCCAGACCCCTCGGGGTGGGTTGTTCCTGAGTCAATGCGAAGGCGCTTTGCTGAACTCAGACTTGGAGATCACAGTCAGGAAAATGGAACGAGAGAATCCAAAAAGATGTGGAACCCGACCAGAAGGAGCCAGATAGAGAAAACTAGAAGCTAATTACTGTGCAGGTGAATATGTGTAAGGGGAAAGCAGTTCTGTCCTGAGTTTTTAATACTTAGAAAGAGATACAAGGGAGAGCAAGGGGGAGAAATTAACAGTAGTACAAAAGAATTTGTCTTTCTCAGTTTGACAAGACGGAGTGTGGGAAGATGCTGTGGGGAAAAATTTAGGGGGGTGAGAAACTATTGTCCCTTATTCTTTCCCTTTGGATCTGTGTAGGCGAATGAGTAGTAATTCATGTTTTGCTATTCAGTGGGTACTGATGAAAATTTTAGAGTTAAGTTGTGACATACAAAGTAACAGCTAACTGAATAAACTACCTGGTTTCAGAAGAAAGCAATGTTCAGGATAGTTAGTCAAAATTAGGAAAGTCAGATTTAAACATCAGAGGCTTATAAATTAAGCACAGTGCCTGACTAGCTGGGTTAGGTTACGCTAAGCATCTGACAAACAGATTGGATTTTGTTGCTGCTAAACGTGTAACAAGTGCCAAGAGGGATTTCTTTCAATTGCTGTCAGAAGTGTGTGTTCCAGGTGAAAACGGTGCTGGGAGGCAGCTGATGGCTGCAATCTGTTGGTCCTGTCTCCCGGGACAGAGCTGTAATAGCACATTCTTTCCAAGAACTCGAGGCTGGGGTTTGATACTTTCTTCCAGACCTGTAATGTCAGAGACTCTTAGTGGCAAAGGCCTTTTGGATGCAATTCAGATTCCTTTCTGAAGAGAGATTGAAAAAGAGAGTCGCCATTGCCACCAGCTGTTGGCACGGAGGAAAGTGGCAGCTGGGGACAGCAGGCACCCTCCCGGCGGGGCTGGGGGACCCTGCACGCAGAAACCTCCCCCTTACAGCGAGAGGGGACTCTGTAGGAGCTGGGGGTGTTCTCAGCAGCCCCGGAGCAGGCGGGGGTGGCTGCTCCCCGGCAGAGGCTGTGCCTTCAGCTGCCCTCTCCCAGCTCAGTGCTGTACCTGAAACACCCGTGGAAGTGCTCTTGTGTTGCCTTGAGGTACACTGTGATAACATGGGCGTGAACGATCCAAGTTTCTGCACAAGAAAATGCGTTTCAACCACGAACTCAGTGCAGCTGATGTGAAATTGAGCCCAAGGAAAGGCACGTTGTTTCCTGCAGGGATAAATTCTTTTAGGGATGCGGGAGATCTTTGAGACCGGCAGCATGAAGATAGGATCTTGGTGCTGAGCTTTTTATGTCACAGGCGCCCCCCCAAGAGGTATTTTAAAACCAAAATACCCCTTTGCCACAACGCAGGAAGAGGGGGGCGCAGTGGGGACCGGCTGCCGTGGGTCGGGGGCAGCTTCTGGGCCAGGCTGTGGCGGGGGGTGGAACGGGCGCTGCCTGCCGCGCTCAGCCCTGGGTGGACGCAGGCAGCCGTGTGCCGGCCGGAGGGGGCCGTACGCCCCCCGGGGACGCGCTGTGCCGGGGGGGGGGGGACGGGAGCGGTGCCCGAGGCTTCGCCCGCGTCCCAGCCCCGCTGCCCGGGCACCGCCGGGAGGGCTCAAAGGGAAAGTCATTTGACGTATTGGTACTTAAAGCGGCTTCTCGTTGATACTCTTTTGTATTTGTTCTTTATTCAGCTAACGTTTTTCTCACTGCTGGGTTAGATTACTGCTCCTGGAAGCTTATTAGTATTAAACACACAGTAACTTCTCTGAAACATTATTGCTATTTCCACACAGTTAAAGTTAACACGAGTTAATATACAGACTCGGGGCCATTTTTTTCAAATAAAAGTGTGTGTCCTCTCAGATGGGTTTTGATTGCTTTACTTTGGGGAATTTAGCTCTCTCATTTCCCTAATTGTTCGCAGCAGCTGTAGGGCTGAATACCTCTGCACCCTTGTGAAAAATGGGCTGAAATAAGTCTCCATTCCAATGGCAGATAGAGTTTAAAACACACAGTGTTACCTATCCTGTAGCTAAATGCTACATTCATTGACTCAGAAAGTTACATTTAACTTTGTTTTTCTCACTTGCAAATTTTATTTCTCTTATATCACATGATTTGGTGAATTTACTGTCAGTATATTCCCAATACCCAGGAAATCACATCAACCCCTCAGAGTTAAGGAGGAGCCTGAACAAGACAGATGTTCCAGTTATTCCCAAAGTAGCAAATCTTTTACCTCACTGATTGTTTCAAATACAATTTGCATCCAGATAATAATAGAAAAGCATTTGATTATCCTAATGTAATGCATCAGATTGATTTGGGGTTTTGAGTAGCATTTCAGAAAAAGAATTTCACTGCCGTAATTAGATGATACATGTACCTCTGTCTTTTCTATCCTGCCAGAATCCACAGAGTATGAAGCTGAGATAAAATGAAATATCTTAAATTTAATTGATTTGGTTGCTCGTGTGCTCAAGACCTTATTACAGCTGGCTCATGTTAGCATTCTTCAATTGTCTCCTGGCCCTTTTAGCAACAAACACTTCTGTTTTAATCCATGCGGCTTATTGGAAATTGCAATTGTTACTTCTGCTGAGCTTTTTCAGTTGTAAAGGAGCAATGAATATATTCTACTTTTATATTGTTTTCGTTAGAAGAAATCAAAGTAATAATAAGTCCTAAGAAGAGTATTACAATTATTGGGAAAAATAATACACATCTTTAGAATCAATAGACAGAGGCAATAGGACAGTTTGAGTCCGCATGTGCTTGGATAACACCTTTTTTTAAAAAAAAAAAAAAAAAGTGTTGAAGTAATTACAAGCATGCAATAACTCAGCTCACACATCAAGAGGTGGGCTCAGGAGTCTAAAGGATGTTCAGAAAGCAGGAGTGCAAAATCAATGAAAAATCAGCTGCAGTTTTCAACAGAGCAGTGCTGGCAGGAGGCAGCAGTACTGCTCACAGCTGCTCAGTGTTCCCATGCAAAAGCAATATAGAAAGCAATTATGTATTGTAGAATATTGTGTGTGTGTGTGTGTTATAACACGGTTGTTTTAATGTCTGGCCCTTTTTACTGTAAGTATGCAGAGATATAGCCTAAAGCATTTCAACGTGTTGTATATGGGAGCAGGCCGTATATGGGAGCAGGCTTTCAGTTTCTGAGGGTTGCAGAGTTTAGAAGAAATTGCAGATTCGACTCCTGTCAATATAAAAAAACTTTCACTTCTACCTTAGCATAATAGTACCTTTTTAATTATGTTTCAAGGCAATCATCAGAGAAGTTATGTTTTACAATTCAATATACATAATCGCAAAGGATTATTTAAAAAATACAATGACGCATCTACCTGTGCAGACAGCGTATGTGAAAACAGGAGTAAGACATGTCTGTGTTTGCTGAGCAAAGGCTGAGTACCGAGTTCTCTCCCAACTCTGAATACAGCTCTTCTGCAAACTTTTTAACCAAATTTTGTTTCCAAAAAAAACTGATTTTTTTAGAAAGATAGTTATCTTATAGTTAGAGTTTGGATCCCTGGTTTCCTCTTTTCTGACTTTGTAAAAGCGTACCTTTGAGGGAATACCCAAAAAGAAACAGTGTGTTTTCATAGCATTTTTATTTTCTTTACCAGCAACAAAAAATCCCTTCATAAGTAGACTTGTCTAAAAAGGCACATGTTCCTGAAAGTTTTCTGCTTGGGTGACTACGACTTTGTAGAAATTGAAAGGAGGAGGAAAAAAGGAGTGCTCCAGCTTGTATAAGAAATGAACCTTTGCCCAATCACTTTTTGTCTGTGAATAAGGTAACTTTTTGTGCATGTGAAATTTGAAAGCAATAAGGTATGTGGGTCCTTTCTCTGTATTGGTTCTCAAGAGTCGATCGCAGGGTTTTTTCTTTTAGAGCGGGCCTGAAGTTGTGAGATAAAGCAGCTCAGAAAAAAAAAAATGTTCTCAAGCAGATGCCTTTAAGAGACAGAAATCATGAATTTCTTGAATTGCAACCACTCTGGGGGTGGCTACAATGACTTTTTGACAGTGACAGTAACTCTGCCTTGTCTTTTCGAGCCCTTCTTTGGCCCATTCACTCTGGAAAGCTGCTTAAGCGCACTTAAGCGCATTAGCATTTGGATGCTCGGGACCGTATTGACCCTCATTTGGAAAGTTTAAATGAGTGAAAGATGGAGCGATTTGTTAGGGCTTTAGAAACCAGCTTTAGAGAGCGGCGGGTTTTCCGCTTTGGTTTGTTCGGGTGCTTGTTCTAATCTGGTGCGCTGTTTAAAGGCGACCAGACTGATTTGTGACACATGAGCCCAAAGCGCTATTTTTTTGGGCTTGACCCGATTAGCTGATCTGTGCTCTGAATTTCAATGGCTGGTATCGGAGGGAACGGCTCGCTGGTGGGTTCCCCCACCAGGTCTGCCACAGACACAGATGGCGAAACAGCAGCTCTGTGTCTGAAGGGGCCAAGGGGATCCTGCGGTACACGGCGGCTGCGAGGGACCCAGTAGGTCTGGCCTTAAAATAAGTGGTACCAAAAGCACGGCATCCCTGTTGCTCTGGTGCCTCTTCTCCTCCCTCCCAGACGGAGGCAGTTTAACCGGCTGCTGCGGCATCTCCCCTGTCTTCTCGCAAGCCTTTCAAAAAACTGCCTCAAAATTCTGCAGAAGAGATGAAGTTTGAAGGGCAGCCCACGTCTGTGTCCAGTGACCAGCACTCTGTCCTCCGGTGAAAACTGGCATTTTGTGGACACCCGGTGTTGGTGCCATGAGTGTGCCACAATTTTGGGGATAAAACACAGCGTTAAATGTTTGTGATCTATAGACGAGACACTGCTTTTTTTTGGGGGGGAGGAAACACTCAAGAAAAAAATGTCAATAAGGGATGTCGTTTCTTCAGTAAGAACAGGAATCGACATCTGTTCAGTTCACAGACTTGAAGAAAAAAAATCAGACTTGTATTTTATTTTTACTGAATCACACTCAAGCTGTCCTTTAAAAATGAAGTTGCTTAGGTTGTTGCTTTTTGTTTGTACTATGGCAACACATAGGGGCATTTATCAAGGATCATTTTTAAATGTCTTTTATCAAATGAGGGCAAAAAGTCTGTTGACAGATTTCCATTCTAGCACTGGTAAACCCAGCTGAGATCTAAGATGTTTAGAAGCAGATGGACTTTTGTTTAAATACATGTTTGGCATCTCCTTCAGAAGAAATTCAGAATGGGAAACTGAGAAGTAAGCTGTAGTTCCATGACGTTGTGTCTGATAGATACTGCATTTCTAGTAATGGATCCCAATATAAGTATTTATATTTTTGGGAGAAAGAAGCATGTAACAGGATGTGGAATTCTATTACTCTGTTACCACAGAACCTATTTATCTTCTAAGTGAATATTATGCAAAACGAAAATCTGTTGTCTGGCCATTATGAGAAGGAACAGAACAGGCAGAGCAGGGAAGTGACCTCTTTGCCTCTTCTTGACTGGGTTTTCTTTAGGACACTTGCTAAGAACCTCTAGCAAAATAGGCTTTTGCTCAGAAGGGTGGTCTTCGCCGGCGTCCTTCCCCAGTGCTGTGCACAGGTCCTGTCAGGCCCTGCAGCTTGGCCGTGGAGAAGGATGCTGGTGTGTCCCAGGTGTGGCTGCACATCGTGGCTGTTTTTTCTCCACCTTTGGGGAACACCAAGGTTTTCTCAGTTCTCTGCCCTCGGCAGTGTGGTTTCCATCAGCCCAGGCAGACAGGCTGGGGCAGCCTCACACACTGCCCCGTAGCTTCGCCCAGACTGGAGAACGAGGGAGCACTTTGAGAGGGCTGCCTACCCCACAGTTAGCACGTACCCTATTTCTGCATTTCAGAGCACGTAACATGCTGAAAGCTACACTAAAATTACTGCTTCAGTGAATCTAAAGTATGCTTTTAAGTTAAGTATGTGCCAGCCTGCTTTGCTAAAAGCTCCAGATTTTCGCTTGTTCATTGCAACAGAGCAAGCCCTTTCAACAACCCATTCTGTGTTATTCTCTAGGTCTGCTTGGGTTGTCACTGAACGTGGCCTCATCCAGGCAAATGGCCAGACACTTCCCCAGAAATTCATACCTCTGCACCTGATATAGCATTGGTTTATAATATGTTATAGACACTCAGTCCTCAAAATACCTAGAGATGTGAATTTGTCTCTTTATTTCAAAGGATGGTGTACGGGGAGTTCTCTACTCCGAGTAAACTGTGTTGTCAGATTGTACAAGTGTTGCTCAGACTTTTAAATTATACTTGGAACATTAGTTTACAAGGGAGAAGTTTTTGCAAACAAGATTTAATCCTCAGAACTGCAATGCCAATGCAGTTATCAGCTTTCGGGACTGCAGTACAGAAACCAGTAGGGCTTTGGAGCCATTCGCTGTAGGAAGTGGCTTTTGAGGATGTTTACAAGCAATGTGTGATTCAGTGTCAGACCTGTGAAAGAACGTGGGTGGGTGGTAGTAAGTTAAATGAATATTTGACTTATCTGAATGATACTTTCTTAATGTTGCCTGTTTCTCCCCAAGTGATAATTCAGTTTATTGTTTTAAATCCATCATGAATGGAAGTAACTTAAATTAGCAAAGTTTTGTATTTTGATGTACAGCAAAATATATTTCCAGGTGGACATTGAAAATGCTTAAATTGATAAAGTTCAATGAAATGTGGCCTTACGTTTTGTATAAACTGGTTTCCCTTTCTCCCTTTGTGTTTCTTATTAGACACTATGTGCAAAGGCTACAATGCAGACTATCCGGGCAGCTGACACAAATGAAGTAGTCAAGCTAATATTTCGTGAATCTGATAATGACCGGAAGGTAAACAACTTAATGCCCTCTGTACCCCTGTGTAAATAGAAACATTGTTGAATGTTCACTTTCTTTTTCTGCAAAGCATGAATATAGTTGTTTCAAACTGATAATTTAAAGGCAGGGGAGGGATATGGATTGTTACACCTAATGCTCAGTTAATTGGATCTCTTTAAGTGATTGCCAGTCAGCCAAATGGGCAAGCTGACAAGGAGCTTTGGACCTGTAGAAACATCCTGTATTTTTAAGGGGCTGCATGTCTCTAAAAGGGTCACTTCCAACAGCTGGGTATTAGGTAGATGAGTCCAAAAGCTTTTCTGACCTTTCTCCTCTATTTTTTCTAGGTTATGCTACAATTAGAAAAGAAGCTCTTTGACTATTTTAATCAAGATGTATTTAGAGATAACAACGGCACTGCGGTAAGTTCACTGTTAAACACTTTTGAAGGAATAAGTTGGAAACTCACATACAAATAATTTCTCTACCAGCCCTTTATCCTTATTAATCCTCCTGTCTACAAAATGAGAAGACATAATTCATACAACACAATAACTGCTCTAAATTTCCTCCTCACTTAGCCAGCTATTTTGTAATATAATGTGCATATTGCGTGTGGTAGCCTTATTGTGGATGTCACTGCCCAGACCCTCTGCCTGTGGAAATGGGCCCAACTTCTCCAACATGGGAAGAGCTCTGCTCACTCGTGTCAGGCCTTGGTCTGCCCACGTGTGTGTAAACTAGCAGCATCCCTGGGGTGAATGTTCTCAGCTGTATAAACAGGGCAGGCTACACTAGACAAAGAAAACCTTCAGAAAACTTGGTGTGTTGTGTAGAAACTGTGTGTCGAGGTGCAGGTGACAGCCTAGCCAAGGGTCCCTTCTTTCTTCAGTCCTTTCCTCAGACTGATAAAATTTTACCTTCCTTCCTCATACCCAAAATAAAAGAAGACAAAGGAGTTCATTTTCTGTGTCTCAGCTTTTTTGAGAAGCTGAAGCCCTTTTGTTTAACCTCTCTGTTTTTAAGTTGACTTACACCTTGGAGGTTAAATCCATGTGAGACTCTTGAGATCTCACTCATGCCTTGAGGTCAGAAGAGTTTGATGAGTCAGATGCACGAGGAAAGTGAAGATCTGTTTCTCCTTTCAGCATCTGCTGATGTCCATCCTGTTCGCTGGGACTCCTGTCCCTTCTCCCAGCACGTCTCTCATGTGTGTACGCTCACCACAAGAAGTATCTGTCTAGGCAACATATCTTAAAAACAGTTACCGTGAGATAAGTTGGCTTGGAGGTTGTTTATTTATAAAATTTACAAGGTCAATACATGCTTGGGCAATACATAATATTTCTTTCACGAATGTTTTTCAGTTTTGGAGACATTTAATTCAAAGTAATAAACACTAAACCCATTTTCTGTTTCTGTACTGTTCCAGACTTTCCTCTATCTGCATTATTATTACAATATTTTTAGATTTTTTAAAAGCAACTCAAATGTTTTTATTTTTCCCAGTACGTTTCTGAAGCTTTTCTTGTGGCTGCCGTTTACCACATCCTAGTGGTATTTCGGGTGACTGCTGGTTGACTTTACATACACAGAGGTGGTGTGTGAAGGCATAGGCAAAATCCCACTTAAGCACATTCCATTTCAAAATATGCAGTTATTTCATTCATGCATCAAGAAGCGGGAAATCTTCCAGATCAAACATGGAAGGAAAAGATAAACGATATAATGAGCCATTGGAGATAATCTAATCTTCATGGTCTAGTTAAACACGCAGCACCATGATCACTAAAAACAAACTACCTATCTAAAAGGATAAATGTCTCTGTGCCGAATTCAACCCAAAAAATCCATCGCATCCTTCATCAACCGCCGGTCTTGTACCAGCCTGACAGAAATTTAATTCAAGCTGGCTCCTGAAAATAATTATTGTATTTTAAGAGTAGTAATCATTGGTCGGGACATGATTGAATGTGTCCATGCCTATTGACTTTTTCTATGATTTATAGCTTTGTTTAGTCGATATTCCCATCGAAATTGTATAATTAATTATAAGTGGGGCTGTCAGGTCTGCAGGATGGAGTGCCCTGATGAGTATTTGGGAAGATTAAATTTTCCTTAGCTGTACCAATGCAAGGCTTGGGAATTTTCACAGCTCTAAGGCTGTTGGATAAAGATGTTTTCTGTGTGTTTAGCAACTGCTTTAGCTCAAAATCCATTGATTTTTCTGAGGGTATTTTTTTTTATCAGTGTGGTGTCTCTTCAGTAACATTGGAATGTGTACAGACGTGACAAGACCTGACAAATATTTATTATCAACAGGCTACTTTATCATTGTCCATACACAGTTATTCCTTCTTTTTTACATTGTAATCAACAAAAAGAATCTTAAGATATATTTATAAAAATGAGTATTTTTAATGAAAAATCTGATATAGATACAAATTAACTGTTCAACGGAAATTCGGTTTGAAATGCATACGGTAATTTGTCAGGTCAAATTTTTCCAAACTAATCTGTAGTTTATCCAGTTTATTCCAAAGTTAGCTCAGCAATTACCTGTATTTATTACCTCAAACTGCTACGACCATCCTGTATCATTTTATTTCAGAAAGGAACACTAAGATTTATCCAGCTGTGTAGTGATAGAGAAAAGAGAAAACCAATTTGAAAATAGCTGTAGCAATAGTGCAAAGCTCTGTTAATATTTAATTCCTATGTTCTGGAGTGTTCATCAAAGTTACAGCAGGTCGGAGGGACCAGGGTGCAGCTCCAGCAGAGCTGTCGTGTCCAACTTTGAGGAGCAGCCCCCCCACGCCCTCTGCTCGGGGTCTGCAGTGCCCCCCCCCCAACCTCTTGCTGCTCACACAAAACTTGGTCCTGGCTTGGGACTTGCCAGCTCTCAAGTGATAAAAATTAGCGTGCCAGTGCTTTTCAGTGGCAGTGTGCAGGAAGTTCTTGAATAAATGTACACTTTTACCTTTCTTTTTTTCTAGTTCCTTAATCGTTTATGATAAATGAGGCTATAAGTGGGGTTTTTTTCAAAATATCTTGTGTTTGGCAGGTCCCTGTTTTGTTAACAATCAAAAGAAATGCAAGCCAGGGATAATTATTTAATTAAAATTTTAATTAAAAAATTATAATCATGGTATTGATTTGTACAAAAGAACCACAAGATAAATGCTGTTTCTTCAGTAGTCAGTTAAATAAATATATACTAACAATGTAAAAACTCTTAATGACTACAGGGGAATGATTTAATCATTAGGAATCATTTCATAATCTTTAACCACAGTTGGAAATGAGGAATGGTACATACGTTCCTGTCTTTCATATGAACTATGTTAAAGAATCAATCCAGATAAAAGCTAATGTACTGTCCTTAAGATTTTAACCACAACTGTGCAAGAGGAATAACCAGTGAATAACCAGTTGAACCTAATGTTATCCCTGCTAAAATCAGACTCTCTTGTGTCTGTTGATGTCTGTAATGATGTTACCAGCATTAATTCCAAAAGATATTGGAGAGACTTACACAGAAAAGCCCAATGATCTCCAGCCTAGATATTGATGAAATTGAAGCGTTTTCACTTCTTTAATTGTTTTTATAATGGCAAAAAATAAACAAAGACTTAGACGTCGCTATCAGTGGTCCTTCAGCATCATCTTTCTGCAGAGAACAAACAGTAAACTTCTACAGAGATCACATTCTTACTCAATTTTAGGTTTTGAACAGTAAAGTGAGCTTCGAGGGTAGATTCCCTTTATTCTGTGTGTCTGTTCAGCTTCGACTGATACAGTATAAAAAAATTATAATGTGCTGTAAAAATGAACTGAGTTATAAAGGTCTTGTTCTCCCTATGCCAAGTAATGATTTAAAGTGATTTGTTATCATGCTAATTAACTTAGAGGTGTTATTACAAACAGTTCAGAAAACATACTTTTAAATGATGAGTAATTTCTTTATGGGTTTTTTAATATTCCCAGGAAATCCTGAAACCATATGCAAATTGAGAAGAAAGATTTAGTCCATGAGGGACCTTTATTAAGCTTTTTGTGAGATGTGTGCTCATGGAGGTTAAGGATCTGGCATCACTGAAAATGTATTAATCAACAGACAAGATATAGCACAATGCACTCTTCCCAATGGCCTTGGCTCTGACCCTTTTAGAGATAATGGGAATACTGTCCACTAAGAACTAGATTAGGACGATCAAGTGCATTTCATCAGGGTTTGACTTGAACCATGATCCCAGAGGTGAAAAGGCAGAGGTTTATCCACTGAGCCAACCAGCCCCTGTCCAGATAAAATCTTGAATATGATGTATAAGGGCAAATTAGGATAGAGGAAGGAAATTGATTGCTCGGGACCATTGTTACCTAGGACTCGTCAAAAGGAAACCCGATGCATCCTGAAACTGCCTCTTTTATTTAAGGTGGGCATCTGAGATGCCTGATTTTCATAAAGTACTAGTTGGAAAATGGCTTCCTGCTCTGTTTCTTTCCTCAAAAACAGTATTCCTATGCTTGGAATTCCATTTGCTTAAGTTAGTGGTTAGTTGATATGCCATTGGATAAACTGCAAAATGAGTTATGACAGAGACAGGAAATATTACCAATAAATTGTTCTCACTAGCTAACATCAATTTAAAGCCAGATTGCAAGCAGAAGTCAATCAAGGTGTGCTGGGTTAGCTATTTACTGCCAGCTTTATATTCCAAATAAAAGCGTGGAATTTACCCCTATCACAAAGTTACAAATAGTATTTCATGACCTTTTGTCCCCCTGTCCTGTTCTACACAGCTATTGTAAGTCCTAAGGCCAATTCCGAGGTACTGTGCTGTATTTCTTTTCTTAGCCTTTGCTCCTTGTTTAAGTGCAGTCTAAAGAGGAGGTCCAACGTCTGTGTTTGTGCTCTGTAATCCAGCCTGCTGTCAGTGGGATCTGCTGATGTGCTTTGGCCCAGGGCACCCCTTCTAACCTTTGTGACATGCAGGAGGATGTCCGGAGAGGCAACGTTTGCACCTGTGTTCCAGTCCTCAAGAGTTGATGGATCTCACCATCATCCCTTGCAGTTAATACTTGCGCGTATACAAAAGCACCCTACCTGGCTGGCCACATCTTGCCTGAAGTCTACAGCAATCCAGATAAAGATCAAAAGGTCTTAACTGTTTTTCACCAAGTCTCTGCAGCAGTCCCGTCCTTCTGCACTCTCCAGGTACCCCTCATAACCTCACAGGTAGATGTCTGCATACACGTAGATGTGCACGCCCATATAGACCAACAAGTTTAATATGAAACGTAATGCTTAAGGCCACTTTCCTACCAAAAGTACCGCCGGAGATGAGAGTAGGGTGCTGCTTCACTGCCTCCAGCGTCACCATCACCTCCCCACCAGGAAAGGACCTTGTGGTCCTGGGTGCTGACGCCATGTGGCTGAGCCACCTTCACCCCTGCCCTGCAGCACAGAACTAGGGGGGGGGGGCGGGCGAGGAGGATGGGAAATGTGGGAACATGAGAAATCGGGCAAGGGGACAGAAAAGGCAGCTCTAATGAGACAGAGCCAATAGTAGTCTCCAGTAATTACTCTAGTGATCAATAGACAGCAAGGGAAAGTGTAAGTTTAAGCAGTCTAAATATTTCTATAACAGAAATACTATTTTTAGATGCATTTTCAAGAGCAGTTTTCTGAAGAAGTTGGCATACTTATTAGAACATGTTCACGTCCTTTAAGCCATTGGAATGTCTCCTGAGAGAGAGAGGTATATTGTCAAAATGAGAACTAACCAGTGTTTTCCTGGAGGAGCTTCCACTGAAATTAAAGATTTTTTGAATCGGTAGCAGCACAGGGAGCCCTCAGTGCTGGCAGGCGATACATGCCTGTGCCTCACTCTTCTACTGCTAGAAGTCTATTTGGTGCAGTTTCCCCGTGTGCCATAACATCCATATCTATGTAGGAGTTTATGATTTGACAACACAGCCATTCAGGATGTATAGCCAAATTCTCAGACACATGCAGAAATATAAGAATATACAAAAACAGTGCAAGTGGTACCTTTATATTAAATAAGTTTGGCTTTTCTCTCTGGGACATGGTTTTCAAGGAGAACTTTATGAAAGAAAAAAAGTTAATATTCAAATTATATAGTAATGGATCATTTTACAAAGTCTTAGCTAGAGAAAACAGTAGCTTTAAAATTAGGCCAGAGCAGAGTTGTGTATGACATTTTCATGGATAAGTGGGAGGGATCAGCATTTCCATAGACCGTTATCTGAAGTCAGTAGGCTGCTGAATCAGTTTCTAAATATTTTTCTTTGAGTGAAAAGCTGGATAAAATTACTGCCTTTCCAAAGTCTCTTGAAAAAAAATGTTGTGTGCTATACAAGACTGGCAAAGGAGGTCAAAGTGACCAGTGTCCACATATTTTAATTCTCTAAGGTCATTTCTGTATGCTCATCTCCTCTTTTTGGTCTGAAACTTCATTTCCCTTTCACAGCTGTGAATTCTCTGGTGGGCCCTGCAGATGGATTTGATAAATGCTGCTAATATCACCTTCTGATCTACCAACGCTCTGACTTTGGTCTGTAGGTCTTGATGAGTAATTGCCGTTGTTCTACTCCAGTGACTGAATTAAGTCGCCCTGTTCTGAGGGTTCACACGGGTGTGATTTTAGCCAAGGTGGCCCGTTGCAGCGTACCGATGGACACTGACCTTTCGAGAGTGCCTTCTCGCTCTAAACCAGAACTAGCAAAATTACCTTGATTTCTGCAGCTGGCTAAGCTCTGTTATAATCATTTGATTACTGTCAAGCTACGTTATAACAAGATTTAGTTCTTAGTTTTCTTTGGCCAAAGCGTGCACTGCTGAACCACGAGCTGTGGGGGTAAATGCACTGGTACCTCCTGGTGTGGGCAGGAAAAGGGGAGGGAAAAAAAATGCTCTTCAGCAGCTTTTACAGACAGCACAGTTGCCTGGAAAAACAACACTTTTGATAATTCCCTCAGGAGGTGATGGGCATGCAGCTGGTACAGGCAACAACCCTAAATGCTTTTAATTCCACTCAAATTAAATGGGGAATATCCTTTACTGCAGATGTGGTCATTCTTTAATTCTGTGCAGAGCACTTCATTGGTACCAAGCCACTTCCTGTTCAGGTCAATGGAAGCTCGAGTATAATTGAAGCATTTGGCTCATGAAGTTTCCTAAACAGAAATACGTAACTTCGGACGGCAAGGTCCCACCAATAAATTTAGCCTGTTTTTAAAAATAGTGTCCTGCCCTGTGAGTTTTTTCTCACAGCCACAGGCCCCTGGATGTGTGCCTTCCTATACATACTGCATTCCCCACGGTGATTATTTCTGCGTCTCATGGGGTATTAGCTAACTATAGATAATATTACTCGTATGTGGGGGTGGTATTTTCATTTGAAACATGTTAATCAAACGTTCATGTTGGGCTGGACGTTGTAGAGCAAATATCTTGACATAATATCAGCATCTCAGTGGTTACAGCAGATAAAGCCTATGCCCTGCATCATCCTTGCTATCATTTACATGTAAATACATTGGTGGAATTGAGTTGGGGAACAAAAAAAAATCTTCTGAACTGCCTGTGACATATAGTTCTGAAATTAACTTCCAGCTACAGCATTTTAAAATCTCTGTGTAATTGCTCAAATTACCCCAGCACATCATGTAGCACCTTTAAAGATTTGGTTCTTAAGGATGATCTTATAATGAGTAAATTAAATGGAACAATATATTGATTTTTAGGCTTTGGACTTAATTTCTTTGTCATTTTTAAGGCATTTAGAATGACAGACATACTCATGTTTACTGTTACAGCAATAACATTATTCACAATGCAGTTTAGTGTACAATATGGAAATAAGCGGGAAGCCAGTGTATGTTCAGGGTGGGTGTTTTTTTAAATACAATGTTATATGCTTTAAAAATACAGATGTTTCCATATGAGATTCTGACTGATCCTCAGGATCATCTGGCCTATATTAATTTTCATTCGTTTTCTGTAGTGCCAGGAGCTCCAGACACCCATGTACCTCTCATAAGGCAAATACCATTAAGCGATGCACGTGTCAGGTCCCATTCCTGTTCTTAATAAGTTGTGTTGGAAGTGACATTTATAACTGTTTGTGACAAGATGTAGTGAACGCCTTTGGTTTTTCACCAATAATATTGCATTTTGAGATTAAAGGCTTAAATGAGAACCCAAGTGCTTTTAATACAAAAAAAAATATTAATAGTTAAAACATGCTCTTCTACTGAAAAATTAACTGGAGTTTTCTCAAAGTGTACAGTTCAAATTTTCCTTGTTTCTCTACCTCATGTCCCACACTCTGCAGCGCTACCAGGTAAATAAAGGAAAGCTGTTGGGTCGATTCACACTCTTTGGTCCTGAGCACACGAGTAACTTGTCATTGCCCTTGGTATGGATGGGAGATGTCTGTTTGTGTAGTCGGGGGACACAGTGGAACAGCAGGTTACAGATATTGTCACTCAGTGACTTCATGTCTAGGCAAAAATAAGTAATTTGTTAAAATTAAATATTATCTTGCTATATTTTAAAATATAGCAAGAAATAAAAGTTTGTGTGAATAATCCAGTGAAAATATTTGACTGTTATACGTGTGGGGATGAATTGTCTACAACAAGCATTCCCAAAATAGTTCTTTGAGGCACCTGGTTGGGCTTTGACACCCAGTGGGTCATCCTGAGATTTTGGCTTTGTCATTTCGGGTTAAAGATGTCCCCCTACCTGGGGAGACTTGAGGAGCTGATAGAGCAAGCACATAATAGTCTTGTTCTGTTATCTGTCCTCTCTGTCACCAGTGTCAGCAGCTCATCTGCATGGCACAGCAACTGCTGAAACTTCTTTGGGTAAAAACGCACCTCGGAACGCTTAGTCCTCTAAACCCCAGCCATCATTTAGTTTGCAAATATCATCATAGCAAAAACAATCTGAATGTTTAAAATTTTGAACGTGTGAATTGGTGTGGGAGGACAATACATCCCTTTAACACTGCCAGCCCTCGGAATGCCCATGAGTAATTTATACCATTGTGTTCTGTGGAGCATTGTTCTTTTATTCAGTCCTTGCAGTTTTCACACTTCAGAAATAGCCCTCTTTCTCCTGATGCTTCCACTTTCCTGCTCTGATCTGTTTACTTGGCAACAGTAGGAAAAATGTATTTGCACTGTATTAATAGATATGTATTTCAAAGAAAAGTTTCAACTGTGGGTGGTAGATCTTTTTTCCCGTGTTAGAATTACGATGGTCAGATAATATCTTTAAGGTGGAGACCCTTGGAGCCAGAAAGAGGTGGTGACATTTGTTTTCACAGCCAGTTCATACGTACGTATTGTGGCTGGACATCTATCTATACATACCTAAATGTAGGATCCCAGTCTGGAAGTATGTATGATGAACCATTTTTCCCTGAAGTGTGTTGAGTTTACTTCAGTAAGAAGAGTGGCTGAACCACCCCAACATTTTTAGGAGTGAGGATATTATTAGATACATACTGTAAGTTTCCACACAGATGTTTATTTATCCAAACATCTTGGATACTTGAGCTTCTGATCAGATGTTAAAACTTGTACAAATTATCTGCAGTTGTTTGCATTGCAAAATCTTTTCCGATATACCATCACAGAGTTTGGTGTCAGATGCACTAAACTAGGGAAATCTTCCCGTTTCTGGCATCCTCACCTAAAAGTACATTTGTACAGCAACAAGGTGG
This sequence comes from Gallinago jamesoni, assembly GCA_025769975.1. NCBI lineage: Eukaryota > Metazoa > Chordata > Aves > Charadriiformes > Scolopacidae > Gallinago > Gallinago jamesoni. The sequence continues at coordinate 38,729,738 of JAOQGH010000002.1, forward strand.
CAAGAAAGTGGAGAGGGCTGGTGGCTGCGGAGAGACAGCTAATCAGCAGTGCAGGTGGTTCAGGTAGCTGCTTTTCACACAGATAATTAATGTGTACAAGTAGCTGCTAATTGCACATTTCAGGAATGATTTATGAGGTGGCAGAGGGGAAAGAGGGACACAATCTAATTTCTTTGGGAACCTCTGCCATTCATACAATGGTATCAGCGCAGCTGCAAGATGGGACATGATTAATGAACAGCGGGCAAACACGCCGCCGTCCTGCGGGACGCTGCTGGGACGACACGCTCCTCAAAACAGAAAGTGGCACTTAGAGCCACGGCCAGTAACAGCAGATTATGAGCTTTTTGTCTTTTAACTCGCTAATTCACTCGGGCGCCAGGTTTAACGCCAGCCATGCTTCTGAAATAAGGTCGTTTCTGTCTGTCAGGATAGTTATTGGTTTAACGTGGACCATTATCATTGACTTGATTGTGTTTATGAACACAAGATTGCAGATATTTATTTTCTCCGTAGAGGTCCATGGGAAAACAAATTTGGCAAGGACTAATATTTATGCAGGACATTAAATGTAGACTTATGAACGTCTCTGTTAAATACCTGCTTCTAGCACTGTGTCGTGGCTACCGCTTGGGAACACGTTTGCCCACTGTCACGTACCCCCTTCCTGCTCTCTGACACACACCACCCAAAATCGGTGTGCAAAAACTCCACTTGTCTTTGCTTAGGAAGAGTGATGGGCACGTCCTTGTGTTTATTGTACCTTCTTATCTGAGCTGAAGATAATATAACATAATATGATACTTTTCGCTGGTGTTTTTGTGGGCTGATTAGCCTATCAGTTTGCTGTACTTTGTTAATGCTAGTTTGGTTTATCTGTGAAAACATTGCTAATAAAATTTGAAAAAATTTTGCCATCTTGAAATAGCAAGTGTACATATAGGTCACTGCTGTAAAGAGCTGGTGTTATGTGTTTCACTGAGATGAAAAGGAACATTTTCAACATTTTCCTCGGTGAACTGTTCATGTATCAAAATCATACTGGCTGGTTTGCACTATGTTTTAGAAATTATTATATGAGGGATTTACCTCAAGCTGGGTAATCAAGGTCTCTGTTTATTTTCTTTTATATAATGTAATATTTTTAGATTGTTTCAGTTCAACATTAAATAATGAATGCATTTGTTTCTATATTTTATAGCTTTTAGAATTTGACAGAGAGCTGTCAGTCTTTAAAGACAGATTATATGAACTGGACATCTCATTTCCTCCCAGGTAAGATTCATATATAATCCATTTATTTAACTAGCTGGCTGAAACATCACAGTTACTAGCACTGTGGGTAAAATGAGTGTGTTTCCATACATACTGTAGAAATGATAACGGTCTTCATTTCTTTCATAAGTGCTTAGTCCTCCCGCATCCCCCGGTCCCTGCCCCCTGACAAAACGTGGTCCATATGCCAATGGTGTCTACAGCCCATCCTGTTACAACTGCTCCCAAAACAGACCTGACCTGATCCTGTGCTAGAGATGTGGAGCTCCTTCGAAGCACTGGGCCCAGATAACCTGTTAAAAACACTTCATAGCAGCCATAAAGGCAGTCTGCCTCACGCTGAAAGCGGCCGGCTGTGGCACTCGCAGGGATGGGCTCCGAGTGGGGTGCAGAGCCCATGCCATCACTCGGGGGGCCACAGGGAGTATCAGGAAAGAGACAGGAACTCGGATTCTGCTTTTTCAGTTTCACTAAACGTGTTCTGTAACTGCTAAGAATGTTAGAATAATTTTGCTTTTTTAATACACATGCATTATTTTAATCGGCTATATCCCTGAGGTGAATTTTGGCCGTGAATAGACAAGTATTGCTATCATACAAAATCAGAATTTTTGTAAATGGCAGTCCCATTTGAGAGAAATTTGTGGAAGATTTGGAACATCTATGGCCCCTTTCCAAGAATGAAGAAGTTGCTTTTGAAGGCAAGAAATACTGCATACGCAAAGAAAGTTGAAGTTACAACAAATCACAGATAAAAACATGCTATTTATATACTATCTTTTTAATAGATACAATATTCTTAAATATTGCTATTTTGTCCTTTATGGACAGACAGAAAAGTATCATGTTTTGGCTTGCACTAAGAGAAAATTTGGAAAGCTTGCCTTTTTGTTATCATAATCTCATTATTTCTCACCAGCCAGCTGCGATACTGATTATATTGGTCCCTTGGGACAATGGAAGTATGCATGGAGAGGTTACCGCTGCTCTAAATTGTTCTTATTGATTGAGTATGGTAACAGAAGCCCAGCAGTGTGTACATCTCTGAGTGTACTTCATCAGTTGTGTAACTGGTCACGGTAAAAAGAGGTGAGGGGAAATGATAGGAATTTGGTAACAGGCTTGGCAAAATTACGTTGTTGTTCCATGAATGGTGTGCAGATTCTTCAGATGTTTCTGTCAGTACGGTTTGGTCTCATTCTGCTCTTGAGCAAAGATCAGAAATTTGGTATGAGTTGTCTTTGTATGTTGTACTTATGGTCTGTCTGTGAAGCAATGTGAACATCTGGGTATGAGAGTGAAATATGAGAATACAAGGTATAAAACCAACAAGCTGACTCATGCCTATACTAAGAGCAAATTGGCCTTACGTAGGGTGGTGTTTTTCACCCATCCCTGCTCGTGCTCTGCGTCGTATGGCAAGGGGGTCCCGCTTCCCGCTCTCTAGTGCCAGCAGGGGCACCGGGCTCAGCAGGGAGTCGTGCCCAAGGGAAGGACCAAGAACTGGGGTCACAGTTGTCAGAGTAAGTGCAGGTCTGTGTCCTGTTTTTGTCCAGGAAATGAACACAATGATTTTCCTGGAAGAATTAATATGATTTATTTTTCTTTGTATTGAAATAACGACCACGTTGTGCTATTAACTGCAAAATTGGGTATTCTGAATGGGCAAAAAGCAGGGGTTTTAATGTAGGACATTTTCTTTTTAATTTGGAACTTTTTCAGTTATGCAAGAAGGAAGTGAAATGTATGGCCTAAATGTCTTGGGTTTACTTCCTAATAATTTTTCCTCCATTTTCCCCCCATTTATCCTTTACTTCTGGAAAAAAATTAAATCTGTAGCTTATCATGATTTAGCTGCTTTTATATACTGTTTGTAAACATAAGCCTAATATATAAGATATTTGTCATATCCAATCATACCAGGTTCTGGATTTTTAACCAAAGGAGGACATGCTTGGTCCTGTGTATTTAGAAACTAATTCTTTAAGCTTCTTGGTATTCTCAGCTGGAAAGTGTGTAGTGCATCCATTTGTTCTGCAAATGCATCAAACAAAGCCTTTTTCACTGGAGGGAGGGACAGAGAAAGCTCTAGTCACTTTCTGTGTCAGGCTTATGGGCTTAATTAGTGAGCATTTGAATTTAGAAGGAGGTTGTAACCAATTGTAATGAAAGCCTTAAAGCAGTATTTCAGAATTTGTTACATACATGATATTTTAATTATGGTCCATTGATTCAATCAATGAATTACTCTCTACTTCTCTTCTTGATCCATGGTGTTATGGTCTTACATCATGGGATGCTGGCCAGCAATTGAAGACAGAGTATCTCAGTTAAAATGGTACTAACTACGTTTAGTACTACATTTCACATCTCTCAAAAAGCGAAAGATCAGTTAGGACAGTTTTTCTTTCATTTGCTTCGTCATTTCTGCATACAATTAATTGCCCAATTTCAACACAGAGTTCTACAAATCAGTAGCACAGTTGCATGCCTGTCTTATTTGTAAATTTTTCCTTCAAAAAACATGCTTGAGATTCATTGTACTCTTGAGATAAATGGAAAAGGTCATATGCCTATGAGTTGCAGCAGACTAAATTACTTATGAATTCATTTTTTATCAGCATAAACTGTTTATTCATGGGATTTTACCACGAGATCTTATTGATATACTACCTGCCCTGGGGTTGAAAGCTTGAGCTGGTGGTATTTTTGTGGTTAACTTCAGTGAGGCCAAAACTTCACCCTGAGCAGTTTTCTTAGTCTGTTTTCATACCGCTCCTCCAGCAGCATTGCACCATGATCCAGCTACCTCAGGTAGAAATATGGATAGGGAGAGACATCCTGCACTGTTACTGGCCCACATTTTAATGTCTTGTGATATTTCTGTGGTTTTTTTGTTCTTCTCCACTGTATTTATAGTGGTTGATGTCATTATGCTCGACAAAATGCATGTACAGTGTGCTTTTCCATAACTTGTTACTGTCTCTTTTCAGTTATTTGTAAACTACATTCAATAATAGTCATTCACTTAATTCTTACCACTTGTTAGAAGAAGGCATCTCCTCCTAGTCAACTTTGTATGTGGGAAGGATTCTGAAGCCACTTCTGAACTCTCCTGCCAGAGAGTGCAGAACAAGCTGTGGCTGAGCACAGCACATACAGCTCCTGCAAGGCTGTCGGTTATCTCCTCTCTCTTCCGCAGGGCACTTAATATCCAGGCATTTTTCTAAATTCCTCTTCAATTCCGAGTTCCCTTTAGTTCCTTCAGTCCATCCTTAGGTGGTACCATCGTACCACCCTGTGTAACCCCTGCGTCACGGAGCAGTGTGCCGGTGATGCCGAGGAAGAAGGTCGTAGCCCGCGGGCTTGAGCTCTGGGAGCTGCAGTCGTTACCCGTCAGCAGCCTCTGCCCAGGGTTCCCCAGCACCTTCTGCTAGCCCTTCACAGTCATGATGGCCAGAAACCTGCCAAGGGAGAGGTGTCTGCAGAAAACGCGACCCTTGCTCCCAGCCGGCAGGAACAGAGTCCTAACCCCACCTGGCTCCTGGAAGCCCACCCCTTCCTCCCTTGCCTTCCCTGGGGCTGAGAACAGGAGCTGCCTTCAGCAGCAGCAAAACCTCCCTCGGTGCTCCTGGAACGGGCCAAAAGCAGGGGCTGGAAGAGGAACCACAGCTTAGTAAGAAATCACAGGCTGCATTACAAATTTGCTATCTTTAGACAGAATATAAAGACCCCTTCTAACAGAGTATTTTTCAGGCATTATTCACCCATTCCTCTACTCCTGTATTTTGAGGCCTTTTACTTTATATAGTGAATATTCATGTTTTCATCTCATTACCCTCTGTAATCTAATGTAGCCCATAGCAACCTTAGCCATTGGAGACTAAACACAATTCAGAATTTTAAACTCTGTAAGCTCTGTCAGTCATGGGGTGAACAGCCCGGCGTGAGCAAACAGCAGCCCAGTGTGAGGCTGGAGGAGTTTGCAGTAGTCAGCAATCATTGCAAAAGGGCAGGAGGTGTGAAAAAATAAGTTAACGACATTGTGGTCAGTCAATATACAGGTGGGCAATTGTTACCTTTATCACTGCTCTCCATTAATTATTATAATTATTCTTGTAGCTGTTGTATAGCAAAGATAGGAGGTGACTTTAGCAAGAGTTCACACCCACCTACAAGGTTTGCTTTCAGATAAGTCTGCATGCACAGTAATCTCATGTATTAATCATTCTCTTAAAGTGACCTGTGCTTGTTTGTTGTTGCATTAGGCTGTCATGTAATTTACTGGTTGGACATATGTTTGTGTCTTAGACATCCTCAGTGTGGTATTTTTCTCAAGCAGACCCTCCGCACCGGCAGTGTCTTGGCTTTGACACCTCTCACCAGGAGACAGGTTGAATCTCATTTACTCCTGGAAGAGCGTTTCTCCTTTGGAATTCTCCCTGGCTCTGTTCCTCGTTCTGCCAGAATCCTGTTTAGTCTATACAAAATACAAATAACCTTGTATTTTGTCCCATGACCGTTTTTTATTCTAGTAGGTTGCACAGGGATGCATCTGATTTTTCTGCCCTGATGTGCAGGGAGCAGGCCCCTCTGCTCTGCAGGAGCTGCAGCCTGTGCTCAGTGCTCAGAGGTGCTGCCTTGTCCCTTCCCTCCCCCCGAGAACAGCCCTGCCTCCCCTCCCCAGCCCCGAGGTGCCATTGCTCCTATCCCAGCGCTGGGTGCGAAATGGGAAGAGGAGAGGAGGGTTTGGGGGTCAGGGGCTGCTGTTCCTGACCGCCCTTGCCGGCCACCCGCCCCCCCCGCGGAGCCCAGGGACCCTCTCCCCCCAGGACGGGTGCAGCCGCTGCCCCCCAGGCAAACGGGGTTCCTGTTTCTTGAGCCTCACCCCAGTAACGCTCCGGCATCCTGATGTCTCACAGAAGGAGGAGATAGACACTCAAAGAGATTACAAATTGTTAAAGCTTTTCACTTTTTACACTTGCTTTATCAGCTACTTTCATAACACATGATTTTTCTACCAGTTAAGATAGAAATCTCTCATACTCCTGGATAAAAATATCTCATACTCCTTCAGGCACTGTAAAACACCTTCCAGGTACCAGTGAGGCATCCTAAATCACCAGTGGGTCCCTCAGCCCGTGGGAACAAGGGAGTCTGTGTGGTTGTCCATGTTCTTCCAGCATCTAAGACTGGAGCACAGAAACAGCTTCCAGCTAGAAGCAGGAAATAGAGCTTTTTTAATCATTGAAATGTTTTCCAGACAGCTCTTGTCCCCATTTCTCTTACCAGATTAAATCAGTACAGCTATCACCATCATTCCAAATTAATTTGCAGGTGTTTCTTTCATTGTAGGGTGTTTCTTTCATTTGTTGTCAACCCAAGTTGCCTGTTTTGTTTGTTTTAAGGAATTTGGTAAAGGGGAAACAAGAGGAAAATCAATGATGTAAAGAAGTTTCGAGGACCGAGTATTACGGTGTGGTGTGTGTAAGGTGAGGATTATGGACCGTGCCACAAGCAGAAAGCCAAGCAGATTCTGAAGAGATGATGGTCCTTGCTGTGACCCGGCGCTGGAGCGCTGCTCTGGGTCCTCAGCCCTGTCCCACCTCTCGCCTCAAATTTGCAGGAATGTTTTTTCCAGTATTGGAATTTGTAACTTACAACCCAAAAGTCAATATACAGGTGGGCAAACTTACTGAAAGGCAGGGGTGTTCCCAGCAGAGACATTTAGCTCAATCACAGCCACATACAGCAACATCAGGGTGTTTCTCTGTAGCAGCCAGCACCGCATCCTGCCCAACACGCCACCATTGCTCATGGCTACGTGTAGCCGCTGGCGGTAGCAGCGGTATCACACACATTTAGCAGAGTACAACGTTAGTGTTATTACAGCAGTAGAGCGTGTCGCTCATTGTCCACCCGACGCAGCATTCCTATTGCAGAATAATCCATTTCAGTGAGCTGGCCCCGCAGGAGGCTGGCGCTGGAGGCGAAGTGGGGCACAGTGGTGGCTGTCACCCCCGCTCCCGAGGGACCAAGCACCCTGGCAGGGGCCAGTGGGCACCGGCCCGTGGTCCCGCTGTGGCCATGGGGAGCCCTGGGGTGTCCCTGGTGGGCAAGGGGAGATTTCCTCCATGGGGAATGGAAAGTGAAGAGCCAGTTTTTGCTAGCTGGAGAAAGAAATGGGGCTCTGGATTTCTTTTGTTTTAACTGAAAAAAGTCCAGAGTTACAGTGGTGATACAGAAATGTTAACTCTGAAACAAATTACAGACATGTATTTTCCAAAGCGGCACGTTAAGCCAAAAAGCAGTATACCCACCATAAACCCATGGAGAAAACTCGGATAAAAGCATGGTGTGGTGAACCTTGCAGGACCCAGAGTCACGGCTGGTCCTGTTTGCCCTCCTCACCCCTTGCCGCTGGACCGCCCCGGTGACCCCCCTCTTTCTGTCACCTTTGCCTGGGATTGTCCCTGCCATCACCATGGTGTTGGTGTCGCCTGTGCAGGGAGCAGCTGTTTGGGGCATTGTGCTGTTACTGCTGTGTTTGCAGGACTCTGTTTGCCCTCCTGATTTGACTAAGTGAGACCCGCTGCGTGGCCGGTTTGCTTGGCAGAGCATCATGGAGGCTTGTCAGTATTTTGGTACATATGAAGCAGCTAATTTAATTCAAACAGCAACGTGCCTTACTGCTTAGCTTCAACTATCTGCTGCCTAAAATGAGCATATGAAGATAAATTACGTGGGGTCATTTGTTAGGAAGAGAACTAGGGAACCCAAATCTTGCTTTCAGGCTCAGGGAAATACAGAGTGGTAATTCAATTTGAAGGGAGAAACTAATGATCTGGAAGCTGACAGAAAGTAGATGTCATACTTTGATTGGTCAAATGACATTTTATTGAAATCACACTCATGTACCAGCTCAAACTAATGCTGAGTTGGGACCTTGTCAATTAAAAATGTCAAAATATTTTTATTTATATCTTTGGCCTTACAACTTTTGAAACGCCCAAATCTTGAATTTGGCAGCCTGCAGGGTTCTGCACCTGGGCTGGAGCAATCCTCGGTATCAATACAGACTGGGTGACCAGGTGTTAGAACGCAGCCCTGGGGAAAGGGACTTGGTGGTGCTGATGGACGAGGAGCTGGCCGTGAGCAGGGAGTGGGCACTTGCAACCCAGAAGGCCAACCCCATTCTGGGCTGCATCCAAAGAAGTGTTGCCAGCAGGTCCAGAGAAGTGATTCTGCCACTTGACTCTGCTCTGGTGA
>JAOQGH010000002.1:38738381-38794140 GCA_025769975.1 Gallinago jamesoni
GGACTAGATGGCCTTTGGAGGTCCCTTCCGGCCCAGATGATTCTATGATTCACTGTCCTTGCTTTTGGTGAAAGCGTTTTAGACAATCTGAAAATGTGTCAGAGATTAAAGTAAATTAGTCCAGCATTTTCTTACAAAACACAAAAATAGTAAATAGTTTCCTGATGAAAAGTGGTTGGGATTTTTCCCCTTTTGAAGTTCTTTCTCAATGTAAATAGAAAGATTTCAAAGTGAGAGAAGGTTTAGTAAATGCAAGGACTCATACCTGAGTTAAAAAATAAAATGGACCAAATCAGAACTGTCTCAGCTCTTCTCATAAGGGGCTCAGTTTTCATCGAGGCTTTATCATTCCATCTTATCTCAGATATTTTGTACTAGAAACAATTCAGTGATATAAAATGTGGGGGCAATTAATAGATGAGAGCAAGTAGTCTTTGAATTAGAAGCATTTCCACTCCCTGAAACATGGTAACGTTTGCCTGAACATCTGCACGTGAATCTAGACATGGGATGCACAGTTTAAAGAATGACCTTTGTTGTACTAAAAAACATTGGAGAGCTTAATTTTTCCCCACTGTGGCCTAGTGGAAATGCCTTGACCATAGAAAGCAGAGCCCCTAAAGCAACACCAAAGCACGTTACCAGCAGCGGGGTGCGTTCACGGCGTGCGACAGTGAGCTGGGAAGAGAACGGCCTGTGACAGGCAGCTTTTAAAGGTAATAGCACTCCAGCGTGAATTAATTGTTTCCTGTTAGAAAGTACATTTCACCCATCTCAGTAACACGTTTTATCTGTTCTTACACAAGAGAAGAGTTCATTAGGAGCATTTTTCCTGACTGGAAACGCCAGTTAAGGAGACATTTATATACATGGTATTGTTGGCTTGTGTTTCAAGTTGAGACACCGCTGACACGATGGTTTACGATGTCAGAAGACTTTTCACCCTGCAGTAAGTATTTTTTGTAAAGATGTCCCATCATCTCTGACAATACCTGTCAGCAGCAGTAGTGCAGTAATATTACTGATGTTCTTAATGGTTTATTTTCCCCAATCAATTGCCAAGTAGCTCTCATCCTCATTAACTGTAATACCAGTAGTTCATTGGACAGCCTGTTCCTGAGAAACAGATCCTCAAAGTGTTTGGTTAAATTTTGTCAACATTTAGCGTTACATTAATTTGATATTTTAATTAATAGCTTTTGGTAGTTTTATTCATAAAACCCACCTGACAGTAATTCTTCTGGTTAAATAAAATGGGTGTCACTTAAACAAAAGTTTATTAAATAAGGGGGAAAAGCAGATAGAAGAAACATCTTGAGAAAAAATAATTCCTGAACAACTTTCTGTCCATCACCCAGAGGCTTCTACAGTCAAAGGATATTTTGAGTGTCTCTACTGGCTGGCATACACAGAGAATAACAGAATATTTTGCCATTATTTATTCAGCTAACATGAGTGGCTAACATCCTACATTTCAACTTTTCCACTATTTTAAACAGGGCAGAAAAGTTGTGCTGCATGAAATTCCACATTTCTCCATTTGTATTTCTAAATATATATAATATAGTTTGTGTAAAAAAAAGTCAGTAACCATACTGAATACTAAAGTTAGGAAGTGTGTACAGTCTTAACATATCTATAGCACCTGTATGTGTTAGCATTATATATATTTATCTTTGATATTTAAGTGGTATCTAGAGGCCTTAATCTGTTATGTCATCGTTTTTACATGAGCACTCGCTATTCTCAAGATCACTGTTCTTTGTACCTTGCACAAGATAGATTGGGATTGAGACAGAATGTAGCTGAAAGGAAAAAAAAAAGGCATTCTTTCCTGTCTAGTCATGGGTCTGAGGGAGCTAGTTCTCCCTTTTTGTCTGCCACAGTGACAGTTCCGGTGGCCAAGAATAATAATGCACGCACAGAAAGGTGGCATCATGCTTACCCCCTGGGAGATTAATACTGGAATTTTTAATTTTGGATTATTTGGTTTAGAGTCCTTAAAATTACTTTTGTCAAATTTGCAGTTGTTTTTACTGAGCCTGTAGTTGTTTATGCATTTCATAGATCAGAAAATGTGTTAACTAGAATTATTAACTGAGTTTTGAATTAAGAACCGAGTTCCTTATTTGCCTGGAATGGGTGTGTTAATAGAGAAATCCCCTATAAGCGCTCCAACCGAGTAAAGGCTTCAGAGTGCACAGAAAGGTGATTCAGTCCTGGAAGCAGGCACTCTATCTTCATTCCACTGCTCATTTAACTATGGAACAGGGTGATGGAGACAATTACTAGAGCGTATGTTGTTTGAGAAGTTTTATTCTGGATTAGTATACATTCAGCAGTGTGTTTTGTGAAAATTTCTTCAGTGACAGTCTTATTCCATAAACCTCTAACTGAGCTTTTATTTGCAAAAATCTATTTAAAATAAATGGCATGTGATAAATTAAACTATCCTGTCCTCCCCAAAACCTGTTCAGTCACAGAAGAGAATCCCTCCCAACAACTTTGATTCATATTTAGCTATGATCACTTTTCAAGACCATCTACAAAAAAAGCCTGCTTATTCCAAAGTGTATGTGACCCTTCTAGAGCATGAAGGAAGAGAGCAAGTAGCATGCCTTATTTTTGGGGATGTATCTGGTTAGGATTTTTATTATGTCTGTGTCAGCATTTTGCTGAGCGTGAGACCTGCTCACGCCGAAGAGGCGGTGGTGGGGAGGGAGTGCAGCAGCAAGGAGTGCTCCACGCTGCTGGCCTGAAGGAAGAATGCTGCCTTGTAAGAAGAAGAGCTTGCCCCACTTTATTGTATTAAATTATTACCTACAGACCATTTTGTCTGGATAACTTTTGCAGCATTTATTTTCATCTCTGTCCCAGCCATTAGAAATCTGATTTATCAAAGATACTTGTAAACTACAGTAACTTCTTGACTGGATGATCAGCACTAAAGACCTTGAAAAATTGTCAGAAGTTTTCACCCTGTGAAAACGTTAAGATCAATAAAGCAAATTGATAAATACCATTTCACAGAATATAAGTTCTCAGATGAAATGCTTTAACGCATAGCAGTAACAGATCATTCCAGGTATGGAACATCATACTTTAAAAGCCATGCAGTTAATGCTGTAAAAGGAAGGATTATATGAAATGTGATTGATTCTTATACCTTATGTCATAAAAAGCAGCTTCAGTTGTGTGGGGTTCTTGAGTAACTGAAGTAAGAGGTTACCAGAAAAAAATCAACCCTTAAATTGCAGACAAAGAGCTTCTTCTACCAATAGTATTACATCATCAAAATATTTCACAGACACTCAGAAATAAGCTGTACTTCTGTATGTCAGTGAAGCAGCAAATTGAATTCTCATAATATGTTTTGAAAATGAGTCTTGTTAGGTTTGATGAGGTGGAAAAGGTACTGAGATCACTGGTTTGTTCCAATACGTTCAGTACACTTTTCTTGGATGTTTGCCATGGCTAATCTTTTTAATGGCAGTGTAGCTTGTAAACCCATTTGGTAGAAAGCTATATGTCTACCAAAGTAGGGTGGTAAATAAGTTTCTCTTCAAGCGTGCAAATCCTTTTGTTGCAATACCAGAAATTTTATTTTAACACACATTTCAGGAAAACCTCAGTATTTCCTTTATGAATTCAGTGATGAACAGAACAAAATGCAAATGTCATTTTAAATATACCCACACGTACATGTGGAGGTACTGTGCACTAGCCATATGGTTTTTGTTTAAAGACATTTATCAAGGACAAACTTCAGTTAATTCAGGCCAAATATTTAAGAAATTGAGCCTGTCACAAACCCTCTGGATTTCTCCAAAACCCCTTTTTGGCTACTTACCCATGCCATGTTACAGCATGATGAGCCATCATCACATTCAAAGTTTCATCATATTAAACTACGGAGAATGTATGAATAAAACAAGGAAAACTTTGGCTTCAGCCTCCTGACAGTTGAACCAGGTGTTGCCACTTCAGGTGCTTTTGACAGTTTCAGCCTGTGGGCTCACAGGGGCATGTTGAGTTAAATTATTCTGGGCTGTTCTGTGGGTGAAAGCAAACACTTTCTGCTGCCTTTAAAAGCAAAGTTAGAACACACTGGAGATCCCATAGGACACTTATAATGACCCCACAGCATAACTACCATTTAATCAGCTTCTATTCCAGATGTCCTTACAAAATAATTTATTTTTTGTTAACACAGTTTCATATAAAGGTCCAGGATCTTATGTAGTTAGCATGATTTTCCTTAAACCACGATCCTAATTCTGTGGTTTAGAAGAAATGCCCTGAAAAGCCTGTTCTCTTGTCATTTCTTCCTTTCTGTCAGCCATAGAGAATCTGTACGGGTGTGTTTTGTGTACAGCTGCAGAGATCACAGTGCTCTGAACTCTGTTTTCTGTTAAATTATTCCTGGATAACTCTCGAGAGAATCATACAAAGAATGCCCATGAGATGAACCTTTTTTTCCCTAGGTTTCCTTTTTCACCTTCTGCCTATTCATTTTCCATAGTCATAGCCAATAGCCCACTCTGTATTTGAACTGCTGCTGTACTGATTTTCATACTTCCACACAGCTGAATAGCCTCTGTCTCTGAGCAGTCACGTGCAAAAATGCAAGGTAGGAGGAGAGAGTTCTGAAACCATACGTGTCTGAACATGTTGGACTGAAGTGGGATTATAGATCTGAGAAAAGAAATAGGGAAAGATCACATGAGAAAGAAAAGGGAAGAAGAAAAGATAAGTAAGTATGAGATGTGTCTGAAAGAGCTGAGTTTTGCCAGTTAAATTTTTTAATTAGTGTGGTCACTTGAGCCAGAGTTTTCAGGGTGCTTTGCAAAAGTTGCTGATGTTTGTGCCTGTGGTGTGTTTGCAGTTACCCGTACAGTGAGGACTCCAGCCAGGGAAAGCAGTACATGAACACGAGATGTCCGGCCTGGTGTGACAGAATCCTGATGTCCCACTCTGCCAAGGAGCTCATTCTGAAAGTAAGTGTGGCCCCCCGGCCCCCGCGCGGCGTTTGCCTCGGCCAGGGCAGGTGGGGCTGACACGTGTCTGCCTGTCCCTGCACGGCCTGTCGCCTGTAGCGAGCACTCGCCGCGCTGGAGGGGGCAAGCCACGGCAGTAACGACTGGTTGTGCCCCCCGGTGCCTTCCCCCGAGCACGTGGGTCTGTCCCAGTTAAACCCGTGGCTGTGACCAGGGCACGAGCTCTCACAAACGCCGCTTTTGGTGCGGGAGCTGCCTCTCGTCCCTCTTGTGCTGCTGCTGTGCTTGTCAGCGCTGTGCTGGGGTGTTCGGCACCGCCAAAACGTGCCAGCTTTAAAAATGAGTAACAAAAAATAAAAACCCTCCATCAGCCCCCCAGCCCGGTCCCCTCTACAGTAAGGTCAGTGGCAGCACTGCCCTCGGCGGGGCTCAGCACAGACACAGGCAGCAGTGACGGGGAGAGGCTGCTGGCCAAGGAGTCAGGCTGTTGAAAGAAAAACCTGTACAGCAACAGCTCCAGGTCCCCCCGGTACAGGCGTGGTAGATTGAGGTTCCCTCTGTTGCTGATGGTGAAAACTGAATTTCCCAATAATATGTCAGATCCTGGATGGGCCGCATCTCCTATTGCTTTTCCCTGAACGAAGGCAGAGTCACCAGCAGGTAGGCTTCTAGCTTTGGGATGCCAATTAAGTGCCTAAATTTAGACATTCCATTAGAACTTCAAAAATATGATTTTTAGAACATATAGTTCCTCTTGGGATTTTAGTGTACAGTAAGCTTGGTGGCACTCCGTCCAAAGTTAAATGACCAAAATACAGCTCAGGAGCCTTCCAGTCAGCTGTTCTCTCCTCCCGCTCTCCTCCTTTCCCGGGGAGCCCTGACCCAGCTCTTCCCGAGCTGCCCCAGGCTCTTCTGCCTGCTTGCCCATGGGGACCGGGGACCCTCCCATGGACTGGCGGTTCTGAAGGACCCGGAGCATAGCTGGGAATTGCTGTGGGACACAAGGATCTCCCACGGCTTTCTGCTCTGAGCTAACCCTCCCGCAGCACTAACCATGGCCACCGGCGCCGTGCAGGGGGGTGTGCTGTGAGCGCTGGGGTCACCTCCCTGCTTGGGCTGTGTCACCATCTCGTTCCCAACAGACGTGCCAAACCTAAAACTGCCCAAAGCTCTGCATCTCCCTGCGTGTTCCTGTGTAACTAATGCCGTTTAATGGGACTGAATTGCAGAAAATAATCTTTGCAAATAAATCCATATTCTGCAGCTTCACGGCTTTTTTACTTTCTGTTTAAGTTAATGAAACCCTTGAAACTTGCTTTCCTGAAGTTTATAACCTTCTGTTTCTCTCTCTCATCGGGGTTACTTATCTCATGATTAGGCTGTTTGCTTTGCAGTATATAACTCACTGAAAGGCTGAGAACATTTTTTCCGTAGCTACTCAAATTTCAATTCAATTTACTTCCTCACACATTTTAATGTTGAAGAAGTGTCTCCATGATATCTTGAAGTTTCACCCAAAATTTTAGACAATGCATGTACCACAGTATTTAATTAAAAAAAAAAGGGGGGGGGGGCTAAGAGGAATACAGGCTTTATAGTAAAATTGTTATGTCAAAACCAATGTAATTTGATTTTCCTTTGCAGAAATACCATAAGAAAAAGTGAGAGTTTACCCCAAATCTTACAGATAGCACTTGGCGCCCGTGAAATTCCTAAAGAACAAAGGATTAAAAGCGTGGAAAGAGTGGCCAATGAGGGAAGATTTTTTTTAAGCTATGAATAAGGAGATAGAAGTGTACACAAAGGCTTGAAGAGTGTAAACAGTACAGAGGGAAAGGAATTCTTTCAGATTATCCAGGGGGTATAACTTGGATATAATGGGAGAAAATTAAACAAAGGAAAACAAAGTTAGAGCATTAAAGAAGTTTGTAGCTGTGAGGTCACTTAGCCCAATTCTCGGTCTCCATGGAATAGAAACCCAGTCAGTTAGATCATTCAAAGCTTATATTTAAAAAATGCATATAATTTTGTCTCTGCAGCTTTGCATTTGCAAATTATGAGTGTGCAGTTTGGGATATCTCCAGAAATGCATATGCAAAATTACAGATGCAGATGAGGCCAAACTGGCACAGTTGTTTAACTCAGTGAGTCTGTACCAAGAAAGGCATTGGCTTACCCAGCTCAAACCAAACTCTAATTCTGGCCCATAAAACTTAATTAATTAAAATCTTCAGTAGAAAAGAATACTGAACTGATAGTGGAAAGGGAAAAATGACCTTACAAGTTTTTGTGGTTATACACAGTAAGCAGTGTTTGTCTTGCCATTGAGAATTTATTCCATTGCAGAGACTTATGCCTTGAAGTTCTAAAAGGAACTGTGAAGAAAAAAGCAAATTTTAATTAACTGATTACACTGTAACAAAAACTTAAGATATAAATGTATATGAATTTTTAAAGAATTTTTGGTTATAAGTAGCTATTGAAAATCCATATGCAGGTAATTATTTTGCTGCATTAACTTTTCTTATAGGCAAATAAATAATTTCTTTTTCTGTATTAGCAATTCTATATTTTATTTCAAAGAAAAATCATGGTAAATCTGCATTTTAATCCTATGTAAAGAAAAGGACAGTATGCACAAATTACCAGAATGTATGGTGTGCTCAGCTACACAGTAGGCATTACAGATTGTACAGACATGGGGCTGTAAACAGCTTTCATGCAACATCATCTATCATGCCATGGTCGGTTACCTCACCATCATGTTATTTTATGCTTCCTGAGCCCTAAAACACCAAAGGTTGCCCACTGCCAGGGAGCTGCGCGGGTGCCTGATAGCATGAAGTAATGAATGCTCAGCCAAGTGTATATTGTTTCTGCTTGTGCGCCGCTGTAATTTGTTTATCTGTCTAAAGATTATGCAGTTGAAAATCCACAATTTTATGCTGCCTTTGTAAATTATCAAGTCGCTTTTGATGAATGTATCCCCACTTCCGATGCTAGTGGCATTATGATCTTGAAATATTGGAAAGTGCTCATGCATACAATGCAGAAGGTTATGTTTTTATATTTTTGGCAGACAACCGTGCTATAAAGTAAATCTGACCTTAAGCTTCCTTACTGCATTAAAGATAATTCAGTTTTAACTTTATAGTCCTAAATGCTACTGTTTATATAAAGTTATTGCCCAGTCAAACTTGACTGATTACAGATGAGAAAGTCTTGACTGTTTCATGTGAGAGACTTGAGATGGTGCAGATTGCAGATTTAATTAGCTCATAGGAATTGTTTAGCATAATAAGAATTCTCTTGTATGGCAATGTGTTTGTATTTATTCCTGAAGTGCTGCTAGAGAATCAAAACAGATTCTCAAAATCATGTTTTTTGCAAATGGCAGAAAGATGAGTACATTTTATTATTCATTAAGCTACAAATGCTGAAGAAGTCAGTGTATAAGGATAAAGTTCAACATGGAACAAAAGGAAAGCAATTCATAATGGAGACTGGAGGAATGTCATCTTTCGTTTGCTGCGGATTTTCTTAAAGTCACATTATGCTTTTTTTCTGATTAAATGTATCTCAGAAATGGTCGAAGATTATACTCATAAACTGTAAATAATTGATTCATCTCTCTGAACATTTAAAATCATCTATATGATGAAATCAAATGCTCTTATAAGGCAATGTGAAGCGCATTTAATTCGAAGAACAACATATATCCTATCTAACTCGATAAAAAAATGTGTGTTATTCTTAAGAAAGGACTGTCCCAGTGTGGTAGCTGCATTTCCCTGGCATGAGGCTGGCAGGGAGTCACGACCCAGGCACTCGCTCCCTCTGCCCAGGTGTCACGCACTACATTCCTTGAGGTCCCAGAAGCAAGGAGTAGGTGCAGTGGCTTCATGAGTTACTTTACGTGGACAAATGGCCCAAATTACTGCAAGCAGTAATGGACATAAGAATTGATTCTATGTGATCTTTCTGTGGAGAAGCCAAGCAAAAATATCTTAATATCACTTCATTCAGAAAGTGGTTTGAGCCATCTGCATAAATTATTTCCATATTTCTTTCTGTAATCTAGAGAACAGTGGAACTGATTACTGTTTTGTTGTTTTGTTTCTTTTTAACTAGTCAGAAAATGACGAGAAGATAGTAATATATGACCACATTGGGCCAAATGTCTGCATGGGGGATCACAAGGTAATTAAATTAAACATTTTATTATTGTATCTTCCAAGTCTTTTTTATTAGGAATAAGAATGTATGCACTTGTTTATGTTAATTTTATATTTGTCAACTATATCGCTGTCTTAGTTTTAATATAAATACTCAAAAATGTCTTAAAGTTGAATTTAACTAAAATCAGCCAGTATACTAGAGTAGGTACTTGTATGAAATCAAATAAAGAATGGGATGATGTGCACTAGAATGAAAGGATGGTACAACCTTGCAACTGTCTGTGCACTTGCAACTATTCTTTTTAAAACAGAAGTATTTTCATTGGGTTATTGAAATTGCTTACAAAATATAGTTACAATTAATTTGGTGCCTAGCTGCATGTTAGTAAAAGAACATATTGACAGTTCCATACTTAAGTAACAAGTGAGAAAAAGAATGTAGAATTACATAAATACTAGTTACTGAAGTGAAGAAAAAGGCGTGAATTTTGTAAACGATCATCAAGGAGTAGGAGGTAACCTCTGAAAGCCTGTATAAAAATTATATAGAACCTATATAAAAACTCTGCTAGAAACCTGCAAAAACGTGGAAACTGTAGGACACTGGTAATCTGCCAGTCCCAGAGAGTGCTGAGGGTCCTGAGTGACAATTCGGTGATGGACAATGGGTAATTACACGTGTGTGCGTGTATACACCTAAACACAAACATGTGCCTGTATTTACATTCATGAGTTTGTGTGGGACAGAGTATTGTTTTTCTAAGGAAGAAGCATAAGATATTGGTCTGAAATCATCCAAGTCAGATTTTAAAATACAGAAGTTAACTATCTTCTCTGGTAAAATGAGAAGTTTGGGGTGGTGGCAGCTGAAGGAAGCCAGTTCAGAAACAGTAGTTTTTGTTTCCTTTGTCACTGTGAATTTTTTTAGTGTGGCACTTTCAGTGGAGCTAATTCTGTGATAAAAGAAGGGAGTCGTGGGAGGTACCCAGTTCCCTTCCCACAGAAATCAGTGGCAAATTTTCCCTCAGATTCCAGGGGGAGCAGAGATCTGTAAGGAGCTGATGTCATTCTCTTGTGTATTTTGTAGTTAGAGTAATCAAAAAAATCATTGCATCATTTTGTTTCCAGTCTTGGAATTTTTTGTTGTGTTTACTACTGACTGTAAGAAAAAAAAATGTTTATATTTCAAATGTGTAACTTCTATTTTTCCCTAACTTGCTGCAGCCTGTGTTCCTGTCCTTTCGAATAGCTGCTGGGGCAGGTAAACCTATTGCAAATGTGCACAAGTGTTGTGTCGTGCAGTGATGTGGTGGTAAATATCATTTTTTTCCTTTACGTTTACATTTTCTACATCATTTCCCCTGTGTTTATTTTTCTTTTTAAAAAAATGCCAATTCTGCAACAGGAAAAAGATGCCCACGAAATGAGAAGATTTTCCGTGAAACCACACTGTAGCAAGGAGGGGAAGGAACCCGCAGTAACTGAAACACCTAATCATAACAACTGTATTGATAAATAAAGTCCCGAGTGCCACAATTTTAGACTGCTGATTGTACACTATGCTTCAGCATCTGGACTCTGTTTGAGAAAAGCCTCACATACCTCACTGTCTTGTATGTTCATGTGACATCAAGTAGAAATGTGGAATTATTTTTTATATATATGTCACAATTCTGTTGCCAAAACTCTAAATAGACAGCAGAGTTATGTATTTTAGATTTCACGACTCTCAACTTTTAATAAGTGTTTGTCAATGTGGAAAAGCTATTTCAGCATATGATAAACTTTTAAGGGTGTCATGCCTAACATTATATATCTTTACCACTTTGGGGTTTTGTACATTGGATTGTATAGATAGAGATATTGATGGTTTTAAATGGTATTTTCTTTGTTGACCAAGGCTTATGGTTTGTGTTTTAGTTTTAGTATTTTGTTTTTCATTTTTATAATTTTTTTCTCATGTTATTTACTATACTGCCATGTTACATGGTTTTTGAATCACACAGCAGCTGCTTTCTATACATACATATATATGTGTGTGTATATATATGTATGTATGTGTATATATACACAGATATATAAATAATTTATAAACCTGACCAAAACTTACGTTAAATATACTTTCCAATATGAATGCTTGAGAGTGCCATATCAGCAGTTAGTGTTGGAGTCTTAGCAGGTTTAGTTAAGTGTACATCAACAACCAACATCTATATAATAAATGATATATAGCAGTGCCATCCTGGATACAGATATATAGCATACTATATAGCACATATATTAGCAGTTTCACTTTGTTACTCCTATAATCCCTTCTTTCTATGTAATATTAAGGATTGAATGTGAAGTTCTTAGCTAGGTTTGGGTGTAACTTTCCAGAATTTTGTAAACTGTTTTTGTCTGTCTTTTGTTACTGTTTTATGGTGCCAAGTATTCTATATTGAAACAATAACAACATGGGAGAAGAAAATAATAGTCTGCTTCAGGTAGCAACCGTATTGGACATGGACTGTATTTATACAGTGTTAAAGAAAAAAAATGACTGTAAATTTTCCTGGTTAGTAGCTCAGTGCAGCCTACAACATAATCCTGTTACGAACATTTTTCTCCCACCACTAAATACAACATTAAAAGGTGATTAGGGAGTCTGTTGATGAAACACAAATGTATGTTTTATTGATTTAATTTAGAACACTACAGAGTTCATGGACTGCGTGATGGCATTAGATTGATGCTTGATTTTGGTATAAATCACTACCATTGAAAATTATTTGATGTCTGCTTGCGGAATGTTTTCTCAACAGTACAACCTGGGTTTATATTAAGTACTGTTGCCCAAAGGGTGTCTGCAGCTCTGTATTGTTATCGTGCCATGTTGCATTATAACCACACAGTAATTCTATTTAAGCGAAAACTCATGATAACTTTGAAGGCCTTTAGAAATGAGTACTCTGGTTCTCAAGCAATAAAACTGATCATGGTGAATATGGCTGTGTCTGTCCCTTTAATTTGGGCATTGGGGATTACGGGGAAATTATTAATTCGACACATTTCTTATTAGTGAGTTACCTTTTAATTTCCTGCCAATTTTTTGCATGAAAACCAGTATAATAGAATGCAGTTCTAGTGTTAATCAAAACACAGCACAAACCGAGGAAAAGGCATTTAGGAGTTTGTATCAGAGTGTTAGTGTAAGAGAGTAATACAACTTTATGAGCTATTCATGAGATGCTGGTCCCCGGCAGTTCAATAAATATGCCACCATAAACTCCTTCCTCATTATCCTGATTATTCCTGGGTTTAGAAAAAAGCTACTGCCTTTTCAAACTCAGACTGAAGCCTCATTTACAGATAAACTCACCAGAGCTATAAACTGCAAAACCATTAACAGTCCTAATCCATCGAGGGGCGTTAGTTACACAGGTGACCTGCCGAGGTAATTTGTTGGAAGAGGCTGAAATATAACCCGCAGAAAGGCATAAAACACAACTTCAGCATTTAAACAAAACAAAACAAAACAAAACAAAAAGAACAAAACAGAGGCGTTATCTGGGGAAGGTGGGGGTGAGCCGGGCTGCGGGGGTGTTCCCAGACGGCATTCCCAGCTGGAGAGCGCTGGAGGGGCCGGCGGGGAAGGGCCCGATTCCCGGCGGAGCCGCCGCTGCCGCAGCCGTCGGTCGTTGCGGGCTCCGCCGGGCGGGCGCTTGGAGCCGCCTTGCTCCGTGAGGAGAGCACCCGTCACCGAACGCAGATTTCCGAGTGCCTTGGGGCACGTTTCATTTAAAGAAATTTGGAAAGGAGCGGGTGTTAATAATCCGACTTTATATATATATATATATATATAAAAAATTTAATCCTGTAATTTTCTCTTAGGAGCCAGGAAACTGGCTCCGGTTCTTCGCTGCGTCCCCTCTCGGGGTGTTCAAAGGCGGAGGTTAATTTCTAGACTTGATTTACTCCGCCTGTAGCCGTGGTACAACTCGAGTGAGGTCTCTCCAACCCGCTGCTTTCAGTGAGTGGCGGCAGCGCGGCCGCTCCGAGACCCGGTACCGGTAGCTCCGAACCGCGAAACACCTGGGGTGCCGCGGGTGCCCCGTCCCGCTGCTCCGCACCTGAGGAGCAGCACTTGGGGCGGCTGCGAGGCACCTCAACGGCTGCTTAATTACCTGAATCTCGTAACGGGCAGATCGCAAACCCAACCCGCCGGTGCGGGGACGCCGGCGCCGTTCGTGCGGGACGAGGGTCGCGTTCCCCGGAGCTCAACGGGAAGGTAGGGGGGGCTGGGAGACCCCCGCCGCTGAGCTCAATGAATTCGCCTTCGGCGGTTTGACCGCGGCCGGTGTCCGGGACGAGCCGCAGCCCCAGCCGCTGCCTCCCCCCGCCCGCAGCGGAGCGCATGAACCCGCCAGCGGCCGGCGAAACGCTTTTCCGTGCCGGGAACCGGCGAGGCCTCAGCAGGTTCAAGGCTGGACGTTCGGCCCCGTCCAGCTCTTGATGGCTCCTCTTCCCTGTGGGGGTCCCGGTTGGCGGGTTTCCGAGCGGCAGCGAGACCGACTCCCGGCGGGGCTGTCGGGCCAGCCGCCCTCCCCCGCTCAGCCCGCCGACGCCGCGGCTCCTTTTCCCCTCCGGAGCGGCGGCGGGGCCGGGTACCGCCTGCAGGCGCCGGACGGCGCGGCGGGCACCAGGGCTGCGGCCCGGCGGCGACCGGTCCGCCCGGAGCGGCGGAGGCGGTAGGTCGGGCCGCGGCCGGGGGGAGGCGAGGGCAGGCGCCGGCCGAGGGCGACCCAAAAAATTCGAGTCCTCCGGAGTGGCAAAAAATATCCCCGCGACGGGCGCGGCTCCCCCCGCCCTCCCCGGGTGAGGAACGAAAACGAGTTATGCGAGAAAAAACTCGCTAAAGGAGAAGGTTGTTAAATAATTTATTGATTTATACAAAGTCTTTCCAACCCATGTGGAGACATTAATTGATCCCAAGGTAAAATCAAGTGTCCGTTTTTCTCTCGTGCTTTTTTTTTTTTTTTTGGTGGGGTTGTTTTCTGTTTTGATATTATTAAGCATAAAACCCGGAGGCAGGAGAAATCAAACCGCCAAAACACTGAATAGAGGGAGGGAGTGAAAGAAAACAGCCAGTTTTTTACACTAGAAATATACATCACAAAATCTGAAATTTACTATATACAAAGTGGCTGAGCTTGGATTTGACGACCCATACAAAACATAACAAGATCTGATTGTTAGGAGCAGGAAATCAGCAAGAAGGCTAAAGGAGAGGCAAACCTGAAAGGTCACAAAACAAAAACCAAGAAGTTGGAAAAATTTCTCTGAAATATACATCGATGAGAAAGAAAATAATTTCATAACTTATTCTGTAAAAAATATATACATTTCACATACATCTTAGTCTGTACAACACACCACTTTAAACATCCAGGTACAATTCATCTCCATCGCCCGCGGCGGCGGCTGGGAGCGGCTGTGGGTGCCCGCGCCCTCACAAGGTGTCCGAGCTGGTGCTGCAGGGGCTGACGAGGGACAGGTTCGTGGATTTGTGCTTTTTCAATAGCCTCGTGATTTTTTCGTCGTCTGAGTTGGGGTCCAAGGGCTTGTTGTATTCGTCGTCATCCTCATTGTCCGAGCTCTCCTTCAGCTTCTCCGTCTCCGAGTCGTGCTTCTTTTTCGCCGAGGCCATCTCTGCCGCGTGCCGCTTCCGCCACTTGGTCCGTCTGTTCTGGAACCAGACCTGGGCACCGGAATCGGGCACGGCTCAGCTCTGCCGCCGGCCGCTGCCCCCCAAGTCCCCCGACGGCGGCACCGGCACCGGGCCGCCGCCGCCCCTCCTCCCCCGCGCGGGGTCCCGGGGAGCGGCGGGGAGAGGGACTTGCGGCGACAGGCGTGGGTCACCCCCCCGGGATGGCAACAGCCAGAGCTGTGCAACAGCAAAACCCGCGGTTTTGCAGAAAAATCATCTCTTGAAAACGGAATACGGTGGCCAGAAAAACAAGTGTTGCTGGCTCCCCGGGCACTTCAACGCCGCGGCGTGCCTTTTTAGCCTTTGCTAAAAGATTTGCGTGGTTACGCTGGGTAAAGTTGTGCCAATTACCGGATACGGTCTCGGCTGGAAATGGACACGTTGACAGCAATTATCTGAGAGGGACTTTTTAGTTTGGGGTATTTCGGTTTGGTTTTGGTTTGGTTTATATATATTTTTTTTTCTTAAATCGTTTGCAGCACAAAGAACTCTGAACTAAAAATAACCTGTGTAGAAATTGACCTAAGATCCATTCAATATCCCAACGTAATTTAAAATTAGTTAACTTTAAAAAAAAATAAATCCCTGTACGGTGGTACAGTTTCAGCGGTCGCTGATAATTATTGCAAATTGCGTCTCGGGGCTGCCTGGAGCGAGCGGGAGGCGGCGGCGGGGAGAGTCCGTGCCTGGCCCGCGGAGACCTACCTTCACCTGGCTCTCGGTCATCCCCAGGGAGTAGGCGAGACGGGCTCGTTCCGGTCCTGCCAGGTATTTCGTCTGTTCGAATGTTTTCTCCAAAGCAAATATCTGCTGCCCGGAGAACGTCGGTCGCGAGTGTTTCTTCTTGCCGTCCTTGTCCAAAACCATTCCCGTCTGAGCTGAAAGCGGAGAAGAGACGGCATCATCAGAGACGGGCCCTGCATCGGCCCCGGATCGGGACCGGGTCTCCGACTGCCGCCGCGAGGGGAGGGGGAGCGGCGGGGAGACTCCGGGTGTCCGCCGCCGTGGGACGCCGCTGGCTCCAGGGACACCTTGGGCCGCCGCGGCGGGACGAGGTGACCGGCACCGGCCCGCTGGACCGCCCGCCCCGTCTACCCCGCCCGCCCGGGTCTACCGGCTCCCGGCGCGTCGCTCGGCGCCCGGAGGGGCCGTGCCGGAGCCCGAGCCGCCTGCCCCGGGAGCCCCCCGCCGGAGCCGGCCCCACTTACCGGGACAGGCGAGCCGGGGGTCCCTCCAGGGAGACCCCTGCACCACTCCGGGCCAGAAGATGGGCGGCCTCCCCGGAAGCTCCGCCAGCGGCTTCGGGTACCGGGAGACGGCGGCGGGGTTGAAGTACATCCCCGCCGAGGCCGCCAGTCCGTTGATGCGGGGCAGCCCGCCCAGCAGGTTGCTGGCGGTGCCCACCGGCCGCCCCAGGATGTCGCTTATTCCGTGCGGCGTCCCCAAGGGGAGCTGCGTGTTGAGTCCGCCCAGGGCCGGTGCCTTGAAGCCGGAGGGGTTCTGCAGGGCGTAGGGGAAGAGAGAGGTCTTCATCTCGGCCATGTTGTGCAGCGCGGCCAGCGGCGTACTGCTGAGGACGAACGCGCTCTGGCGATTAGCATCCATCTGCCCCACCGCTAACATTTGCGGTCATCAGCGAGCGCGGCCCCTTCTCCCTCCGCGCCAGCAGCCGCGGCCCGGCGCCGGGAGCGCCGGCGGCGGCGGGGCGGTCCCTCCTGCGCCCGCGAGGCCGGAGCGACTGCGAGTACCGAACTTTGCCGGGAGCAGGGAGACCCCGGCGCGGCTCCGCCCGCCCCCGCAGCTCGGCGACACGCACCGCCAACTTCCCGGCTGGAGCGCAGAGAGAGGCAAGTCGGGGCAGCGCGGCGGGCGTCCGGGGAGAGCAGCCCCCGCCGGCGGGGCGTTCGCGGCGGCTCCTGTGCGGGATCCAGCAGGGGAGGGGGGGGGGGCGGGACGGAGGGGCAGGGTGCCGGCGGGGCTGTGCGGGGCCTGGCCGGGGCCGCGCGTCCGGCGGCGACAGCGGGACCCTCCACCCGCGCCAGCCCCGCGCGCAGATAACCGCGCGGGCACCTGCCCGCCCCGCGACCATTGGGCCGCCGCCTCCCCGCGCCGCCGCCGCTGCCCAATCGGCGGGCGCCCAGCGCCCTCCACCCCCGACACGTCACCGTCGGGACGGGCGGGACCCGCGCGGTGGGAGCGCGCGGAGCCGCACGTGGCCGCGCCGCGCCCGACGGGACCCCGCGCGGGCTCCCCGACACCCCCCGCCCGTCCCCGCCGGGACCCCCCTGTCCCGGGCCTTGGGGCAGGCGGCCGCGCCGCCCCCCCCCCCTTCCCGCCTTCTCGGGCCCTTCCCGCCGGGTCCTGCGCTGGGAGATCCGCCCGCCGCTGCGGGACGATCCTCTGGGGCAAGGAGGCCCCCCCCCCGGGCCCCTCTCGGCGCGAGGGTGGGGGGGCGGCGGGTCCGCTGCCGCGGGGTTGCCCGCCCGATTGCCGCGCTGTCGGGTCGTCGGTGCCGTCTCCGGTAGCGCGGCAGCCGCTCCCCTGCGCGGGAAGGGCCGTTCCGGCTTTGTGGGCAGTTTTGAGACGCTCCGGGTTCCGGGAGCGGGTCCTCCCGCCGAGCCCCGGCGGACAGGGAGAGCCCCTCGGCTGCCGAGGGGAGAAGGGCGCTTCTATCATCGCGGAACGGAGCTCGTTTGCAGAAATAAAATTACGGCAGGTTTTCTTCTACATCGAAAACGCTCTTAAATTGTCAAGAAAAGAAGAATTCGGATTTGAGATTTTTAGAGAAAATAATTACGGAAACGGGGTTTATAGCGCGTTCTTTGCCTTTTCCTGCGTTTTTTATGCTTTGCTAAACAAGGAAAATATTAACCACAACAAGTGGGGAATTAAAACGTTTCAAAGCGTTCACAAACTGAACATGAATCGACTTCGTCACGTCAGAACAATCATTAAAACGCGCGTTCCTTCGGATGTAGTCATGTCTGTCGCCAGAACCATGTGCAGGTGAACAGCGTTCCGTTTCACCCGAAACAACAGCCTGACGTCAAAGTAAGTTTGGGAAGGAATTGATCGGGGTGGAATAATGATTTTTTTTTTTTTTTCCAGTCGCTGTCACAGTCCGTGTGTCTTGTTATGTGCATCCTCATAAACAGCTTAAAAAAACCCGCGAGGGTAAAAACGATGCTGCCCGAAAGAAGGTTTAATAAACGATTTAATCGTTTTTTCCTTTCTCGATCGCAAGCGGCAGCAGCAAAGCAACCGGTAACGGGTGCATCAAACAGGAACCGGGTAAAACCGCGGTCTCCGCCATTCCCGCGGTAGCCCCCCGCCGGCTGCCCCGACGGGCTCCGCTGGCCGCCGGGCTGCGGCTCGGGCAGGGTGGCGAGCGCTGGACAGGACGGGCCAGTTGGTCGGCTGGCCCCACCGTCGGTGGCCGCCCGGGGGCGACGCCAGACCGCGACGGGACGGCGGAGGAGACCCTCCTCCGCCGCCCCGTCGCCGTCTGGCGTCGCCCCCGGGCGGCCCCTTTTATTCATTACTTAATTGTTATTAATTAGCGAGCTGGTTTGGGTTTGCCCCTGACGTGAGTGACCTTTCCTACAAAGCCCGTGGAAGCAAAACTGAGATTAGTAACATGAAATTCGCCTGAGATTTATGCATTCCGACATGTTCAGGGTGGAGTTTTCTAGTGCATTGTCCAGTATTAAACGCTACAGTACAGGAAGCGTTTCAGGTCGGGTCGGATGGGGCTCTGAGCAGCCTGATCTACTTGAAGATATCCCTGTTTATGGAAGGTGTGGGGGGGTGGGGGGTGGACCAGATGGCCTTTAATGGTCCCTTCCAACCCAATCTATTCCATGATTCTATAAGTTCAGACAAGTTCGTTTTAACCTTCCAGTACTTCTTTTTGCCGTGCATACAGCCACAGAACCTTTTCTTGCAGCTTTTGTGCAGCTGAAAATGTCTGAAAGGCTATGTACTAAAGGAAGATAAACAAAAATAAGGATAATACGTGGTTTACATTTACTGGGGGCATAAATGCATGTGGTTTCTGTCTCACTTTATGGACTGTAGAGAAGTTGGATGCCCAGTACATGAAAGCATTCCCCCCCCCGTTGTACATTATTCCAAAGTGCAACTGTAAACATCTGTGTCAAAACAGGGTGACTGGGGAAGCGGGAACGCAGGGCAGCTCTCCACAGAGCCTTATTGTGAATGATTCTGCTGCTGATGGAGGTAGGCATGAAGCTTGGTAGAGGAGGGAAAGCAATATTGTTGTATAGAGTTACTTAGGGCATTAGTGACAGGAGAGCAGGAAAATCCATGTTGAGGCTCTGTAATCACGCTGTCTGCCTGTGTTTCTGACAGTATGGATGCTGCTTCTTCACAGCATACCTAAAAGAGATCCTTGTGTTTAAAACTGAGGGGTGTTCTGGGCTAATAATGCAGTCACTAGAAAACAGTCATTTTAGACTAGACGATCTCTGAAGCATCTTCAGAGGATGATGTATGTTCTGGGAAAGGCCGTATTTTAATATTTTTCATTATGATCCTTGGCACAAAAAGTAGGAATATGCTAATGGTGCAATGCTGAGAGTCCTCATCAGTGTAGAGTAGCACACAAGAGAAACTGGATGACCTTGAGAACAGTGTAGCAGAAATCTGAAGACATGTAAAAAGCAAAAACAAAGTTATTGCCTTAGAGTATGGTAGTATTATAGTATTGTACTTAGGGAAAAATACAAAACAATATTTCATACAGCTGTGGCAGAATTTAGACTTTCACATTTAGGAGAGAGATGTGCAGAATTTTTTCCCTATAGGCTTGAAATTGCAGAGCATAAAAGTTCAATGATGGTGCATACCCAGCCATCTTGGCAGAGCTGACCAGTTAGCGCTTGTCCTCTCTCCTCTTGAGATTGCGGTGAGATATTGACAGTAGTTTGGAACTCGAGACAGATAAAGAAAATCAGTTCTGTAACAAGGGATCAGATTTAACAATCTGGGAAATCCCTTTCTCTCTCAAACTCTCATTTTCTGTTTCCCTTTGTTACTCCACCCACTCCCAGTGTTCTCTCCGTTCTGCTTTGGAGAGCCCAGGACAGCAGAGGAGCAGAGAGCAGCCGTGGAGGACATCAGCCCCTCACAGGGTACATCCTCAGGCGGAAATGCTCTGCACAGTGGAGGACCCGAGGGCTTCCAGTGTATTCACCATTAAATCATATTTACCCAGTAGTTTTGGCTTTTTCTTTGAACATTTCAGGGCAAAGCCTTGTGATAGGTCTGCACGCTGGCATAAGGCAGACACTTCCCCCCCACCATGGGTCATGTATTGGCACTGTTGGCTCTGGCATTTGGTCTGGAGAAGAGAGACAAGCACACGGTGGGGAGCACTGAAAGAATCCCCGGGCTGGGAGGAGTCTGTAACCTTCCCGCTTCCTCTGCCGCTCAAACACAACCCGGCATCTTTCTGCTCACAGGGACATTTACTGAAAACTGAATCCACTGACAGAATAACCATGAGACGACCAGAATGTACAGTACAGAAATGGTCAGGGGGTCTGTGTGTGCCACAGTGAGAAAGAATACAGAGAGAGATGCCAGCTGACCAGTAATATTTATGGATACTGTAAAGGGGGAACATGTTTGAAGAGGAAACATTTTTTTTCTTTTTCTGCAGTGGCCAGCTGAGTCACTCTATTTGTAGACACAAAAATGTCTAATAAATAACTTTCCATGATTGTGTGAAAATTAATTCTCAAAAGATAGGGAAAGTAAAAATGGCAACAACGTGTCCTCATTAAAGAGTGCATGCTTAAGCTGCATGGGGGTTTTGACTGCAATCAGTCATGAATAAAGTGGTTCTAAATAGCTCTTTTAACAGCTGTTGGGTAATCTGTGTTTTTATAGCTTTCTAATACGATGCTCCTGATGATATTCTTAAATTGGAGTATTGTGTTACAAGGTTGTATAAATAAAGCTAACTGAGCACTCATTCATACATTAACTTAATTTGTGGCATTTAAGCCTAGAATTCCTAGCTGGAAAGTTTGTAGTCTTGGTTTTGCCATCCAGGCATCTGAGTTTTACAGTGCATTCAGAAAGCTCAGGAATTCACGTTTATTCTGTCTTTCTGGAGGATGACTCCCCCCACACACCTTGTGAAAGGTGAGCATTTGCTGCAGGTGGGGCAGAGGCAGCAGCTCCATGGGGCTGGTAGGAGCCCACCCAGGTGCAGGAGAAGACCTCACCTGAGATTGCAACAAGAGAAGTTTGACTAAGTGCTGCTTTCTCTGGGCTGTCACCTTGTTTCTTGTCATACTGCCTCCCTTTTCCTGGTAAGTTTCAGAGGCTTTTTATGGTTTGCCTATTGCAAATGATCGGTTGTGGCTGTGTGAAGAAGTTACTTGGCTTTCTAAGTTTTCATAGCTTAACAAAATGCTCAATATAAAATTTTCAAACTCCTCAAAGCACATTTTGGCCTAAAAGTTGGTTCTACCTTTTTTTGTTCCTAATCCATGCCTTCCTGCCATGGGTTAACTTCAGCTGTCAAGCACATAGATGAGACTGCTTTTTAATACTTTGTAGAAATAACAGAAGCAAACGGCTCAGCATGTATTGCAACCTTGTGCTTTTGTTAGGTTTACTCTCTTTTTAAGGCTTTAATCTCATTTTGGAGAATTATTGGGTTGGAGGGAGCTATATACATAAATCCTTTCAGAATAACTTATTTCTGCTGAAGACCAAAGTGTGATTTTGAAGGTATCATCAGAAAGTTTTCAACAGCTCTGCGTGAATTCATTGGTCTGCTCTGCATTTTAAGCAACAAGTTTTTG
The DNA here is from genome assembly GCA_025769975.1 of Gallinago jamesoni. Lineage (NCBI taxonomy): Eukaryota > Metazoa > Chordata > Aves > Charadriiformes > Scolopacidae > Gallinago > Gallinago jamesoni. Next base: position 38,760,145 of record JAOQGH010000002.1, read on the forward strand.
AAACTGTGGAAACCATGAATTAGGTTTAAGGAGAGTATTTGATATGATTAAATTACCAATAATTACTGTGAATATGGCCATTGGTGGAAAATAGCATGGACATAATTATATATATATATTTAGGACAAGAAATGAAACAGTATTTTTGCAGATGAAACTTCTGAGAGATTTAAGATAAGCAGTTATCAGCAGTAATTTTGTTCTATCTATTGTGTCTCATGAGAAGCTCTCTTAACGATGGCAAGGTGGGCAGCATTTTCTTGGCTAAATGCCTTTTACAAAATGAAGGGCTTTTCCTCCCCCAGTGGAGCTGGGAGGCAGTTTGTGGTAGACTGAATTGCCGGTGCAGCTTCCAGCACATCCCTGGTGTTGCTGAAGTTCCTAGGCCGTCAATTTTATTATTTTAATTTTTTTTCTTCTGTCTGGAAACTGTGGTTTACCTGTTGCTTTTCTTCTGCTAATAGCTTAGATTATTGTTGGTATTAAGAGCATTGCCTTCTCAGGTCATCAGTCCTGAGTGTCCACCAAACCTCTCCCTTACCCTCGTTAGGCCAACTTTTTTTCCCCCCTTACTTGTCTTCACTCTAATAGTTTATCCTTTTAATGAGAGAAGACTACAAGTTATTCTTTCTAAGTGAGATAAGCCCTTGTGAGCTCTATTTTATCTAACCGAGACTGGGAAATCGTTTGCCCTTATTTGTATTAAACAGATGTATATACTTTACCGCAAGTCATTAGTGCTGTAAAGAGATTGCCTTCCTATTGATAGCCTAGATGGGGAAATTCAGGAGTAAATTGCCAATAAATAAGGAGTGTGCTTGTAAGCACTATCGATTCTCTCTGAGCCACACAGAAGTGTTTTGTTAGTAAAACTCTTCCTGAATGTGCAAGTGAGGTTAAAAAAAAATAATAATAATTTGTGATTACTGAAAGCAGGGCGAGAGGAGTGGGGGATGAGTTTGGGTGAGAAGCTGACATTGTTTTTCCTTGAAGGGTACAGTTTGTAAAAGTAGCTGCTAAAAATTAAACAGCAATTCTTGCGGCCACCCCTAGAAGACAGAAATTGTCTCTCCTGGAAACAATCATTAGAAAACTCAGCACAGCATTTCCTATAACACATAACTGCAGAGTGGTAGGAGAGTTTCCCAAATCATGAGATGATAGAAAGTATAATTTGCACAGGAATTGAAAGATTGGTGGGATTCAAATTCCTTTTGTCCTGTTTGGCCTTTGGAACAGTCTGTAAGTTACTTTTCTGAGATGTTTGGGGGATGCTTTAATGTACACTGGTGGCTAGACATTAGGAGACAAATGAGGAGCAGCTATGAAGAGGACCAGAGTGTGGGGAAAAGCTGAAGGACAGCTGAGTCCTTCCTATCGGAGCTGGAAGAACAGTAGATTAGTCAAGTCCATGGCTACTATAACTACGGTGCTTGCTCTATCTTCTGTATTTCTTCCGTATTCATCCAGCTTGCTGAAAATTAATATTTTTTACAGAGCTGTCTTTCCAGAAAAGACAATAGGCCAGGACTGGATGGACAACAGGACAAAACTAAGCTGCAGTGGAATTCTCTGCTGAAACCATATCCAGCGATACCATTCTCCCATCTCCAGAGCACGTATTCCATGACATAACGTATCTGTAAGCTGACAGGCCATTCCTTCAAGAGTATCTCGACAGAACAACAGTGAGTATAATTCTGCATAATCTGTTGAAAGCCTTTTAATTGTTATTGAATAGCGGATTCTCCTGGTGATATGCTGATCTTCCTCACATTTATTTAAAGAAGACATGAAACAAAGATAAATGCTGAGCATACAGCAACCATTTAGTTACGTGATACGCAATACTGGAATTACCCTGAATGAGGAGAAACAGAGCAGCTAAATAAAATTCATTTTACACGGCTATTCTCAGTAGCAAAAAAAAATTACTGGACTGATGCACATTAAAGATGTCCCATGTCTTCAGAAAACTGATTTCTTCAGATTAAATTTCTTCTGTAAGGATGAAAATGTAATTCATCACCAAAGACTTAACACCAGGAATATATTTTTGGCAATGACAGCCTTTGGAAAGCTCATTAAAAATTACAGTATGAATTCAGAAAGTTTCAGGTTATATGACAAATTTATCACATACTGGTTTATTTATGCATTTTTCCTCATCAGTAAGACACATTACATGTGAATATATTTAAAAAATTATACCATATCTAGGTTGGGCGGTGTTTTTTTTTTTTAAACATATCCTGGCTTTTGTTCTGAAAAGCTTTTACAGAATTCATTACCTCTTCTCCCTTCTGGTTTTATCTTCTTTTCTAGATCTATTTCCTTCTATCTTTGTTCCTATAGTCAGTGATGATGTTATTTCTTTGGAGGTCTGTTAGATTTCTTCCACAGGAATTTAAAAATGAACAAGGAATGCTTTTTTAAAAACCCAGAGTTGTCAAAAAACTCAAGAAAAGGGTCTTCCTTGGAAACAAAACTGCTTATGCTGTGTTTTGCCTTCCTGTGTAACTTTCTTCCATATTCATCCAGCCTGCTGAAAATTAGTATTATTTACAGAGCTGTCTTTCTAGAAAAGACAATAGGACAGAATTGAATTTATACCACCTGAGGGCACTATAATACTATTTCACTTCATTTTAAAGAAAAATACAAAAGGGTAGTGTTTGAAATGGTCCCCGTTTTTCTTCCTCTTGTGATTACTATCAAGTGTTAGAATAAGCGTACTACTGAAATGTATGAAAATCATTGTAAAAAATATATATGTTGTTTTAGGCAGGTCTCTTGGAAATAAGATCATCCTTCTCTCATGTCACTAATATTGTTTCTTTATGTTTGCTGTAGGATGACAATAATTTTAAATACAATGCTATTATTATTTTAAATTATGTGTTACTAGTATGGGAGTGATGGGTGTATACCTGGTTGTAATGCAATTTTAGCTGCTTGTGTTTGAAGCCTCTCGTCTGCCTCTAGAGAAGTGCGGGGCTGATGTAAAAGTACCAAATGGTGATGCTGGGTTCGTGTACTTACACCACTTCACTCAAATGTGACAAAGTGAGAAACGAGAGAAGTAAAAAGCTCCCAACATGGACATTCCTGGTTGGGCTCACTTTCTCAGCCTAGCCAGGTTTACCTTTTGTCTCTTTCTCTCCCTACACTCTCTCTTTGCCATCTCTCTCTTGTCCTTCTGCTTTACTGGTTTTCTTTCTCTGTCTCCTCTCTAGTCATTTGATTTCCCCATCCCATTGCTTTCCTCACTCTCTCGTACACGGAGAAGGTCACCAAGCAGAGTTCAAACAAGAAGGGCTTTGTGCAGAGTGAGAGTTTCTCTGCCAGGAGACAGATGGGCTGTGGCCCCCGCAGCCTCCCGTGCTCTCAGTGAGCTCTTCTAATACATGTCCATTTCAAAGCACTTCCTAGACCCTTTTTATTCTGTTTGTACAGCACAAAACACAGCAAAACCTTCATGGCAGAAGCTGTATAGTATTTCTAATTCTGTTAGAATTATAACCAGGTGTGCTTCCACCAGAGAAAAAGTCAAGACTGCTTGCTGAACTTACACAGGAGGTTTCCATAGCTTTCTTAGGAGCAAAAAGGCTTGAATGTGTTCTTTTCCACACTGGCTTTCAAAAACATGCGTTCAGTTCCATGACTGAACATGCTGCTGTGATTTTATGCATTTAGACTTTGTTTTCGAGTGTAGCAACTCTGAAGTGTTCATTAAAGAGCGAGTCATCAGTCAAAATCACAGTGTTCAAGGAATTAGAGTTACATTCTCCCGGGGACTGCCCAAGCAGTCAACACATAGTCCCATGATGTTAGCAGCACTCTATTTTGTTAGTTTGGTTGTTTTGGTGGTCCAGGGGTTCAGGAATATATAGTAATATATAGTATGTATAGCAATATATAGTAATATATTCTTCAATGAGTCAATGACCTGAATAATACTTTTAATTTGTGGATGCTAATTGGTTTGTCAGAAGGATGCTACTGCTTCTTTTGCACTGAGGCCAGAAGTGAATGAGCTTGACTGTTTTTTCCATAGCAGGATTTCTTGGTAGTACTAATGGAAAAGAAAATGTTGTGTTGGATAAAGTGGTTTTGAAAATACATTGGAATGACTCATGTTGAGAAATTATCCTGAAAGTAATTAAAGGAGTTTAAAAGTTGCATATTTAAACAGAATTCTAACTTTAAAAGTCATGGTATGAACCCTGTATTAGAGACAAAAATAGATATGTAGTTATTTAACAGATCTAAGCTCTTCCAATAAAGCAGAAAAATCCAAGAATATCTTGTATAAGTAGACCTGTTGTTTTGTATGCTTAAAGTTATCTATATAGATACTTAAATATATTGAAGCAGTGAGATATTAACTTCTTGCAGAGGTTTTCCTTCCTTCTGATCAGTCCAATACATTATTTTCTCACATTAAGGTCGTCAATAAGAAATGTATGTCTTTTACATTCCTGGAGTCTGACTAGGAAGTTAGTTTTTGCACTAGTGAGAGACTGAATTATTTTGTGGAGGACCGTTGGTACGCTGTGAAGCACGGACAATGCAAGGAGTAGGGAGGCTGTACCTGTCCTGTGGAAGCAGCAGTACGAGGTACGTCCCCAGTGAGTGGGGAGGCCACCACTGGGGTGGGGTTGCCTGTCCAGCCTTAGTTCCTCTTCTGAAATGCTGGTCTGTAGAGAACTTTTGATGTTGAAAGGCTGAGAAGAAGATGAACAAGCATGTTTTGAGGATCTCTGTGCCATCTAAAAAGTTGTGCGTTTTATCTCATCTCAGGGGCCTGTGATGGAACTTGCAGGTGAGAACTCCCTTGACATAAGGTTTGCTAGTAGTTCAGGGGCTTTACTTTTTGCTTTAGTTTTTTAAATTTTAGGTTTGAGGTTTTGATGCTTTAGTTTTTAGTTCCACCTCAGTGTAGCTGGAAATCATAGTATAATATAATTTATAGGGTTAAATACATAAATAAACTAAAACTATCAGCTGAGGATACACTTAGTCATAAAAATCACATGGAAAATGTGGAGAGAATATAATCATAAAAGCAAGGGAGGGAACCGAGATTTTAGTCTTTATAACCGGAAGACAATAGCCAGGGACATTCTTCCAAGCTTGCTAAAAATAAAACCTCAGCTTTTTGTAAGCAGATTTTTTGTTGATATAGTGGCAGGTATTGATACAAACAAAAGATCCAAACCATTTTGCAAAACTAGAGAAAGGTAGTTGAGAATAGGAAATATGAAGGTAAAGCTGCAGCAATATAAGCAATACATGAATAAATTATCCTTTAATGAAATAAATGTTAATTCAATTTTATTCCTAGCACATTTTTCCATATATGATATTAGCAATCACTTGTCTTGTGATATTGTATCAGCATGGAATGTAACTTTTTTTTCCCCCACGCATACACTCTATATGTGTATAACTTAGGCTTAACTTGTTTGCTACAATCTAATATGCACTTTCTATCCTCTCTCATGCCAAATTACCAATACCTCTTTTTTTTTTTTTCTTGCTGGCATTAATTTTTGCTTATTTGATATCCAATTTACCAAATGAATGATGACAGTAATCCTTTCTTCTGTACTGTTGCTTCATCTTATTCCACACTATGTATGCAGGTTTTCTGGGGTCATTCCCTCTCCCCACCACCCTTTGTTTTGTGTTCTGTAGAGATGAAAGATTGGATTAATTTATACTAATTAAAATAATTTGGAATAAGTATATGTTCATTTAAGTCAGATAAACTGAATTGCAAATATTAAACATATTGTAACTGCTTATGCAGAACATAAGGACTCTACTTGTCGATGGTATAGAAAAACTATATGAACTCAAGTTTGGAAGGAAGAAAAATGACTAAAAATCTGTCACTAGAACAGGGGTTAAAAGACTATGAAGCAGTAGTTATAAGAAGATATGGAAAGGAGGGTTGAAAAGGACCTTCTCAAAGGAAGAAAAGATTTTAGAATGATTTTATGTTATTTTTTTACATTATTTTTCTCCAAACAAACATTTAGAAAATTGCTACTTCAATAGGAAGGGTAATTATAATGGCAAGTTAGACATCTGTAAATGTGACAAAGGTAAAAAACTTCATGCATTTTGAAGAAAAAAATATTTTTTTGTAATCACAATATTTCTCTCAAAATACATAAGATAATATCCTAATTTATCCACAGAATAGTATCAAGTGGAAGTTAACAGTTAACTCTCCTCCTTAGAGCATGCCCGTTACTGCAGTTAATACAGAAAATGAAATTTCTTACTAAATGTATGCGTACCCAGTATAATGCAGGAGACAAACGGGCTGTCTACAAGCCTGCCAGTCTACCCAGGCCACTTCCAGCTAGAAGTCACATAACTGTGTTAATGCTAAATCAGATTAGTGAGATCTGATTACTAGTCATTTATCAAGTTACATAATGTGGTGAGTTTTTTTCATGAGTTAAGGAGCTTACTTTGTGCTGGATCTGAGTCTTGCCTTGCCTATTCTGAGTGGACATCTATCTGTGTTGATGGCAGCCTGTGCTTATTGCATGTCCCCATGGTCATACATGAAGATGATGAAAAATAACAACATAAGGGCAGTTATCTTTGTGCACCTCCTTTCACTGTGGCAAATGCACTCTTAGTTCACTCTGCATAAAAAGCCTAATCTCTCTCAACACGTGTTCTTTGCCTTTCTTCCTGAAACACTCATTAACAGAAGTATGGTCGGATTTCATGCACAGGTTGTCCCAGGCCATCATCTAAAAGTTTGTCTGCAAGCTTTCTACATCCCTGCTGAAGCTCTCCTTGCAATTATTGCTGTTTTGAGACTGAAGGACTGCTTAGCAGATTTCCACCTACAGTTTCACAGAACGTGACTCTTTTGGGCTGGTGGCAGTGGTTCCAGTGTTCTTCCCACCATCTGCTGGGTGCCAGGGCCAGCAGCAAGTTTTGCAGTCTGTGTCCTTCCCACAGCAAAAGAAAGAGGTGCTGGCAGTGGTTCTTTGGTATATTCTTACCAATTCCCTGCATCCCATTTTCTCTGTGAAAGTCCCGATTTGTGTGACTCGATTTTGGTGAAATAATTTAATGGCATTTGGAACAGCCTAAGCCTTCCTTTTCATGGGCTGCAAGAGATGGTAGCTTTTTATCTAGGACTGCAATAAATACCGTGGTTTAGAAAAATTAACCCTAGACAATCTTATGCATACAGAAATATATATCTGAAAGACATTTATGCTGGGAAAAAGAGAGTCACTGAATTGAGAAGTGATTGTTCTTCACGGAGCTCTATGTATGAAGTGACATACGGGCTGGCTTATATAGTACCTTAAATTCAGCTAAGTTCATGGTTTTCTCTTAAAGTGGTATCTTAGAACATTTCACTTACTTATAAGTTCTCAGCAATAAATGCTCTTTGTATTCCAGTACAATTACAAAAATAAAATTTATTAGCTAAAACCCAATTCAGCTGGGCAAGAGAGTACGTAAAAGATGCTATGCCATCAGAAAACTCCATTCATAAGCAATTGTAAGCTAGATAGAAGAGGGGAAAATTATTGTGATTCACTAATTCTCTGGAAATACCTTCTTCATCTTAAATGTAATCAATGCATGGATCAGTGATTTCAAGTAATAAAATGATTGGAATACAGGAATAAGACCTATTCCTATCCTGGAAAGCTGCCCAGCAGAAAAGGACCTGGGAGTGTTGGTGGACAGCAGGCTTAACGTGAGCCAGCAGTGGTTTTTTGTTGGTTTTTTTTTTTAGGTTGGACTCAATGATCTCAGAGGTCCCTTCCAACCATGATGATTCTGTGATTCCATTGTGAGTAAAGTCTATTTTAATGACTTCATCCATGCCGAGCTACTTTGTGTATATAATAATTGAAGTAATATAATGGTTGTGTGTATATAATAATAATAACTTTGCAGAACTTCAATTGCCTAATTGTTCAGAATGATGGTTTCACTTAGAGTATCTCTTGCCTTTGTTTTTTTAACGGTCGGTCAGCTTAAAATGATCTGATTCTGACTTGAAGGTAAACTGTATTACAACTGAGAAGCCATAGAGCTTTGCCTTATAGCTTTCGCAAATTAATATGTTTATTGTGGAGTATGTACACGTGTCTAACTCAGGGTCCTCAAAGCAGCTGCTGCTCCAGGAAACGTGTGTATAAAACATAACTTTCAGCCTCTGACACTGTTAATTGCATGCAGCATAACGTACTGTGGCTTCTGGAGGGGCTTGAAATCAGTCTCTGACGTTCTGGCTGTGTACTCACGCTGCTGTCCAGTGACACTGAGAGTACTGGGGGTACACAGTGGACGTTTGGATAGTAACTTCTGATGCATCTCAAAAGGAGGTGCTCTAGAAATATCTCCATGTGCATGAAATCACCCACCAGTGTATTACCTTTGCAGAAGTAGAACACATTGATATCAGCCCAAGCTGGGGAAACCCAGCACGGCCAGTGAAGCTTTGCAGCTATGTGTGAAAGAGACCACAATTGAATATTTACTGATGGTGCTGGAGAAATAGAAAAGCCACCTTGATTTTTTTTCATTTCAGAATGATTTTTTCAGAGCGGGCAGGAAGGCATAGAGATGTTTCATGTAGACTTTTGAATACTTTTCATAATATCCAATACTACTATTTAGAGCAGAACCATGTATTAAGTCATGCAGGATCAAGTCAGGGTCAGCTCTTGAAGTCCAATTTGCAATTAACTTTCAGTAATGTCTCAGTTCTTATTCTGTTAAATTCCATCAATTTAATCAGAGGTTGAATGAGCTGTTTAAGCAATGAACTGACAAATTCTGCCAGTGTAATGATACAGCACATACAGGGCTCAATGTCAGTAATCTGCAATCAAGTCTTTTCACCAGGTACCTGGGCTATACAGAGATTATTTTGGTTAAAGGTGGATTCAGCTGTTGTGAAGCAAAAAGCTTGGCTGCTTTAGTTTCTATTGAATTTGAATTTCAGTTATTAATATTGTAGTGATGTTTAGTAGGCTTTCAGAACATATTTCAATCTCCAGTTAATCTAAGTAAGCAAAATTAATTCCTAGAAGTTGAGCTAAAAATAATACATTTTGGTGTTAGGAATTAGCAGCAGAACTTTGCTAAATATAATTTTTGAGACCCTGGTAACCAAAACAAATTCTAATATTGCTATCATTAACAAGGCTTTTTATTTCTCTGATTTAGAAAATATTATGTCTTCCAACTCTCAGAATATATTCAAAAATTTTATTTTGTAGTGAGGCTATTTTCCTGGATCTATCTTAAGAGCAGTCCTATTTAGGTCAAGTCAGAGATAAAAAAGTATTGACTTATACATAGTCTTTCATCTGCATATGAGCTAGTTTAACTATTTTCTTGCATATAATAAATTTTGATTTTGCATTTTTGCAGATATGGACATGCTCTATAAAAGCCTAATGCAGGCACATAGAACTTTCTCGGGAAGTCTGAGTAGAAATGGCTTGCAACTCTGAACTTAAAAACATCCTCAGTGAAGGAAACCATGAAGGAGGGAAGAACAGGCACAGCAGACTAGTCAAGTCCATCACTTAAAATGAAGGGAAAAAATGCTGATACCAAGCCACCCACAGTCTCACAGACTGAGTAGGAATTTTGATTGGGTGCATTTATGGAATATAAATAAGAAAAGCAAAATAACAAATGTGAGTTATGGCATTTCTGGACCAAAATGTGCTCTCTATGGGGAACCTGAGAGCATTCGGTACGTTTCACAATCAGATCTGAACACAGCATATGTCAAACCTGGATGCTGATTTCCATCTAAAGAGAGACAGGAAACCATGGATTTATGAATTTAGGTGATGAATTTAAGTTAAAAAAAATCAACAGAAAAAAAACAGAAAAAAATGTACAACATAATCTTCAACAAGAATTTTGTTAGGTAATTGCTAGCAAACCTGCTACAAAAGTGCTAGTACGAAGTGTGATGAATTCTAGCATCAAGAGTTGCATCAGTATGTCCTAGCATCTGTTGAAGAAGCTAAATCTGAGGTGCTGACAAAAGCAAACGTGGAGTTGGTATTTTCCCATTAATCATGTCCCTTTATTGGAATATTCTTAAAAAGGGTAGTTAAAATTGACATAGTTTTTGTTTGGATAAAAGTATTGGCTGTTTTTTTTTAAAATCAACAATGAAGGTTAAAAGCATCTTCTGCTCTGTACCCTTCCTTTTCAAATACAATGAGCTTTGTTTTCACTCCTTTGCAACCAAAGTCTTCATTTCCCTTTGTAAAGTGCAATGGCACACCACTTATGTTTTGTATTTTGGAAACTATTACACGAAGTGGAAGAATTGACATACAGCTCATATTAGTTTTGTGTTACAAAGTTTAGTCTACTAGAATATTCCTGAAGATACATGTGCGAGATGGCAGTTTGTTAGAACTACGAACTGTCAGCACTGTTCAATACTTTTTTGCTTAAAAATATAAATGCACAGGATTGAAGAACGAGAAGCTTTATCTGTGTAGCTTTATCTGGCTTGCAAGAGCTGTTGATTGTAATAGTATGCATACCATGTCATATTAAAAAAATAATCAGATAAAACCAGGCAAGCAAAACACTATTTCACATCATTTGCTCCCCCTTCTATAATCCTATCATAAATACTTTAAAAAGTCCGTAACTACTTCATGTGGTGTGAAAAGACTATTTTTCTGACAAATCAGAGGATGTACTTGGGGTGGATATGGGACTTCAGTTTCCTGAGAGTAAGAGTCTGCTCTTGCTGAACTGCAAAGGATGGAAGCGATGGTACGGCCAGTGAGACCCCAAGCATCCCCCTAACGCAGGACTCAGCCCCGCTGCTGCAGGGGGCTCATGGCTGAGCCTTGGGGTGTGCATATGTCTCATCCTCCATTGTGCAATTATTGCCACATGAGAGTAATGTCTAAACTTAATTTGTGCACTAAAATAAGTAGACTGACAAATAGCTGCTCATGGTGTCGTTACTCCACAATAGCTATCTGTGCTCAGTTTGTTACTAAGAGTGGCCAGGAAGAAGGAACTAATTTCTGAGGTATTAGAGGTATAAATTTCACATGACTCACATCAACTAGAAGGTAAAACATGCGTATTTTATACACAAAACTGCATATTTTTTTTCACATAGGCAACTCCAGTAGTCTCACTGAGGTGAAGCCAACTACTTGCTGTGATCAATGTAAGCATTTTCTGAAGGGTTTGCAGGATCAGATCAGTAGGTTCTGATTCAAAAGTAAGGGCTTCTAGAGAATGTAAGATCAGGTGTTTGAAGAAGCTGTAATTAGCAACTCAAAAGGGTGGGTCCCAGTGTGTTATTTATGCAGAGAGTTCTAGGGATGTCAAAGGGAATTGTGGAATGCACCTGAAAGGATCTCTTTGCAGAGCAGGAGCCATCCTGGTGTAATCCAACTTGTGCCAGCACAAGGAGTGGTGCTGTGTCACCCATGTGAGTCCTTCTAGGTCTTGCCCCAGCAGCCAGAGCACGCAGGCTGGTGCTGCTGCTGGTGGGACCCCTTCTGCCCCATGTCCCCATCAGATCTGCTGGGGCTTCTGCACAGCACTGCTTTACAGCATCCTTCTTCCAGAATGATCCACTGCTTGGAACCACGTGGAGCTGATTTGTGTAAATCTGGATACTTTGAAAGCAACATGTTGAAATGCAGCTGTATGCTCAGGTATGTCTATTAATTGGAGAGGGAAAGGGTAATGACTAACCCCTTCACAAAGGTGAGAGGTGACCAGCTGAGCGCATCAGCCCATGCCTAGAGGTTCTTCCTTCATCCTCAGATGTTCTTGTTATGTAATTATTTTGTCTTATTCTAATGCTTCTTTTTCATAAAATACTTTTCTCATCAGAGTAAGATGATAAATTCACAAAGGAGCTGTAAAAAGACCTACAATAGGAATAAGAAAACACTAAATGTCTGTATGTTAGAAACTAATCCTTTTAGCCTTTAGAAGGGAGAAGTGGTGGTGTGGAGCTGACAGGTTTGTTGAGGGATGATTGGGCTGAGGTACAAGAATTAGGAATAGCTGTTTGGTCGCAATACTTGGAAAAGAGTTTTCCAAAGCACTCTGTTCCCTTTTGGGCTACTTAGATTTTCCATGTTATTTTCATTTACCAGGTACATTGCAATATCACCAATGTGCTCCAAGGACACATGTCAGTCCTGCTGCACAATGAACAGTGGCATGGAACACGTAGCTGCACTGTGTGTGGTGAGTCTATGGTGTGTAAATGCAGCTGCGAACGCTGTGGGCAGTGGTCATCCCTATTTATTGAGGTTTGATTAATACTAACATGCTATAAACCATGGAGAGAGTTTTCTGTATGTCTAAACATGCACCACACAACTCCTTACGATGTGTAAGGATCTATTATGCGTAGTCAGAGTCTGCATTTACTTCTCAAGCTAGATGGGCTGGATTGTTCCTGCTTCCAAAAGTGTGAGACGGTTTCTACAACTGATAGGGCAGTGTTAGCTCTGTGTGTGAAGCTAGATAAGGAAAATTAATAACAAATGGCAAAATAAAAGCTCTTTCACTGGCAGAGAAATTCATAAATATAGAAGACTGCTGAACCTAATACAACATCAAAACAGACATCAAGTTCCTCCTCAGACACTGAAGTGGTGAATGTTTCCTGAGATAGAAACTTTTCTGCAGATAGTGCTGAATATGAATCAGAAGACAAATCACAGGCAAGAGAGAAATTATCAAACTGGGACAAGGTTAACTTTGTGACACAGAGCCAAATTTTTTTTGCTAAACATTAAGACCTTTAATTTAATTTTCATTGTATTTTAGCAAGCAATGTCATTATGGAAGTCATCTAGTTCCTACACTATAATCAGTAGCTTGCATTACCACTTAATTTTCACATCAAGACTCAATTTTCTTCTTTACTTTGAATTTAATATTTTATATGAGATCCTGGTCATCAACTGCTAGATGTTTATCTTAATGACTCTTCTGCTTTACATGGAAAAGAATTCTTATTTCCAATTTGTGTAGAGGAGAAGAGAAAAGAGGCACATTAATGTCTCAGTGCAATAATTTTCTTATATAAAATATTTATATTTGTATAATTGTAAATGGGGAAAACATTAGTTATTTTATTACTTGGTTCAGCACAACTTCATATTAGCCATGAGGTGGTGGCTCATGGACGGTCTTTCTCTGTTGAACAAAAAATGTATTTAATAGATTATTATGATTTGCCTGCCTGCTTTGGCCAGGATGTTGTGGTTCAGCCCTGACTCAGCTTGTTCAAACTGCAGAATGTCTGTTTGGTGGTAGCAATACTCTGGCCAGATTTTTCCAATGCACTGAGTTCCCCCATGGGCTCCTTCACATTGCAGCATCTGTGGGGGCTCACACGGCTTCTGGGCTAAGCCTTGCACTTGCCATGGCAGTGACATACGTCACTATCCAGCGTAAGCACTGCAGCTTCTCTTCTCACCTACTCACCTAGAAGCAATACGACAATACATATGTCTGATCAAAATCTTGCTAGGAATAAGTGACATACCTCTAAAAAAGACATGTTTATGTGCGTGTTGTATCCTATTCTGCACAGTATCAAGTCAGCATCCTCAGACCTTTAATGAATATCAGGAGGATATAATTCAAAATAATGGATGCAAGCCAATATAAGGGTGGAACTGTTATGTGTAATTTGCATGTAGTTGTGTATGGACGCCAGAAGCTATCTGATGTATGTGTGCAGGACAACTTACACATTCCAGCAGATGATCAGGCACAGGTGATGCCCTCCTGTCTGTCTGAGACCTCTAGAGCTGACTATCCCCCTCCAATCACACAGGAGCTTTAAAACTTGCACGAAGACCAGCGCTGGGGGAGGTTAACTGAAATGCTTTAATAATGGAACTGTCGTCCTCACCTCTTGCTATTTTTCTCTGAATTCAAATTCCCATGATAGCTCTCTCTTCCAGGGGATTCTCATTGATGGCAATATAAAAGGTTTGCTGCTTCACTGTGCTACCAGTGGACACAAGTGAAGAGAGAGGAAGGTGGCTGAAGGAAAAACCAATCTGCTTGCCTTTAACCAGCGAAAATCTGAAGTGAGGGGTTGTTCATTGAGGGTCCAGTGGTCACTGTTGCTAAAGAGGTGGGTTAATTGGAGCAAGAAGTAAGAGGTATGTTTATATGGGTGCAAAGTCAGGAAAAATATGTAGTACAGAAAATGAGAAAAAGAAAGGATGAGCCTAAACAACACATCAGGTTTGTGCGATGAAAGCCTGCCACATGTTGTAGCATCAGGATACAGAGCAGTGGGAGAGCTAACATCACAGTACAAATTTCACAGCCTCGGTGACAGGAGTGGGGGTGCAGCAGCACTCTGTGCCACGCTTATGTGCTCGCCTCAGGTGGATGTTCACCAGTTTCAACTTCTGGAGATCCAATAATCTCTCAGTTGAGAAAATAAGGGGGATAAGTCTCCTAGTTTTACTGAGCTGTTTGATGACTGTCAAATATTTTTGCTGCCTTCTGGTTCCTTCCTTCTTTCAAAAGCAGCTGCTCCTCCTCATCCACTTTGTGGCCTCTCTCATTTAGTACTGAACAAAGCTTTCATTTAAAAAAAAATTTAGAAAATATTATGGTGATGTATAGCCATGGAAAAGATGCCAAAACCAAGCCCCAGTGTTAGGCAAGCCTGATGCTCAGCTGTTTCCCTCAGCAGTTGGGCCAAAACCTGTGGGCTGGCCCCAGGCAGTGGTGCCACTGCTGGTCCCTGAGAAGTGGGACCTCTGAGCAGGCAGAGGTCCTCTATTCTGCTGGGCAGCAGGGACAGGGCTCGCCAGTGCCTGCCATGGCCACCCACTCCTTCCCTGAGCCCTTCTCAAAAGCCTCGTTGTGCTGTCAGAGGGGAGGGAGCCATTGGAAGGAAAATTGTCCTTCTTCCCGTCTGGGGAGCAAGATTTCTGCTGGATGTGGGCAATAGAGGCATTTAATTGACAACTAGTCCTTGGAAAGGACAATGACACAAGTTTGTGTCCATCCTGAGGGTGGCAGAATTCAATTGGAGCTCTGCTGCGGAGAAGCCCAGTCAGTCTGACCAGGTCCAAAAAGATATTGAATGTAGTTAGGATTGTCTCCCTCTGCCTCTGGGCCAGAAGGCCACCCTGAATGTCACCCGTGTCTGGTGCCCCCCCGTGCCTCAGTGGGTAAAATCAGCCCCTGCCACCCACACTGATGTGACTGCCAGGGTAGACTCTGCTGCATCATAGTCTCCGTTATCACTACAATGTAGAAATACTCATATTAATCATCAAATGTTTCACAGACAGTGTTACAGAAATAAAAATCTGAAAGAACTTCTACATATACTCACTCACTCTTAAGATGATGGTGAAAGTTTATTTGAATATTGGTTTTTAGGCTCTGATGAAACTAGTCATGGACAGGATGTCAATTTCTTTATCGTATTTACCATAAATAAATTCAGTTATAGGAATTGAAAAATAGACAAAATATCTAATCACAAACTTTTGTAAATAAAGGTTATTAAGACTAAAGATTCTCATGTACATGAAGAATTTCTTGCATGATTAAGTCCTCTTTCCTCTAAATGAGGATTTCATAATGGAGAAAATCCTCTTAAATAAGAAATACCATGTGAACAAGTTTTTTACTTTGAACTGCCAGGTGAATATACTGAATAACAATTCACAATGATTTTGGGGGGAATATAGAATTTCTGAGGAAGAACAAACCATTGAAGTGTTCTTTTGCTCACTATAGTAACATAGTCGGCTCTTCCAATGCCCCTTGACTTTATTGCTTGTTGTTAAAACAAAGATTTCTTTTACTAGAGTGTTAACAGATTAGTATCATGTGAAAGCAAGTGAGTGAAAAACTCAATAATCTGTGGAAAAACATTCATAGTGAGACCAAAATAATTTCAGTCAGAATCAGTAAAAGTATGTAATCATTGCCTTCTACTTGCTTTTATGCAATGCCTAAGGAACTAGGTTTAACTGTGCTTTGCAAAGCACTGTGCTATCATAAATTAAACAAAGTCTTACCTGTCAGGTGAGGCCCCAAACTGCAAGATATTGTTAACATGTCTTAAGTAAATACAGCCTGCTAACAAATCATTTCATTTTCTGATGCTCAGTGTGTGGTGCTTTTTTTGTTTGTTTGTTTTGTTTTTTGTTTTAATTAGTTTCTTATTCATAGTTAACAGAACATGTTTTGTTTAGCTACCAGCTTTGTTATATATTACTGGTTACTGAAATTCATGCAACTATGCTGCTATCTTTTCCAGTGTAGAACGCCTCTTTTGTACACAACTTTTATCTTTTGACAAAAGGAAATCTCCACTCCCATTCTTTTAATGAGTAAAAGAGCGAAATAATTCCTCCAAGTCATTAAAAAGAGCAAGGACAAATTTTTTCCATTATGATAGTTCGGTGTTTTCTGAGACTAGATTTCAAATGTGTAATTACTGGCTTTCAGGAACTATAAGAAAATAAAACTGCAGCTAAAAAAAAAGATTATTGGATGGAGGAAATCAGTTAAAAAACCATGTGCCAACATCTGGAGTACTCTCTGTACAGGCACACTCACAAACTGACCGTCTAGAAACAAGTGCTTCAGTGAGACAGCCTGATCAGCTGGAAAAGCCCCCTTTACTGCTGATTTTTTTTTGCATTAGCTCTTGGATGTTCAGGGTGTTTTTTAGACAACGTATCTTCCATGGAAGCTTCTGAATGGGTTATACGAAGGTACCTTACAGTATCTTTATGATATGGTACTGCACAGGAGTACCAACCCACTCTTCTGCTCCCACTTCTGATGCTCTGAATGATTCTGGTTTAGTCAGGCAGCAGGAGGAGAATATTTAGATAAACATGGCCCATGGCCAGGTCAGTGACTGAGATGGACACTCACATATGACACAGGAGCCAGTTTGCTTGTACCTAATGTGGTGTCCTTCACTTCAGATTCCCACAAAACATCAATACAGCAGAGAATGCTGTTTGCTCTAAATGTGACTAAACCAAATCCTTCTTGGCTACAATGCAAATCTTTATCAATCACTTTGATGAGTGAAGGCCACTGCTCTTAGGACTGACTATCCTGACAGGCCAAAGCATCTTAGGACTCACTATTACATGCTTAAAATCTGTGAGAACCAATTCAAGTGTACCACTCGAAAGACCACACTGACTTTAGAGTTAATTTCCCAGTTTGTGTCTTGTGGGAATGGTAAATTTGGGACCAGTTTACTAACTCCCACATGCAGTTTCAGGCACCAGGTTTGATCTCAGTTAGCACAGTTCTTGTCATCCTGATTTTGTCTTAGAGCTGGAATCACCATTGACATATTACACTAGTGCTGTTAGTTACGTGCCTGCTTCGCCTCACCAACCATATGTTCCCTGCTCCAAACAGCAGTTTAAACAGAGCCTGGGGCTGTTTACTGTCTACAATTTACCTCTTCATACAAAGTGTTAGTCAGGAACACCTTTGCCAAGGAGGCAAGTCATGCTTTAGCTCTGGCCAAGAAAATTAAGGCTGCAGTAGGTCAGATGGTGAGATACGACCAACAGAGACTCCTTGGTTTGCATGTGCACCAAGTTTATGCACAAAATTTCAGGATATGGAAGTCCAGGAAAAGGAATTTGGCAGTAATGGAAAACAAGACCTTAATAAAAGGAACTAAAGATCTTGTTATGTGTTGCTGAAGAACAGCTGTCTCTTTAAATGGAGGCTACGGACCTGAGATGCTCACAGGGCAATGCTTTGTCTTCCTAAACTTCTGATACTGATTTCAGAAAGAAGTCTCACAATAAAATTGCAAATAAACTATCAATGTCTGTATAATTTGGACGAAAAAAAAAAAAAAAAAAAAGTCCTGCAGTGCAAGAGTGGTAGCAATTGTAGAGCAAAGTAACAAATGCAAACTCATGATTTTGGAAGAAGTGCAACTGCTGTAAGTTGTAATGAGAGAGAATTGCAGAGAATCACTTTCAGTGATAAAGTTGACCTGCTGAAGAGGAAAAACAAGCAAAACAGGCAACCAAGACAGGAGGAATATTTTTAAAGGATTCTAAACAAAGAGGAAGTAAAAGATAAAGAAAAGAGAATGCACTCAAACTGTAACCAAAATACAAACAACTTGAACAATATGACAGCATAAACCAACAGCAAAATAACTGGAAATAATTGTTATCTATTCTTTAAAGGGGGGTCAATGTACATTTAACAGATTTGTACCTTAGAGGAGTCCAGATACAACCTTCTCTGTTGTGTGCTAAATTCAGAATTCTAGTTTTGTTCTGAAATCCACAAGAATTTAAAATCATGTATAACTTCAAACAACATAATATTCAAACTTGATTTTGAAGTTGTGGTCTGGATCTTGTGCTGCAGTATTCAGGCAGTAGAACTGAGCTGAATCATGCCATACAAGGACTGGCTGGAGGAATTTTAATGTTGCTGTGTGTTGATCCTTCTTTTATTTATGACACTTGAAAGTTTTTAATATTCTTGTTGAATAAGTATTATTTTGTGAGTATTTTTATTACCTGATTTGATCTGCTTAAACACTGCCTCTTTCCTCTTCACTTGAGTATAAACTAACAATTTAAAAATATCTTTGTTATTTTGCTTATGGTAAGTAGGAGTTGGGTTTTTTTGTAGTTCAAAATATTCTGAAATTTTCTGATGCATAACTCTTACCACCGCTATCCGGAAACCCTTTTGATTCCATTCCTGCATACCAAAAGATTTTAACCTGTGTTAACAAAGTGTTTCATGTAGAAGCCAAAGCAAATATAAACTCAAGGGAACGTATGGGCAGGTGGTGTTACTCGTTTTCACTCTCTCAGCTCCTGCTGTGTGTGTGTGGGGCATGACCTCTCCAAGGCAGGAACTAGATTGCTTTTTGTATTTTTGATTCTGATTAACATTGTTAGGCTCTGATTAACAATTATGGTCCCCAAGAATTATCTCACAGTTCAGCTGAATGATTTCCGTATTCTTGGGGTATCCAGCTTGCTTAATTTGTGGAATAATTAGTGGCAGCCTGTTAGGAGTATTGGAATATCTGTCACAGTACTGTGTCTCATTAGGGTGCAGAGATGACTGAGCTGCTCATCTTGGGAAACAAACAAAAGTAACCCTAACTGCTGATGGTTATGAAAGAATTCAGATACATCCAGTCATTTTTATCAGAAATATATCTCTAGCTATTAATTGTTCTGCTGTCTGTTGTCATGCTTTACTGCTTTTATTTCTTTTCATGTATTTACAAACTCTATCTTTAAAAGGTTGTAAGGCATCTTTGAGTTTTCAGTAATAAATCTCCAGTTACAATCATTATGCCTTCATTGGGGATAACATCTACACTGTCTCTAATACAAGCTGAAATTCATCAAAAACTTATTTAACTCAGAGCTTCAGTTCCGAGGCTGTCAGCTGGCCTGAGATGTGACCAGAGGTTTGTACCACAGGCTCACTGCTCAGTTCATGGCTGCCGTGGTCACCCAGCATTAATCTTCTCAGGGCTGCCCCTTTTCCAGAAATGGAGTCCAGTGGGAGCATCCCCGTTGCTGGGCTCTAGCCACGCAGGGCAGGAGGAGATCGCTCCACCCTCACTATAAGCAAAAGGAAAGCTTATTTTTCACAATGCTAAATGTCAGAGAAGGTTCCAAGCAAATTCTTCATTCCCCCCCTCCCCCGCGCCCCTCCCCAAGCAGGGATGAGCTGAGGGATGTTTCAGCTCTGCTGTTGGCTGCTGCAGAAGGAGGAAACCTGCAGCTTCTGTAGCTGGGTTTTATTACAGATAAAGACGCGGCTGCAGCAGACGACTACTGGCAGAGAGGGGCAGAAGTTGCTCTGAGAGATTTTCTCACTCATCCCTGTTTCCACATTCACTGCACAGCACTAAAATTTCCTCTGACCAAAACTTTGTTTCCTGGACTATTACCAGAAAGCAGCAGCCTGGAGAGTGTGTTCCCACTTCTGTTGGAGACAGCGAAATTCTCCTTTTAATCCTGAATATTATTTACAGATTAGAAACTCCAGTATTATACAATATTATTTTTGCTAGAGAGAGAGGAAAAATGAATGCATTTGGAGCACCTGAAAATGAGTCGCTGTTGTCCAGTTCCTCTGGTCCTGCCAGATGGGATCCCTTCCACCATCCCTTGGACTCCATCCAGCCCTGGCACTTCAGGCTCCTGGCAGCAGTCATGTTGGTGGTGACCTCCCTGTCACTTGCTGAGAACTTGGCTGTAATCCTGGTAACTTTTAAGTTCAAGCAATTGAGACAACCTGTCAATTATGTTATAGTCAATTTGTCTGCAGCTGATTTCCTGGTCTCACTGACTGGTGGCACCATCAGCTTTTTAACGAATCTAAAAGGTTATTTTTACATGGGATACTGGGCTTGTGTACTGGAAGGATTTGCTGTCACATTTTTTGGTAAGATGGATTTGTTTGTAGTTGTATGTTCTTTTCCTTCAGCTTTCTTCAATGTATTCTGCTAGCTTTCCTGCAGCATCCCAAAATCACTTTGCATGCCTTTGAACTCATTGATTCTTTCCCCAGTTAAATATAATCTGTAATGGATCTTATGTGTGAGTGAATAACATAGATCACTATCTCTGTCACATGTCAGCGACTTGTCTCACATGTACTGATCATTGAATGTGTTTAATATAATGAGAAAAAGTTTGCTAATAGAATAACAGTGTTGTGTGGGGTTTTGGTAAAACAATATCAGGAAAAAATCACTGTGTGTCACTATTTTCAGGGTTTGCATTTAGGTGCATGCATATGTGGATACATAAGAAAGAGCACAAAAGAATGACTGGCTGCTCTTAAACTATGGAAGATATCAAGGCACAGAAACGCATTTGTTAGCTCCCCTTCAGGGGCTCTGAGGAACCGTGACACACCTCAGACAGGCACCTATACCTTTTTGTATTCTTTTTCTTGGCTTTGTTTTACTAACTTCACAAAAAAGTATTAGAAGTACTCTAAAAGGGAAAATCCTTACCACAGAGTTCCCTGTGTAAACACAGCTCTGCAGAATAAATGGGGAATTAGTTTAAAATGGGACATCTACGTACTTGAGATAGCCATTCACACCTGCCTCCCTGTTCGTGTTCATGAAAATATATAGCAAAGGCAGCCTTCCAGCTCTTGTCACTGCTCCAGATCAAACACTTTGCTGATGCTCAGCCTGAAAAGGAGTCCCACAGTTGCTCTCAGCCTGGTTAAGCTAGACAGAGGTAAGGGACGATGCTACTAAATCCGTTTGTGGCATGTAAGCCACATCCCATGCAGAAAGATCAGGCTGTTTGAAAATTCTAGTAGCCAACCAGGTGATATGTGCCTAATAAACTGATAATCTGATGTTGTGGGCAGCTGTCTGTAGATTAGGGTTTTATCACAGTCTGATATATGACAATTCTTGGAAAGGTAGCATTTTGAAGATATATCTTAATTTGCTAATTTGGAAGCTACACATAATTTGCTCCTTTTTTGAGTAGAACCAAATGAAAAAAAGAAGTCATTGTCTAGCCCAATTAGCTGCTTGGTTTTGTAGTCATTATACCTTAGACTGACAAACTAGACAAATAAATATTAGAATAACCCAAAATTGTACATCCTTTCATAACTTGGCTTGATGGAAAAGGTGCCTGATGTGGTGGGTGTTACAAATACTGGAACATTTGGTCCAGGGTGGTTGTGGAGTCTGTGGCGATACTGAAAACCTTATTGAACTTGGTCCTGGGCAACTGGCTGTATGGACTGTGCTGGGGGTATGTGGAAGTACACGACCTTCAGACATGCCTTTCAACGTAAACAATTCTGTGATGTGGGATGGTATTTGCTTTTCAGTGAATCTACCCAATTTTTGGTGCTGACTGTGACTTCTTCCTATAGGCATCGTTGCTCTCTGGTCTCTTGCTCTGTTGGCTTTTGAGCGGTACATTGTGATCTGCCGCCCTTTGGGAAATGTGCGCTTGAGGGGGAAGCACGCAGCCCTAGGGATTGCCTTTGTATGGACCTTTTCCTTCATTTGGACCATCCCACCAACAATGGGTTGGAGCAGTTACACCACCAGTAAGATTGGAACTACTTGTGAGCCTAACTGGTAAGGCCACTCTTGCAGAGTATGGTAAAGAAATGAAACTTGCAGCTCAAGACATCTCAGGGACAAGAACTTAAAGGAAAGATGATTTATATCTCTGCAAAAATGGATGTAAAGGAAGTTGTAACAAAACTGAACAAAATTTGCCTTGAACAGATTAAAAAAAAAAAGAACAGTTCTAAAGGGAGGAGATTTCATCAATAATCATCCTATACCTTGTGCTTTTTATCAGAATTCAAAGAGGACAAAGATTTTTCAGAAAACTGGACAAAGCACTGAGTAACCTGGTCTGGCCCTGTAGCTGACTCCCCTTTGATCAGAAGGTTGGACTACACGTCCCTTCCCACCTGAACTGTCCCACGATACTGTCCCTGTGATCACAGGATCCGATCCTTGCCCACAGCCAGGGAGATGGCCCAGGGCTCCATCTGCTGATAGGGCTGTAAAGAGGCAGTTCGAATAAAAGCAGTTGGCAAAAATACTGGAGGCAGCTTTGAAGAACAAAATTAATACTTTGAGAAAATAATAACACATATTAGTAATACATACACAATGTATTTTGTGTTTTATACAGGTACTCAGGAGCTTATACTGACCATACGTACATTATTGCTTTCTTCACCACCTGTTTTATAGTGCCTTTATCGGTGATTTTGGTATCCTATGGAAAACTGATGCGAAAGCTAAGAAAGGTAAGAAGCAGCACTTAAAAGTAAACTTTTAAAATGTGTACATATGCTAACTTTTGGAATTTGTGTGTTTGATTTCCTATAAAGATCAGACATAATCAGATCAGATTTCCAGGCAGTAAATGCACTCAGTTATCATCACTTGTTATATAGTTATCCTTACACACAGGAATTCATGCTGTGCTTAGAAATGGTTTTTCAAAGCATGCAGTTTGCATCACTTACCAGTACCTCTCATGAGCCAAACATCATACAAATGACAGAATCTCTGTTGATAACTAAAGAAATGGAATTATCTGGCATTGATTTGTTTACAATTGTACTTCAATTCAGTGGTGTTTCTTAAGACTCAAACCAGGTTAATCAGAATTTACCTTAAAATGATTGCATTTGTAAATTTTAAGACTGCTGGCTAATACTCTATAACACTTGTATGCAGAATAAGGTGTAGTATTTGTAAATAATGTCATGCTGTTTAGTAAAAAATATTAGATTGTTAAAAACATTTAAAAGACTTGAGAAATGCTTTTGAATTTTATTTAATGATTATGTTGTTGATCTGATCCAAAAGAGAATCTGTGAAAAGTGAAATAGAAGACAGTAGAATAGCAAAATTCAAATGTGGGACAGGATTTGGGGACAATATTTTAGGGCAATATTGTATTTCTATTTACTGTAAAGCTGCCTTTTCTTATTGCTTCAGTAACAAATTCAGTAAATTTGTTCAATTTACTGGTGTTTTGAAAGTATTTGAGATAGTTAAATGCTTGTATTTATTCCCAGTGTCATTTTCTACAAGTAAAACAAAATAGATGGGAAATGGAAAAATATTTTATTTATTCATTACAAAATACAGATTGGCATATTCAGGTGACATCATGATTCTTCTAAATGGATTTTTCTTGATTTCCTCTGGGATGGATTTCGGGGAGAAAAGGTTAAATGGCTGTGAGAGGCTGATTTCAGTATTAAGCACAAGAAGTCTCTCTGGTGGAATGTGAACTGCAGCACAGGCATGTTGCTGCTGGCAGCACTTTGGTGGGGTAGCACAGTGTCTGCTGGTGGGGGACATGAATTACAAGATATGGAGATGATTGAAGAAAATCATTGCTGTGGACTCAGACTCTTCTAAGAGAACTTGTAAAATTATGATTCTGTTTTCTGAATAGCCATCTGCAGGGATAGGAGAGGGCCACCTCTTGGAGGCTGTCCTGGCCGTGGCTAATCTACTACTCAGGTGCTTCAAGAGGTGCACAAAAAGCACCATTTCCTTCCTCTGGGACAGCCACTTAAGAGGCAGCAAGTTAAAAACAAAGCAGGTGAAATGAGGAACAAAGGAGCAATGAAGGAAAATGTCACCATCAGTCACAGCAGAAGCCAGTAAATGGTCCATCTTGCCATTTGGGCCAGGTCGGGATGTCTTCTGGAAGACTGATCTGTGCCATGGAGCGGGTCCCAGTGTTGGGCCGGAGCCACCATGGTATGATCTTGCGAAGTTGTCTTTTTCACTCCTCTCTCTGTTATCCAGAAAGAATAGCAGTAATTTTTTTTTTTTTTTTTAAATCACACTTTTCAGTATGTTGTGTTTCACACTCCCCTTGCAGCTCAGTGACCACATGGCCAGGACACACTGGGGCAGCCTCAGGGAGCCTCATCACAATTGTAAATTGCCGTGGCTTGTGCCAGTCCTTGCCCTTGGCTTCTGTTGGCTTTTACAGAGAGATGTAACTGACGGAGTTGGCCTCTGTTACTTGTTAACAGCTTAAAACACAGTCTGGTATAGAATCAGCGACCACCTGCAATATATTCTGTAAATTTATAATGAATTGCCATAGGGCTATATCTCACAACTAACCTAATTTTTTTAAAATCTGACTAGGGTGAACTGCCACCAGAGCTAGGGTCTTGATGTTCCCAACCAACCCTCTTCCCAGACTGTGACTGCCCTGTCCCACAGCTCCCACAGTGCGGACCTGGTTCTGAGCAGCACCATCTCATCCCAGTACAGACTGCTCATCCCTCAGTCACTGTGACCACAGCTTCACAATGCCAATACTAGCTTTCACTACAACTGCAAAACTAATGAAAGAAATTAATCTTTAGGAAAACATCTTTTACAATAGAGATAAATTAGTATGGCAGCATTGCTTTGTTTGTAAGGTAAAGTACCAGTATCTGGTTCCTTATCAGTTTCATGTTCTCAGATTTACAGAGAAAGGAATCCACTGCCATCCATGAAAAGCCATAGCTGGGTAAAAGGCCAGAGATATGAGACAAAGACTAAATAGTTGAAAGCACAATCCAGGAGATTGTGCTCCTTCCCCAGGATGACTGTGCTGCTCCTGGAAGGGAGGCTGGACTGCTCTCTGTGTAGGTACAGCGAATATGAAAAAAATGCTATAGAAATGTCATATATTGACAGGGAATATCTTAGGAATACTGCTCCTATCAATATCTAGAGACAAAACGTTCTCTAGTCCATTTTCCTGCAGCTAAGAAGTCCAGTTTTAGGCTTTGTGCAGACCCAGAGCTGCTGTAAGCTAACAACTGTTGAAGTTAGTGATGTATGGCAAGTTGTTTCACCTAAAGGTGTAGTCCTAATTTCTGTTTCACATTTTTAGAGGTAACATTATCATCAGTCACTGCAGTCACTCATTCTGACAGGGTCATTGTATTCTGTTATTTGGCATCCTAAATAGAGGCGAAGTCTTGTCTCTGATTTGTCTAAAATAAGTAGGTTTACTTTTCTCAGAGATGGAATTTAAAGATATTTCTGCACTGCCCTGGAGTGAGCTGCTGCAGCACCCATGAAGTTACCTGAGTTAGATTAACTTTTGTGAGGCTGGACAGCAAACCCACGCTATGCTTCATTCCTGCTGACTTGGCTGAAGTTTGGGAGTGTCTGTGGGCTGCAGTTGTGCTGGGCTGCAATTAGTTAGTCTTCTACACAGAGGTTGTTCTAATAATTACTTTTTGCTCTTACTTTGGCAGTATAAATATAAAGGTTCTTAAGCAAAGGAAAAGTTAATAATGGCAATATGCAGTAATTCATGTCCATCAGCAGGGACTTCAACACCCTGTAGTCCAGTAACAGCATCCTTAAGTGCTGTCATACTCAAGAAGAGCAGATCTTTCCTTTTAGCCTGACAAATTATTAGCCTGGGAACTCAATTCACTGGTTAGAGGCCTTGTCGTTTATTTTCTAGAGTCTTTTGTCTTTTTTTTAAAGGTATCAGATACACAAGGCAGGCTGGGAACTACCAGGAAACCTGAAAGACAAGTGACCAGAATGGTGGTTGTTATGATCATTGCCTTTCTAATCTGCTGGACACCATATGCCGCCTTTTCTATCCTGGTCACTGCATACCCCTCCATTGAGCTGGATCCTCGTCTGGCAGCAATTCCAGCTTTCTTTTCCAAGACAGCTACTGTTTATAATCCAATTATTTATGTCTTCATGAACAAACAGGTAATGTATGCTCTCAAAGTGTCTTTAACATTAATTATGTTCTTTTGTCTTGCTTTATAATGAATTATTTCTACCTACCTACATGTTAGTTAACTAGCATTGCAATATCCCACATTTTGAAAAAAAAATATCACTGTGTATCTGTCTACTGGAACATAGCATAAGCCTCTGTGCATTATTAAAATATGAACATGAATAATTATTAGGTTTAGATAGCATAAGGGAAAATCAGCCTTTATTGGACATCAGTTAGTTTTCTGTATGAAAATTCTATTTTCAAGGCTGTCCCAGTACATTTTGGTAATCCTTTAGGAATGCAACACCAGTGAGTTGATTTTGAGTTGGGATGGAAGTTTTCAAGAACTTGAATTTGAGTTATAGGAAATGCTGCATTTTTGGCTGCATGTACAGGGAGGGTAGAAGCATTTCACATGCCTATAGGACAGGGACCTTTCTTTTCTGGAATGGGGTAGAGGATTAATAACGGGGTGAACCAGGGTGAAATGTGTTCACTTTGGTAACAGGCATGATAATAAACTTGAATAGATTTATGCAATGAATGTGGCTACTGAGAGGACTGGCATCAGGCAGAGTATAAGAATAAAAGTGAGAAGAAGACATATGGTAAAGTGATTGTGAAATAAGCATTGATGAATACATTTATTTACTCAGTCCTGCAGAGAAAGCTATTGCTTGTCTCACATCCTGTGGACAGACTCTGACACAGATTGCTTTATAGAGATATTTAAAATTCTTTATGTGTTTTGATTGATTTCCTTTTTTCCAACTTTCTAGTTCAGGAAGTGTCTGATTCAGATGTTCAGCTGCAGTGCTATAGAAACTGCAGAATCCAACATGAACCCGACTTCAGAGAGAGCGATGCTAACCCAGGAAAAAAGAGGCAGTGAGATGTCCTCCATGGCAGGACGTAGCACCATCTCTAAGAGGAAAATTGGAGATGAATACAGAAACTGCCAATCTTTCGCTCAGTTGAAAGCTTCAGAAAACAAAACATGTCCCATATAGGGTGGGAGATATAACCATTAATGCATTGCTACAGCATATTTCCTTGTTACCATCACTTAATATAAAAAATGTGTTCAGTGTGGACATTGGCTTTGGAGATTCTGGGCTCCTAAGTGCAGAGTTTCTTGGCTCTGCAGTTGCAGTCAAACACCCAGCCGTAAGGTGAGTCCTGTCCTCCACGGTGTTTCTCTTTGCAATCGACAGCCTGCTTGCTCCTGAACATACAGCCCTGTGTCACTGTAACACAGCAAGGAGAGGGGTGTTTTATGCTGGTGATGGCTCCTTGGTCTGCTGGACAAAAAACATGAAGCAACACATGGCTTCAAAATGCTAATGGACAAATAAAAAATATATAGCACACAGCTGACTCAGTTTCAACCAATAGACATTCAGGAAGGAACAGGTCTAAGTGCTTTTCCATCCTTCTGGGTATTTTTACTAAAAAAGCAGAGAAAGCCAGAGACTTCTGCACTTATGTCCTTGAGAACCTCATCTGGGCCACTAAAATCGCCAGCAGCTTGGACAAGCCATTCAGACTCCCAGGCTATTTTATTAAAATCAGCCTTATCAAGAGCTGTTCATATATTCTTTCTGTATTCCCTCTTTATCAGGAAAATCTCTGCTTATGGCAACTTTTGAAGTAAATTAATATGGACTAGATGATCATTGTAGGTCCCTTCCAGCTGAATTATTCTATTAACTCAACTTTAGAAGAGGGGTTAAGGTAAGGGTAAGGTAAGTAGAACTGTGCAGGAGAAAGGGCCAGCATCACAACTTAGAGTTGTGAAGCTGAGCTTTGTGGGACAGAAGTCTTTCCCTATATATGCCTACATTGTGCAGAGCTCAGATCTGTCATGGTTTTGAGACCATGTAGCTCCAGGTGACAATTATTATTTCTGTTTCTTAACAATTACAGTTTTCAGAAATCAGTGGTTAAAGAATACTGCATGTACTGGGCCTGTGCCTTGAAGAATGTTCACACTCCTGGGCTAGGGCCTGCCTCTCCAGAAGGTACCAGCAACATCCCAGCGCATGGGCAACCTGCAGCAGCCAGTGGCACCAGGCTGCTGTTCTTGGAGGAGCAGTTGTGTCTCTCTCCCTGCAGTCATTTAATTCCTATTTCTGCTGAAGTCACGTCCTCACTACTTTTAATTGAGCTACTGATCCTGGCACCTTTGGTATCAGAAACAAGGAATGCAACATAAATATACTTTCTGTAAAAAGTGAAAAAGAACAGAAATTGCCAGCTTTTCATGGTTGTATTCCATCTTGTTTCTTTAATTCACACAATGACATGCAGCAATGTACTTAGATTTAGTGGAATGTCACTTAGGTACATGCAAAACCAAACTAGGCCATGAGTGTAATAAAGACGTACTTCTATTTTAAACAGCCTTTGGTGAACATCATGTGCAGTGTTGCTAAGGCCTGGCATATCGGACTTCGAATCATGTGTAAGATCTATATTTAAGTGAACACACTTTAGAGGAAAAGGCAACATCTGACTACATTTAAATGCTTTAGTATGGAAAAACATTATTTCTATATTATATAGTGCTAGTCAAAACAGATGTTGTTCCATAGTTGTATAGAGAAGCTACACCAGCTACACACTGTACAGGCCTTAGCAATAGAAATGTGATATGGAATGAATCATCCAGTGTTCAGGTTTAAGTCAAAAAAAGTTTCTTTACACAGAATAAAGACAATTTATTTCTACCAGATTTTTCTTCTCTTTTTATTTTGTTGTTATGTTTTGAAAAACTATATTGCCTTGAGAAGGAATGACAGGATATCTGTGGTGAGACCTGGTCCCAGAGTTTGCTGCATTGGAAGTCAAGAACCATCCCTGGAGCAGATGATGACATAGGGATTGGGGAAGGACAGTGCAAAATATGTCCTGAAGCCTGGCAGAGGCCAACTTCTTGACAATTCTCAGGCTCGAGAGGGGAAACGCTGCAGCTCCCACAGAGGGTGGAGGGACAGGGACAGGCAGTGTGCCTTGCAGCCACCCCATCTGTAGCAGGCTCACGTGCTTGGCCACCTGCTCCTGCCTGTGGCCCCTTGCGGGATTCACACCAGCAGGGGTGCAGAACAATTCAGCTCCCAGATGTCTGCACAGGCATGGCTTTCGGATGCATTTTGCTTTAGCTTTGTGAAGGCAACCTAAACACTAAAGCAGTAGTGACAGAAGCTGTAAGCTCTTCACTCCTCCTCCCTGTCACCAGCCTTCTCATGGGGACATGTTTTGGGGGTCCCACTATCTGCAGCTCTCACTTCTGAAAGGAAGTTGAGCTTGGCCAGGGAGGAAGGATAGACTGTTTCAGGCAAACAGTGTCTGACATCAATAGTGTCCTGACATCTCTTCGGACCTTTTCTACAACGTGTCTTTTGCAGAAGATGAGATGCCATTAAGAAGTAGTGATGGTTGACCATGCGAGGGGTGAACTGCAGATGAAAAGCTGGCAAGCTCCTGTGGTTGGAGACCCAGCACAACAACAGCAAGGCTGGAGGGCAGGACTGGAACGAAGTGAGCTACTGGAGCTACCAGATTGAATTAGCAAAGGTAGGGAGGGTGGGATGGGCACCTCTACCATTGCACCAGAAGAGAGACTGGCATCATGGTGAGTTCTCCTCACCCACTGGTAGCCCCTGCCGTGCCAGACACCACAAGACATGGATGTGGTCTCTGACAAGGGGCAAGGCACGAGGAAGAAGACACTGCTTAACAAGCAACACCTGGGAGCAGCCATGGCTCCCTGCTTTAGGCATCATGGTGCAAACCAGCGGCTGCTGCAGGAATCTTTTACCTTTTAACATTTCACACAAAAGGCAGCCATACCTACACCACCCAGGCCTCACCAGCCTTTACCCTGGAGCTCTCACGCTGTGTAGCTATTTAACAATTCCCTTGGTCAGGGAAATTCAGTTGCAAGACATAGAGAAGTAATTTGTAACATTTTAAAAACTTATTTTTAATAAACAATTTTATACATTGTGATCTTCTTCTTAACTCATTCTAGACTCAAAATTGATCTGTATTTTATCCCTTTTATATTTTCTGAGTAGGATTATTCAGATTCAAATGTCCTGTTTTCATTTTAGAATGGTAAGATCCATAGAGGGGAGTTCACATGTGAGAACTCACTACAAGACAGCCATTGTCTTCATATTTATCTCACAAAATCTCATGAGGTGATTGTCTTTTACAGTATAATTTTGGCCTTTAAGCATTCAAGCTTAAACCCAAATTATGAACTTCATTCTAACAGCCACATCCTTTCCTGACTCATATTTTTTACCATTAGTCCTGTGGTATCTGGAGCAGAGAAGTGAATAGATATATATGCCTCTTAAAAGTTTTGGAAATATTGTGATATGGGAAGGGTAAGGTATTCAATTATTATTGTATACATATTTTATACATATTGTGTACATATTTTTGTGCTCATTAGTCTGTTTAAACAGGTATGATTTGAAAGCAAAAATTCTTACATTTTAGACTCAGATTTTCAAGGAAATGTTGACCTAGGTTAATCACATGTTAATGGTATTGGATGTATTAAATCATGAAGAATTGGCAGAAGTGTTAGTATTTAATTAAAAGCGATAGAATTATTTTATCTCCTGGGAAGGTGACGATATGTAGAATATAGCTCCGTAATACAAAATAAAGTATCAAAACTTAAGTAATGGCAAAGGAAAACACAATGCAAAATTGTATGGAAAACCTTAGAAAATAGCAAGTTAAAATGAGTTTCACCATCTGATAATTCTCTGTATCATTCTCAATCCAAGTCACCCAAGACAAAGTGGTACTGGGGAGCCTTTTAGACTGTTTCACCAAGGAAAACTTGGTTTGTATCTATAAATTAATAAGGACACCACTTTGTAAAGGTAGTCAGAGACAGTGTCTCCAACTAAAAAAAATGGAAACACACCCCCTTAATGCACTAATAGCCAGTGCGAGGTTAGCTGTGGGTCACATTGCCATTGTGTGCTGTGCGGTCGGACACCGGGCTGTGAATTACTGCACTCAAAACATCATGAGGCAGGATATTGATAGAGGAGTGTGAGGGCAGCACTCACATTCCAGCTACAGAACAGACAAATAACACTGGCGTTTTTACAAGGAAAGAGGAGAGCTACAGCACAACCGGAACAACCCAGGAACCCTCAGAAATAACAGAATATAGACGAATGCACTGAAAAGTCACAACATTAAGCCCTGCTCTCTTTTGTGTTGTCATAAGCAAGTGCTAGACAGCAAGATTTTTCTCCCCAAGAGGGTACAGGAGCCCACATTTGCCCATCCACCATCAGTGCTCCTGCAAAAGCCACCTGAACACTACACAGACACAATTTCTAATGTGATTTTTTTTGTCTGCGCAATGTTGTATACATTTTTTCATGGGAAACAGTTTTGAGATAACTTTCAGAAAAAGTTTTATTTACAAATTGTTTAGAAACTGCAGCATTTTCTGTACTTTTTGGTCATCAAAGTTCGGAGATAATTAAAAAAATGGAAAAAAATCCCCTGTTTTCCTATACATTATTAGAGGCTTCAAATATTTGCTGTTCTCTGGATGACAATAAAGCACTTGTGCTAGTGTTAGTTTTTAAAATTAACCACTTTCTTATTTTTTTGCACTCAACTGTTCTGCTGTCATTCAGATCATTAGTTAAAGGTGTGATAGCAGTATTTAGACATACAGAAGGTAAAAAGTGTTTACAGATTTCACAGTTAACTCAAATTTAGAGATTTATTTAAATCCAAAATGGCACAAAAAAGGCAATAGATAATTATGAAAAAGCAAATTAAAAATAGTAATATTTGCACTCAGTGACAGGAGCAACAACAAATGAGGAATAGTTAGGACAGAATTATAGAGGCTCTTGATTGTGAATACAAGAAACTTCTACATGTATTGCAATAGGTATTGTGGACATCAAACAGGTATGGCTAAAATAAAATAGAGAGTATGGTTACATGAGGTAAGGCAACATAGTAGTAGTGGCCAGAGGAAAAATAAACAAGATTAGAAATTATAATAATTTCAAATATGGCCAGAATTTTGTGCTGAAGTGGAACAAAGGTGGTTCCCCAGGTCAGAGAAGATAGTTCTGTCATTGATGGTAACAGGACAGCAGAAGAAAGAGTAGCAGACACACAAATCTCAGAAGAAATTATCAGACGTACTACAGTTTTGGACGCACAACTTTGAAATTAATTGTGAAACATTCAGAAAACAAAGGCTGGCTAAAACACAGGACAAGAAAGGCTGTAGTTTGTTTTCAACAGAGAAGTTAATAATTTCGTTAAATATACTGAAAACACCTGAGCAGGACCTAAATGACACACAAAGGTTCATTACCTACCTGTGTTCCTAGTGGGAAGCTCTGTTGTGAGACTTTATGGAGAAACAGTTCATGTCTAATTCCACATGTAGCTTGTGGCCTGACTACCACTGTTCAGGTTCTAATTGTTCTCCCCCTCCACTGGCCCCTCCATCACACTTTAATAGATTACAGTTAAGGTTGTCTTACATCATTTTGCCACCCTGTTAGAAAAATGCTGACATGCAGCAAGCACATACCTAAAAATGTAGGCTGCAACAGGGTGATATGAAAATTAGTGGTTCTGGACAAATAGGAAATTAATATTAGAGTCTAATTAGTCTTCATTTCATTTGGAGAAGGAATTAATTAGTCTTAATAGGACCACAGAGGCATCACAAACGTTTTCTTTCCATCAAGCAAAGCCTACATTGAACAATTAATCAATCATTCTCATAAAACACAGGTTGTTAGCAATATTTCTCACTGTCCACAACTGTGGGGAAAAAACATTTTCTTGAACAAGGCATTAGCTCTTACCTTCTGCACATACAAACAAATGTTTTTATAAATGTTTACCAATTCTCCAGCATTAACATTACCTGTCTCTGGTGAGATGCTGTCTATATGAGACGTTCCCATCTTTGATACAAACAAAGAATAATAGAATCAGTGGGAGTATTCATGTTAAAGTACCTTCAGTAACGCTTTTCAGGAGGATACTTTGTTCTTGCCACTCAAAGAGTACTTTTTAAAACGTGTGAACATCTTGACATGTTGGTGTAGGCCACCCAGACAATATTAGCCCTGACACATTGACACAATGACCCAAGTTCATTGTTAAATCTTTCACAGAATCACCTAGGTTGGAAGGGACCTTTTAAGATCATCTAGTCCAAACAATGAAAAAAAAAACCAAACCAAACCAAAAAAAAACAAAACAAAAAAACCCACACACCACACCCCAAACCAACACCAATCCACTACTAATCCATATCCCCAAGCACTATGTCAACTCCTCTCTTGAATACCTCCAGGGATGGTGCCTCAACCACCTCCCTAGGCAGACCATTCCAATGTCTGACAACCCTTTCAGTAAAGAAATATTTCCTAATATCTAACCTGAACCTCCCCTGGCGAAACTTTAAGCCTTTACCCCTTGTCCTATCATCTGTGACCTGGGAGAAGAGACCAACTCCAGCTTCTCTACAGCCTCCTTTCAGGTAGTTGTAGAGAGCGATGAGGTCTCCCCTCAGTCTCCTCTTCCCCAGACTGAACACCCCCAGCTC
>JAOQGH010000002.1:38799944-38850759 GCA_025769975.1 Gallinago jamesoni
TGTCCCTGCCCAGGGCAGGGGGTGGCACTGGGCAGGGGAGGGCTTCAAGGTCCCTTCCCACCCAAAGCATTCTATGATTCTATGATTTCTTGGAACAGAGCTGGCTGACCCTAAAATTGTCAAGTGAGAAGTATTACATCTCTGCAAAAGCTTCTAAACTGCAGAAAATATTTGTGTGTGCGACAAAGATGTGATTTTAAGACTTATTTAGCTTCTTAAATGCTGAGACACATTAAGCATATTAAAGTACATTTATCATTAACTCTAAGTGGGGCCTTTTTATGTTTCCTAATTAAAACTCATTTTGTCCTCAAAGAAGAGTCCTTCTGCCTAACCTTTCAACCACAATCTGAAGGATATCAGAAAATGTTAAGGTTTTAGTTGCTCATTCAAATCAGGTTCTGAAACAGAAATTTTCCAGAGCGTTTCTTCTCAACCTTTGCTCAGTTCTGTTCCTATTTACTGTCTTTAACAGATAAGCACTCTGAACTCTAAAACTGTATCAGCCGAGCTGCTGAATCCTTCTGTATAAGTAGGTTCTTTTTTAAATTGCCATAGTAAATTGAAAACAAATATAAGAGATACTAATTTGTCTACACGTTTTCTTTTGAAATCATTCCAGATTCTACTATACATCTTTTCCTGAAGTGACTCTTTACATTTGTACAGTCATGTCACTGCACATTGCTACAAACATATAATGGAAAAGAAGATATTATTTCCGGTACTAATTCCCGAAGGAATGAACTAGGTGTCCTCTAATGTCACTGAATGCATATCCACTGTCACCTAAAGTACAGTTGATCACCTACTCATGCAGTTCTACTACTATTAATGGGTTTATTGCACAGAAATACAGAGAACACTCTCTTAATACCCCAGGCAATTTGGTTACAACTACACTTGGCCCTAAGTCCATTATTTTTAACGCCTCAGAAATGCCAGTCAAACATATTATGTAATTTTACATGCCATTCACTTTTACTGTACTTACCCAGCATATGTTACCCACTTGTAGGTATTCTGTCACAGTTTCTCCAGTAAGTACTTGCAATATCTGATTCTCGATAAGTAAAGCTTACAGGTCTGATGTTTCCTGGATAAGGCCATGACTCTTTATCAATACCTTCTGATAAAGCAGTGCTGTCAGACTGTAAAGAAATTTTTGGTCATACCCATTCATCCTTCTGACAGAGGTTGTGGCAATGTGGTTAGGGCTAAAGCATCTAATACAAATGGGAATATTTTTTGAGAAAATAGATTTTTTTGTACATTAAATTATTTCCATCAGTTTCATTAATAAAACCACAATAGTAAACCATCGAATAAGCTCACTGTACCTGGATATCAATGGTTTTTCTAACCCTTG
The DNA here is from genome assembly GCA_025769975.1 of Gallinago jamesoni. Lineage (NCBI taxonomy): Eukaryota > Metazoa > Chordata > Aves > Charadriiformes > Scolopacidae > Gallinago > Gallinago jamesoni. The sequence goes on from JAOQGH010000002.1 coordinate 38,801,314, forward strand.
CAATCTTGCAGTTTTCATCCTGGATTATTTTCAAAGAACACTGTCATTTATGAAGCATTAAAACTTTTCTGGACTTCAGTACTTATGAAATTTCTTGTTTCAAGAAAGTCAAAATGAATGTAAATTCATGAAAACTGTAATGTAGCAAGGTAGACAAGGCTTCATGATTCCCATTGAATACACTTTTTTTCTAAAACCTTTTATGTTACAGAAAAGGAGACAGCATTCCAGGTAAAAAATACCATTAACAAACAGCAGGGAAACATGATTTCATAGCAAAGAATGTTTTGGAGAATGATGTGGAAATTAATCTAGGAAATCATTTTAAAAATTAACAATATAGTGGACCTTCGCTATATTGAACAACAAGTGTGGACATTTGCTATGTTGAAGAGAAATTGCTTCTTCAAATTCAGAAATACTTGAGCTTCCCAAATACCAAGCATAGGGTTTTATAAAAGCAGCTGCGTAATAGTGATGCAATGAAAAGTAACTGGTAAGACCTAAAAATAATTAAACAAATATATGTGGGAACTTGAGGAAGGGAACTCATCCCAGTTATGTGGTGAAACATGGCAAGTTCAGAGACTTGAAAGTATCTTACACTGAATCCTTAATGTTCAGTCTGGATAACTTAGTATAGTCTACATATGCTATAAAAAAATATATCTCATGTCTAAAAAAAAAAAGAAGAAAATTACACATAAAGGCAATAAAAATAATGCATGTTATGGAAAACAGTTTGACAAAGCAGCTGCAGTTCATATAACATCATCTAATTAAATTCTGAGAGCAAAGGGGGAAGGAAGCACAAATTTGTATTCTATTGCATGCATAAAAAAGGTATTTTGCATGTCATGATTTTGTAATTATGGTCTACATAGACCTCTAACTCTTATCAGGTTCTAATTAACTACAGCACAGCAGGTAGTGAAGAACAGTATCTTTTCAGTGCCATTTTAATGCTCTATCAGGAACACCAAAAAATGCATTACAGGGAACAGACATCACCATTTTATTGGGGGGAAAAAAAAAAAGGGACTCTTTAAATGGTTTTAGTTGCAATAATAATCAAAGATTTTATTTTCCATAAGTACTATACTACTTTACATTTATTTCTACTGTTATCACTACAAATAAAGTGTTAAAGTATGTATTTTAAAAACACATTGCTAATTAACACAGCATGTTACAAAATCTATACGTGTAATAGTCTTATATGGGATTTTGCAATAATTTAATATATCTTCATCTGTTATTTAGGAAAACTGAGGGAAATAAAGAAAGCAAAACTTACTCAACTTTTTATTTAATACTACCTTGTTTTCTAATTAAACCGCAGCTACTGCTATATAAAAAGTTAAAGATCAATTCACTCAGAATAAGGCGACTTGGTAAATTTTTCAGCTAGGCTCCTGACAAATCTTCCATGTAAAAATAAAATACATCAAGGGAAAGTTTTTCCAAATGGAAGCATTGTCAACAATACATTCCGATTCTGCTCATGCATCAATGCCCAAAAATACTAGCCTAGTTTCCTTTAAGATGTGTTGGTAATCACCAAATTCTTTTCAGGGATTCACTGAGTTCAGAAAACCTTAGATTACTAACTGAAATCTCTAAAATAAATGTTCTTAGATATTTTCCTGACACTTATTATAATATCTGAACGAGAAATCAGTCTATCAGCAAAATGCACATTTCTTAAGCTCACCTCTCCTTAGGCCAAATAGAAATAAGTATCTGCCACACCTTTAAATGCAAAGTGTGCCCTATCCACGGTGCAGTGATATTCCTAGTAGGAAAAGTCTGACACAAATTACATCATCGTTATGTTGGGTAAACCATACAGCACACAATTGAAAAATGATGGGTGAGTTGCAGGAAGACTTGAGGAAGTGTGAACAGTCTGCTCTTCTGCTTTGCCTCCAGGAGAGCTGTGAGAATCCGCTTCCACTATAAAAATATTTTTAAAACATTATTATTTCTGAATATGACTGCATATAAGAATGCTTTAAGTGTAGTAATTTATCACATCTTCCCTTTGGTTAATATTTGTGGTTCTTTTACATTCTTTTCATAACATTAATAACTGCCACTAAATCCAAGAAGCATTTTCTGACAAAACAGAAAACTAGGCAACATTTGTGACCTAAACTCTGCCTCTCTTCAATTCTATGACAGTTTAAGTTATAATTAAAATTTATTTTATTTACCCTTGTTTTAAGTCTTAAGTCCCATACAATGACAAATATCTATATAATTTTATAAAGAGTATACTAAGAGTTGTTTTACTCAAAAATCTTTCTCCCCCCTCTAACAAGACACCAGGTGGAATTTTGCATGTATAGTGTGCCCCTTACAATGCAGACTGTTGGGTCCCACTTACTGTTTTGTGGTCTCTAATCTATACCATTTATATTGTTTCTGTCAAGCTCCTGATGTAACTTTTCAGTCACACTACTTCATTTTATTACAGTTCAGTGGAGCATAAATTTTAGCTTTTGGTCAGCTTTGACAAAGTCTCCTTAAAATTTTATATATGTAAAATACAGCTACTCCAATTATAATACTGGATCAGTGTTCTTCCCACTCTCCATTCTTGTAAGAAGTGTCACAAAAATTTGACTTCATTTATACCTGTGAACTACCCATAGGCCCACTAGGTTCTAGTTAAGGTCAGATCACTGCCACTCTTCTGTACTAAGCTTTTTATTCCCTTTCCCTTTGAATCTTACTTTTTTGAAGAATATGGACTGTCTGCCCAGATGTTCTACCAATGCTCAACAAACCTGGAAAGAAATATTAGTTTCTGTTAGGTTTTAAGGAAAGTTTTGATAAACAAGAAAATATCAACCATAGAGCCTGACATCTTCATATTTAAAACTTAATGAAAAAGGATACCTTTACACATTTAGTTTTGCATCTCTGAAGTTATCCCCAGCTTTTTCTTTCCCCAAAGTCTATGTAACTACAGATTGCCAAGTCCTAGGGCACTGCTCCTCACCACAGAAATCTGATTCTTACCATATGACTGTAAACAAACCCACCACTAAAACTGATTTAAGTAGGCTACTGTTCATTTTGAAAGATCAACCTGTCAACAACATGGTGGCTCCTGCACACAGTTTACCTCCCATGGAAACTCCAGGCAAAATTTGGTGAGAAGCAAAGAAAGAGGAGAGAGGGGAGCCCAGTGGATATGCACTCCATGAGCGCATATATACAAACATCTGAAACAATATACATGCAAACAAAGATGAATACAAATTCTTACTCTCAGACAAAATTTCTAGCCTTTTTGAATTCTCTTGCAAGGATGTGTACCACTGGTTGGCTATTACAGAACGAGCACCAGTAAGGCTTAGAAGAACTGCTGAGTCTGTTGGTCTCTCTATAGCAATATGTAGACAACTAAAGAAAATTAGAAATACGAGATCAATAAACTAAAAATGTACATAATATATCAAAAATATAAATTTTCTTTATATATAATGCTTTTTAACAGAAGGGGAAAGGAAATGCCAGACTGCATTTAGAGGAGAGGAACAGAGCGTAGAGGAGTGGAAATGAGATATAGTGGACATAATGTAAAAGTATATAAAACCTGCCACTTGTCAACTTAAAAGCAAGGTAAATACAGAGGTGTTTTTAAGGCTAAAAAAAGCTCTAATTAATAATATTAAAGATTCTGAACATGTTATTTAAATTGCCATAATAATTTACTTAAATAAAAAGCTGGCTAATTGTTAAACTGTTTAGTGTAGGAAACCTTAGATGGACTCTTATCTGTAAATTTTATCTGTAAAACAGAAGTTTTATACAATTTATTAAAATATTTTGAGAATCTTGAACTCAGAATTGGGAGGTATGTGTAATGTAGCAATGTTTCTGTGTCATATTTTCTTCATCATTGCCTTATAATGAGCTTTCCCACGTAAAGAATGAAGCTACATGATAAAGAGGCTAACTTCTCCCTTAGCTGCAGATATAAGGCTTTCTACTTGCAGAAGTAAATGAGAATATTTACAACCCAAAATTTTAACTTTGCTTTGAAATAAAAATAATCTGCCTTATTGTGGAATTTATAAAAATAAACTCTATCCTACCTTTTGCAGCTATCAGAGTTTGTAATTCTTTGATAACTTTCCTTTGATCGCACCAGATCTAGAAGTATCATCAAATGGCATCCTGGAAAAAATATGTCATAGCAATAGTACTTGCACTAACTATGTCCAAGATGATAAATATAAGTCAGTCAGGCCTTTCTTAAGTTAATGACTTTCTAGAACACAGTCTAAGCAACTATTTTAAAATTTATATTATCTTATATACTTATATATTTTAGCCAAAATTTTTAAGTATTGGCTGTACAAAAGATTCAAACTTAGTCAGCAAGACAACAGTAATTTTACCAGCTAACAAGAGCTGTGCAGGTGGTGAGAAAATAGAACAATCCTTTGAGGATGAAAATCAATACATTTGAAATTAATTTATTCTCCATTAAAGAAAATAAGATGCACCGGAGAACTAATCCTGACATATTTTAAGAGCAGGACACAGGATGAGGGTTAACAAGGTGCCAGGAACTTTCCAAAAGTTGCCAGACCTGTAAATATCTGGCCTACAGGCATCTGAAACCTCATTTACAAGAGTGACCAGTGTATATAGGAAGACACATTTTCTTGATTTCCAGTAGTATTTACATGTATGTGTTTAAATCTCTTGGAAAATCAACGCTTCCTGAAGAAGCTTCCTGTTGCTTTGCAGGGCTTCACAGTCTGATGTGTACTCTCCTCCATTTCACATCTCAACACAATACAGCAATATGGCAATTCAGCTCCCCTGACAAATTCAGCACAACTCCAAATTTGAGCTTCTTCCAGATGTGTGAGGGAAACAGGAGGAGAAAGGAAGACTGGGAATTCGAAAAAAACCAGTTCTGAATCTAACCCTTTTGCTACAATACTAGAAAGATTAATGAGTTGTGAAGAAGCAGAGAAACAAAACACCTTCTCAGGGCCTACAAATGCTCTTTAATACCAGAGTAATCATTCAGCGTTAGCCCGGTCTTGACAGACAATTCTGCTTTGCCTGAGTGGAGACTGAGGAATTTTGGAGAAGTGGTATTGCAGAGGTTGTTCTTAACAAATACTTTGGTACCAAATACTAAATTCCACAGAAAAGAAGTTACTGGGAAAACCCTCAAGACGATGACTCAATTTTTGGAATGTAAGAAATTCCAAACTTACTTGTGAGGAATAAAAAGAAAGCTGTGCAACTGAATAAAATTTACATAATGCAAAGTTTTTCTGATTAAAACCCTGGATCTTGAAAAAAGCTCTTAATTGCTAACATCAATACTGTGATAATAATACAGTATGATATAAACACAACTGGGAACAAAAGATGGTGTAATTAAAAAAATAGTTTTCAATTTGCTTATCTCACTTGGGATGTTCATAGCAACCAGTCTGTTGAGTAAAATGTGAGACATGAATCTTTCCATCCCATAGAACAGAAACGCACTGCAGTTTGTCAGCAGCTGCTCCCATTCAGCTTGGCTGAAAGGAAGGGAGGAAGAAAGGAAGTTACTTTTGTGTTACTATTTTACAAGAATATTTTTCAGAAGTTATCCATAGCAAACATTTCAGTGTTATTTTCCTCCAGAAATATGTATAAGAAAAGTCAACATGAAAAGCTAGGAGAGAAACAAGACCGCAGAATTCTATGGAAAGTGTAATAACTCATACGGACTATTAATAATAACTTCCGTAATACAGAAGTATACTTAGTTTAATAACATCTCTTAGTAAACCAGAGGCATAGTGTATTTTAGGTAAATAACAGACTCTACTAAAAAAACCCCCAAATCATTTTTGTATGCATTGTACAGCTTTGAAATAACAGTATTTAGTCTAACAGGAGTATTCATATATGCACCCATCAAGATACAAAGAAATTGGGTTTTGAAAAGAGATGCAAATAATCAGTCTTGCTGGCAGCAAAAGCTATGCAATTTGGTAACAGGTAACCATCTTTGTAATTGCTACGAAGAAACACCAGGGTAACTACACAGTGATTTTACCTAAGTAGAGAAGATTTCAAAGGACTGATTAAACCAGCAGTTATAGACGGTCCAGTTATGACTGTTGACTCACAGCATTGTCACTGCTTGACCTCTCAAGATCCCTTTGATCTCTCTAATGCTATGATCTTTACAGTAAAGTACGTCTATAAAGAACAAAGTGTGCTTATGAATGAACTCCATAAAATGGTGTGTTTCACGATTAGATGTTTGAAATTGTAAATTAAGAGATGTACCTGCACCACTTTGCTTCTGAAATCTGTGCTCCAATTATAGAGCTGCTTAGAGATGCTGTAGTTTTTAAAACTTGGACTTGAAAACAGTTATGAGCAAAGCCAGAAATTACATTTATACTCACTATTGATCAAAGACTGCACCAGTAGACTTTTTGTCAAAATTGGATTATCAATATATACAGCTAAATCACCTTGTGGCAATGTATTTCAGATCCCTAAAATATTCTGTCTATAAATCTGTGTTTGTAACAAAGACAATGGTTAGCTATGTGTTTAACAACTCAGTAAAATATAAGCATATTTTATCACTGGACCCTCTGGGAACAGGCACCATTAAAAAAAGTAAACATGGATAAAACACGAAAGCAGACAGAGTATTACAAACCTTGGAACACGTATGTTGCCAATAACTCCTTCCCACTTTAGTGTAAATTGGTCATGGTATTTTTCCAGGATTTCCTTTATTTTTTGGGAAGGACTTAAAGCTCCTGTAACAACAGAATTTCATCATTTTAAGCTTAGCATGCTACAGAGGTTGTTGGACGATCAATTTCAATCATTTTAAACAGAAAATATAATATTTGGGTAGCTTGTGGGGAAAATATCATTTAATATATATTACCTGCTTCTCTTCCTTCATTATAGGGATCCACAATATCTGATAAACAGTTAAGTGTAAACAATGCAATGTAAACAACAAGAAAAGAAAGTTTAACTGATATACAGCTAATAGTTGTGAAAGGATACATTTAAAATTATGAGTATCAACAGGCGAGTAATTAGAGGGTAAATCATGATTAATTGGTGTCTACAACGAAAAAGAATACATATCCTATTACATGCAGAAGTCACAATCAAATACCAACAATGCTACATTTGTGTCAAACAACGAACAAAAAGATCCTCTAAAGTTTTGGAGGTAGGATAAAAGCAACACGATACTCAACTGTCAAGAGGAAATAAAAGCATATGCAAGTCCTCACTATCTACAATGCATATACATACAATACAGATATATACACTGAATTTCACTGAATTATTTTTAGAGTTGGAAGGGAGCATAGAGATCATCTAGTCCAACTCCCCTGCTGAAGCAGCATTGCCTAGAGCTAGAGCATGAGCTACACGTGTGTGCACATATATAGATATATATGCATATGTACATATGTGCATACAGTATATTAAATCTACTATATTATTGGGGAAGGTGTTTCAGTAACTTTAAGCAGCTTGGGAGGTTGTTAAATATGTCACATTTACACAGAGAGTATGATTTTTCAAAGAAACAACTCTGTCATTATTGCAAAATCAACAAGAAGCAAAATTCTTATGGACTTATGTGATATTTATTGCACTTTGGAATTCTAGCATATATAATGAGCTTCTATGCAAGCTGCTGGCAGTTCTTTAACATTTTTTACACAAAAGGAGGAGCTACACCGGTTGAGTTTATTTTAAAAATGTGGAAAGTTCACCGTTTTGACATTCTTTTTCTGATGAGCTTTTGTTTTTGTTTCTTTAGATACTTCAACACCTGTTTTAACTTCAGTCTCTGCAGAATTGAAAATAACAGGTTATTTATAAGATATAGACAGCTTTAGAAAATACAGTTTTCTTAACAGGTTACTTACATTTGTTATGATGTCATAATAATAACATATTAAACTAGAGAAAAAAATAATTTCACATCACAGCAAGGCAAGGACATTCCCCAAACTGTCTAGCCTAAAAATAATGGCTGGAAAGTGGAAAACAAGCAAACGATGTGATCCCTTAGACATGCAAATGCTTCATTACACTGCAGATTTAGGACTGAGTTGAACAGTGATTACCAAAGCACTTGCTAAGCCTATTGCTGCATCTATTCATTGTTGATGTTCCTGGAATACCTGAAGCTTCTGAGAGACACGTTTCATATTTGAATCTGATTTTTTTATGTCTTTAAGGGATTTTTAAAAAACACAGAAAACTGACATATTTCTCACTGTATCACCTGAAGTATGACTCAGCCAGTTATCATTGGAGTGCACGGCACACTGCTGGAAGTTTTGAGATATGCATTATTGGTCACATGGCTGGTGCTTCTCTCCTCATTCACCGGCTACTTTCATAATTGCATGAACAGAGACTTTTCAACTATGTTTCCTCTCATTTATCCACTTCTAACATTATGCAACCATAACAAGTTTCACTTTAAAAGAGGGCAAAACAGAAATGAAAGAAACCCCTGCATGTTCTAAAACTATTTCTAACAGACCTGTAACAGTATATGAATGTGCATGCAGGCTAAAAAGATTCTAATCTCAGGTTATTCGCAATTCTTTCCTTTTAGAAAGGAAGAGTGAAATGGGAAACTGGAGGACCAGTTATACTAAAGGTGATAAATATTACATATCTGAACTCAATACAACAATCTCTCTGGAACAGAATACTTTCATGGTACAGAGTGAGATTTTCTAAATTTAGCTTATTTTTTAGCTTAGGTCCACTAGCTTTAATAATTTAATTTGAGTTAAAATGTGTTTTTATCTATATATGAGCAAAACGGGACTTCAAATTTTTAACTTCAGTAACAGAAAGTGTCTTCAATTTATAAAAAAACCACCTCTGCATAGTGCCTGCATTTATCATTCACTTTTAGAATAAATAAGAAATGAGTTTTAAGATGCCAAAACCACAAGTCTACAAACTACCTCACTTAAATTTATTTCACCGAAGAGTTTATACAGGGTGCAGTGTCTGCAGCAATGAAATAAGCCCATAAAGCCTGTGGGATCTGATTCTGCTCACACAGAGCACAAGAATCACTGGACTGACCTGAGCCCTTAATGCAACCTTAGCTATACAGAGAGGAAGTAGTTCAATCATTAGAAGTCTTTTACATTGGGTATTTTGAGCAAAGTCTTACACTACTGTTAAAGAAAATTAACAGAAGTCTAATATCTTATTTCATTTTTTTAGTGCTGCTGAAAACAGCGTTTTAAAACACTGGATAAGCTGAAACTTTGCAAGCCATTTTAGATACCACTGAATTGTATACAATTCTTTAATATGTAAAGGTTATTTTAAATTAGCTAGCACTGCAACTATCATCAGTCTCTCCATTACTAAAATAAATTTACTGTACTATCTGTTCCATTGAAAATACTGGAAACCAATTGTATGTGCCAGTCTTCCAGTAAAATATAATACACCATTCATATTACTTAAAATTTAACTATCTAGTTTCCCTGCATCGGTATGCCAATGTAAAGAATGTTTATCTCATAGTACCTGATTTAGCTCGATTGTAGAGAATCTGGAGAGAAAAATCTCTGGATACAGAACTTATTCCTTCCTCTTTAAAGATATTCAGAGCTTCCAAAGGCAATTCCATAAATAATGTATCTCCGAGTAATACCACACACAATCCTAAATCCATAGGTGTACCTGAAGAAATGAGACAGAACATGATTGAGATTCAGTTGTTTTCATTGTGTATATAAATAATTGAAGTTAGATGTAAAAATCTAAATTTCCTCTATTGTATGACACCTGAACTCCACTTTACTACGGATTAAGTGCATTATGCAAGAATATTTCTTTTGATACTGTCACTCCTACGATGTTGTCAAACTTCTATGCATATGCACTTGTGAACACTGACTCTTCAGAGGTAAAAACATCCCCATATTAATAACCAACCATCTCAGATTGAAGTCCAGGTGTAAGCACCATATTTAAGAAAATGATATTTGGAAATGCAAAATTGTCTTAGCAATATTTGGCTAAACAGTATATATTTGTAAAGGAGCTCTTATCCAATGCTAACTGTCTTACTGTAGGAAACTTGTTTCTGTTATTTAGGAAAAAAAAAAGGCATTGAATATCATTATGACAACATATTCCTGTTGTACAGAGGAGTTACAAATCCATGGAAGACAAGTTATTCACTCTTTGCAGGAGGAGGGAAGCAGCCAGCTACCATATTATAGAACAAAACTCTTGCAGATAAAAGCAAATGCAAATGTGTATCTTTTAACTTTTAATTGAGAAACTTCATTGCTCCCACCATAAAGCAAAATATCCCCAAAGCAAGCCACAGAATTGGTTGCCTCTTCCCTTGGAACACATTGAGGGACATATTCCAATGTTAGGCTTGCATTAAAGCACTCAACCTGTGAGAGTCCATAAAATAAAAAGCAGGAACAGTCAAAACAAAAAGAGATCAGCAGACTATAAAAAAAAAAGTTCTTTCTTTTGGCATTTCTCCTGAAAAGACTGTTTGTAACAAAGCCATTTTATTTAGCTGTCTAAAGCCTGTATAGTTTAGAAGACTGTAAGTACATGCAGAAGGATATAGCTATATAGCGTATAAATAATTTCTTTGAAAGTATACCAAAATACTTGATGATAGAGAAGATAAACAGATAAAAGCATTGCGAAAGCCTTTTTCATCGCCCTGGCAAAAAATTGAAACTAAAATGACAGGATTTTGATATCTGTCCAGATACACACATACATATATTGTACTCAGAGAGGACATACCCTGTGTTGTAATGTGTTTGGTGTGCTTGTCTTTCACTTTGGTTTTTCTTGATTCAGTTGCTGAAACTGATGTCCTCTGTTCTCTGGAAAGATGAATTACAGTGAAAATATTACCAGCACTAATACCAGCTTCAATCTAATGAAATTTTACACAAAGGATGTACTCCCTTGGGAGTTCCTGTCCTTTGGAAATTCCATCCTTAACTAGTTAAATTATAATGTTTCATCCTGAACACAATTGTATAATACAACTCAAGCTGGAGAATGCCACTTGTTAGAAATGGCCATTAGTCTATCATATGGTTCAACTCTGTTAGTCTTGCATATCCTGCAAATACTGTCTTTCAAGAAGTAAAAAGTTCATTCAATGGGGTCTGTTCTTGTTAAAACCATTCTTGTATTTGTAGGAGTTGAGCAGCTATTCTGGTTTCACCAATGATGATAAAACAATTCTAATTGTCTTACCTTATACTAGAAAAATCAAACTCTGACAGGACTGGTTTCAGATATTCTTCCATAATTTCTAATATTTCAGCAAAATCTGATGTCAAATCATGTCCATTATCATCTTTTTTATCTGTTGGGCTCTATCACACACATTACAACAGAAAACAGAATACTTACAAAATGCTATTTAACAAGGATGGAGGGTGTATTATGTTAAATCAGAGGCTAAATCAAATAATTTGAAACATCATAAAATGGAAAATATAAATAAAGTCAGTTTTAAAACTACTCAACTTCAAAACATCACTCCGATCAGCTTTTTGCAAAATATTCCAACATAGGAATGAGTCAAGATGCCAAAATTTATTATTTAAGTGACTGATATACTTCTGCAATTTCAATGGAGAATGGCAGAGAAGTCCAGCAGAAAGAAAAGATAATGTGGTGCTCCAAAAAACAGGAAGAAATTGTGAAAGGACAACTTTGAGAAGTTTGAAACAGAAACCACAAGATGAAGGAAGAAGCAGCAAATGAAAATGTATGGAGAGATCAGCAAAGGCAATTTAGGAAAAAAACAAACAGAATGAAGGAAATAAATAAGGAGAGAAGAGAATCACATAGGAAAAGATGACACTAAAAACTGAAGCTTCTAAAAGCCAATATAGAGGGACACAAAACCACTAACTGGATAAATGAGCTCAACTAAATGGCAAAGTGTGTTGGTGTTAATGAATGGACTTCTCACCCAAGGGTCTGTTTGCATAGCTCTGTGCAGGTTGCATCCATAACTATTGACAGTTGAAATGCACAGGCATTTTAAAAACCTAAGCCACTTTTTTTTATCTGTTATACCCAACATTACCTTATCACCTTTTTCTTTACTTATGCAATTACAGCAATCTTTACATGACCTGCCATTACAATATAGGCTGGCCATGGACAAGAGAAAAAGTGATCAACACTTCAACAATCTGCAATAACTGGTATTTTAACTGAAAGAAGCTAACATGATGAATAAAATAATTATAATTCAAGAAATAGAGGTGTCAAAGTTGTGATTAATGAAAACTTGTACAGAAAATTCAATATGATCTGTATCTTTTACCTTTAATGATGGAACTAAGTTTATACCAGCTTTTCTTACTATGCTATATTTGACAGTGAACTCACTGTCAAATTGTTGATTGATATTGGAAAACCTAAATTTTATCTAACAGATCCATGGTTAAAGTAAATTAGAATGCCAGGATGTAAACTTGTACATTTCATATGTAGAAAACTTTCCCTTGCCTTGCAGCTTAAAAGCTAATGAGAAAGACACTGAAAGGCTTTTCCAACTTGCTTTCACTGACTGTGAAGAACAATGTCTGTATAGAACTGAGCCTTCTTACCTTTTATCATCTAGAATTTAAGAGTGTTCATAGCTACAAACTTGAAATTCCATTTGAAGCAAAATTTTTTGACTAATAGACCTGGATCAACTGTGATCAAATCAACAGCTATAGGGCAAAAGATACTGTGTGCCCTAGAAAGAAACTTTTTGTATTGGAAATCAGCAATAAATCTCTGGTTAAGATACATTTGAAATCTGTTGGTTTTTTCCTTGGGACAGCTGGAGCTTTCATGTGATATGAAAGCCAAAGTACATTTGGAAACGCAAATCTTAGAGGTACAGCACATTTTCAAGTAAATGATCTCAATTGCATCAATTTTCAATTCTAATAAACTACTAAACATTTCAAAGCTGATGAATGACAACTGAAAACAGTAACAGATTAATACAGCAAGATTAAATTTTGAAGCAGAGTACACAGCATTTAGTAACTGTGAAGACTACAGACTTCTGCTTGGAATAAACTGAAAATTCTGCATAACTAGTGTTTATGATAGCTTTTTAGTACATGTTTTTTCACCCTATTTTAAAAATAAGGTAATCAAATACATTACCACATCTGTTTTGGAGACACACTCTTGCAGGTTTGGAATGACAGTCTGCCTAAGATGACTCTTCATCTTTTGCTTCTTGTAAACATGCACTTTCTCCAACAATACAGAAAACATATCAGGATTCACAGGAAATCGAGAAACTTTAGCTTGCACTATTAAAAGGAGAATAACACTATCTTAAGACTTTTTGAGACATCATGTTTGTACTGAAAGACATAGTTATACAGAGACCACCAGTTTCCAAAGCCAGGGTATTCTTTGAAAATGAAGTAACTGTTTATATACATATTTAGCGCAAAATATATCCACAGAAATGTACAATTTAAAAAATATCTGCAATTATTTATCTGTAACAACTTTAGCCTTCAAATATAAACAAAATTTCTGTAAATTGTGACAAGATGCATTTTATCTGAGAGTTAAACACATGTATTTAGGTATTTCCTTTCTTCTGGTATTAATGAGAGCTACAATTATTTTAAACATTATTTTTAAACTTTATTGACTGCAACAGTGAAAGTTATGAGCCTGCGCATCAGTACAATGATTTTTATCTCTTAAATGTAAGAGGCACTCACCCCTTGGCTGAGTGGGTTTTCCTTTTTGCTGTGCAGTACTTGCTTTTGGCTTCTCAATCAATGAACTGTACAAATTTGATCTATGGAAAGCAGAAAACTGCTGAGTAGATTATTTGACTGGGTAAATTATATGACTGTTCAGCCATGTTTATATGAAGCAAATTTATTAGATGAGTAATTATTACCCTCTAATTTAATGTACTCACAAATAGTCTCAAGATGCAATATTTACCCGCACCTTGGGGTGCAAAAACCTGCAAAATCTAACTGGAACAAACTGAGAGCTGCGAGGAAAATTCTTTCATCACTATATATCCCCTGAGTTAGATTTTTATTTCTTCTATGACAATTGTGTAAGACTTTTCACAATTGGTAAAGGCATTCATAGCCAGCTGCTATAGCTCAATTTATAAGCAGTCACTAATTAGGCCACAGTATAAAACTAAGTATGACCCCACTCTAACATTTTCAAGGACAGAAGCAACAAGAGCTGGAGATTATTAGCAGAATTTAGGAGGATACCAAGAATAGCCTGAAACGTGACCTCTGGAGCTTAAAGAGCTAATTGGGGAAATGAAATTACAGAAAAATGTACAGCTTTGAGCTGCAGGCTGTTTATTTATATATTAATTTGTACACTATCCTAGAAATCAAGTGCAGCAAAATTAGAAGTATAACACAATAAACAACAAAACCAGTGATTAATTACAAGTAAAAAAGATAATATTTGTAAGAAACAGAATGCTAAACCAAAATGGTGGTATTTTATACCTGTCTTCCGAATGCTGAAGAATAATTATGTAGAAATTAGAAGACAATTCATCCATTATATTAAAATGTTCAACAGGAATACAGAGATTTCTCCATGCCTGTACAATAATTCAAAAGTAAAATTATTTTCATAGATTTTATAAATCTAGGAAAGAAGATGTTAATATTAAAAAAAAAAAAAGGCACCACAAACACTCAGCAGGTGTGCCTGTGCAGGAGGCTTGTCTGAACACAGAAACTCTTTTTCATTGTGAGGGTCACCAAGCATTGGCACAAGCTGCCCAGGGAGGCTGTGGAATATGCATCCCTGGAGACTTTCAGAACCCCTCTGGACATGGTCCTGGGCCATGGGCTCTGTGTTTCCCTGCCTGAGCAGGGGGGTGACAAGGTGCTGGAGCAACAGAGCAGCTTTTTGGGCACCTGGCAGCCAGCCAAGGTCAACCCACCACAAAAATACTGTACTGAAGAATATACAGCCCTTTTTGAGAAAATACAACTAAAACCAGGCCCAAAACCCCTAGTCATTAAACAGTCTGACTCCAGATGAAGAACTTGCCCCAACACTGAAAGGACCATAAATGTTTTTTGAAACTGCTGCCTTTAAGCATGTGTGTTTACATGTTTTTCACAGTGAAGTGCACACAGGGTATACTCTGGGCACAACTACATTATCAAGTGGTACAGAACTATACACTGCACACTTTTCACTGATTTTCATTCCAAGTACCACTGTCCCTGAAAACCCACCCAACATGGCCTGAACACGGCAGAGTTCAGATTTTGTGCGAGAGGAGCCCAGCTCATACAGTCATTGTACCACCAGGCAAATCTAAGCACCATAGGCAAGGACAACTGGGAGATTCGTTTTGGAAGTGCATTCCTGACCTAAACTAAAAATCTCACCTGAATTTTAATAAACACTATACTCTCAGAGAGAATTAATTCAGTGACTACTTTGACTTGCATCTGACGCTGCCTGGAATCACGCAGTTCAAGAATACAGCCATGAACAGATGCCTTGATTGCCACCTTTTCTTTCATGGGATACTGCAGCAGGTACAGACCTGCTGGGCTTTGATGATTGTTTTCATCAAAGGGTATCTGCTGCCAGTTAGATAATTACAAAAACTCAAACACAGTGGCTTCTAAACAAAATACTATCATGTTGCTTCTGCTAAATAAGATAACATAGCACCTGTAGAGAAAAGCCAAAGCAGTAGCCTACAAACATATTTTTTTCTTATCCTGTACTATATCCCTGCTTGCCACAATTTGTAAATGCTTAAACAGTGCCAGCTACAGCTGATACTTTCTATCTAACTGCTGGCAGTTTTTAATTCATTTCTAGCCTAGGGTCTTCCAGTCTTAATTGATATCCACTTTTAGATCTCAGACATTTGCAGAATACACAGTTCTCACATCTTAGACTGAAAGACAGAGTATTTATCTCCCAGAAAAGTTTATTTATGATTTGCTCCAGAACAAAGAATTACATTAATTACATTTTACTGGTTGGTATCTTTAAATATCCAGTTTGCAACACCACAGTTGATGCCCAAACTGATGGATAGAGTGTTTGTTAAAAAAAAAAAACTGAATTAGCAGAATTTTTTTCCCAGTAAAAGACATGACAACTTACGGTTTTGGTGCCTTGATAAGTATAAGAAAATAAGAAAAAAAAAGGAAAAAAAAAAGTTTGATTGAGTTTAAAGATGAAAATAATGAGTTTAGAGATTATATATTACTTAATTCCAGGATTAACTGAAACAATAGTTATATATCTGTGTGTATATATGTATGCATATGTATATACAGTCTGTGTGTATAACATACATATAAACCCCTAATAAGCAGCCAATCTCAGAAAGTTACCATTGAAGTAGCAGTCAGTTGCTGTTCCACATTTTTTAGAAGATCACTTGTGTTTCTGTTTTGTTTCAGATGATTCTGAAGATGCAGTAATGCTGCAAGCTGAGAGCTGCTGGTGTTAGATGTAGCTGTTAGAAGGATACGCTTCATCATCATAGATGCTGAACAGCTCTGTAAAATGTTTATATCTAGTTATTTTCCTTCCCCAAAACAATGTAAATACATATATACCCTATGATTGTTATAACATACACGTATGTTAAAGAAGTCTCTTGCTTGAAAGGTGAGATGGATTAACAAAAGCTATTGTGTCTGCTAGTTGTGTTTACAACCTAACATAAACAGTCTGGCAATAACTTATGAAGATTTCCTAAATATGAATAGATAAAACTGACTTCTTTGTCTACATTTATCATCTATGTTCCTGCATGTTGTGATTGAGGTGTACGTGGAAAGGTAAATGCCTGAGATCTGAACCTGGCCTTTCAAGCAAGCCGAGTCTTTTCGTGTTTCTGTGCCTTTTACTGTATAGCCATCACATCACACATTTTACCAGACTTCCGACAAAGAGCAATACAAAGGGTAAGACTCTGTATCCTTTTCTTTCAGCAAACATACCAATCCTGTCCTTTGAACCAATGCTTGCTAAGAGCTGAAGTATCTTTTCTTTTTTCTTTTAATGCAGCTGTCATATTAGGAAAAAACCAAACAAACTTCAGGTTGACCTAATAAAAAATTCCAAAGGGAAGCTTAATATTGACACAGAGTGACATTTTAAACTTTTTTTTTTTTTTAAATACAAACCTTTCTGGGCAGGATAGTAACAGAATTAGCAGAATTTTTTGCCCAGTAAAAGGCATGACTACCCATGGGTTCGGTACTTTGATATGCGTTCTACTTAGCATGTTCACTAACAATTATGAAAGCAAACCATAAACAATATGGTGTGCTGCAGGAGTAGAGGAATAAAGGACTGAACCACAAAACCCAGTGTTAGCTGTTTTCTGATTTATCAGAAGACCTATCTAGTCCCTTCCACCTGTGGGTGGAGGTATTCGCAAACTTCAGTGTTGACGCAGGGGTGGGTGCTTACTGTCTGACATAATTTCCTGGTTCCCTTGATGTGCCAGGAAGGAAATTAGTATATGGTGAATTTCTCTATCTCTACAATGGAGATGATGGTGTAAGAAGCATGTATTATCTGCTCCTGATGTAGGGAATGTTAACCTTACAGACTTTCCTCATCTTCTCTGGGATGAAGGCACATACTCACAATTCATACACCTTCGAGCCATCTATGGGGCCATGCTGAGTTGGTGCTGATTTGACAAACTGCATGTAAATCCTTCCTATCTACTTCAAAATAATGAATGAACAAATCCAGAGATAGCTAGAGAAGGATGAAACGGTATTTTGTGGTAACATCTTATCTTAGCTAACCACATTATTGAATGTATTCATATTAAAATCTTTTTAACATACACAATCATCAATGAAAACACCAAATCAAACACAACAGATACTAGAATTTTCAAAGAGCCACTGATCAATTGAACTCAGCAAACATACGATCTATTTAATTACCTGTATTACTCACTAGTTCTTATATGTATCTGTACATTGTGTTCTGTATGACCAATGTTTGGGCTATAAAAATAGATATTTTTGCTTATGTAACTTAAACCACCCTTTTTATACTGGAAAGAAGCAAAGTACATTAGCTGCATTACCTGATGAAGTGCCAAAAACTGACTAGTTGAAAGTGGATCAAACTGTCGAAAGGATTCAACCATTTCAAAACTAGCAGAAGCCAGAACATCAGTAATATTATGACTGAATGCAATACCCATACACTGTAGCAAAGCTTCACTGGATTGAGAAAGATATCTCTGAGCCATCCTATGCTCCTTCTAGATGATAAAAATAAAAAGGTTTCTATTAAAAAATGTATCAATATTAAATATTTGTTATATGTATACGGATTACTTGTGTGATAAAAAAGGTAAAGTATTACTTTTTCATGACTAGTTTTAATGTTTTTTTTCCCTCTTTTAAGGCATTTACTTAATGTATGATCATAATACGCAAATACAGATTAATTATTTAGCAGACACAAACATCTGTTATACAACATTAAAAATTAAATGTTTTAGTAAGATACTTTCTTCAATATAAAATGCATACTTAGCAGAACAGTATTTAAATTCCAGGCAATCCGAGCCACTCAGAACAAAGGAATTTTATGTCCATTCTCAGTACTGTTGTTTTGATTGACAACTATATTTCATATAAATAAACCACAAATCTCTTATCTCATGAACTTACTGATTATAGTAGCAACACAAACTGTACATTCCCAATTCCTAGTATGCTTTGAACTGCTGTAGTTAACAGAGATCAGCTCACCACACAATACAACTTACATTTTATAAGAATTTTACAAATGTTTTGGCATAGAAGTTATTTCTTTGCTCCCAGTCTGCAAAATGTATCCTCCCTTAGCAAAGCATGTCTGTGAAGCAGAGAGCAAGAGCCTGTGCAGCTTGTCCGGGCTGCTGCACTGGTAAACCAGTGAAGGAGAAATTATTTCCCTGGAAGCAACTGGGAAAGCTCAGTCAGGAGCTCCCAGAGCACGTAATGAGGGGCAGGGCAGAGATGGAAAGATGGTTTTTGGGGGGTGTTTTGGAGATTTTTTTTCTTATGTAAGATCAAATTTATGTTACAAACATTTTCACTACCAGTTCAAACAGAATTGATAAGGTGAGTTATTTCATAGAAAGCAAGCACTCAAATTTGCACATACTCTCACATACCTTTAATTCCTGCATTTTCATCCTATGCTTATCATATTCACATTTATTAATCGGTAAACCGCCATCTGTCACTTCTTGTTCAGTGCATTCTGCTGAACTCCGTAAAGATTTTGCAATGTCTGATTTAGCTTCTTCCTACTCATTGCAATATTAGAAAAGACAAATTAATCATTCCATTAAGTATGGCTGGCTTCATTTCTTTTGTGAAAGCCCACAAGAAAATGAACTCATCTTAAAAGAAATTGTAAGATAAGAGATTTTGCAATATTATCAGGCATTGCAATTTCTTAATATGTTATGATGACAATATGAATATTGGAAAGCAAAATACCCCTCCAAGATTTGGTTCTCTCATATTTGCTCATAGTTAATTTCTTCCAAACACTTTAATTCATCACTGAATTTATGACTGAATTAATTTTCCTTTTCTTACATGGTGTTCGTACTACAACACAAAAGGAAATTACTAATCTGAGTTTTAAATCTAGAAGTCATTACTTCCTGTTTGCATGTATTCAAAACCAACCTACCTAGCCCTTTAAGGCATTCAAGGAATTCTTTTTCTCTCTCTTTTGAAAATATTGTAATTGGCATATCTCAGGAACAAATAAAATCATTATTTACATGAGGATGGCATGTAGACTGAATCATTTTTCTGAAATTACTTAGTATACATTCTTATTATGGCTTGCATGCAATATGTAAAACCTAGTTTTAAATAAAGACTAGTATTATACAAGTGTATACAGAAAAAATATTGTGGCAGACAGATGTTACACATAGGAATGAATTTAAATGCAGAAAAGAATGCATACCATAACATTTGGCTTCCAGTAAATCTCTGAATGTACAGGATCTACATTAATGGCAAGTAAACGAAGAGTTTTTCCAGTGAGATACAGGCATTTGGATTTGATGTCAGGACAGCCTGTACAAAGACTTTGTATGTTTGCTAACTGAGCCAGTGTAATGTGACCCACAGTGCATTCCATGTGCTCCCAATCCTGGTAAAATACATATTTATGTTTATTTGCTTATATATATCCACACATACAGAAACATGCTTTTTAAAAATATGTAAAAAATATAAATTTACATACAAACACATTTGTTAAGTGTAATGATGCTTTCAACTACAAATGAGCTGTCTTTAATAGATATACAAATTCACTAGTAATTGATTAAAAAAAAAGTACACTGCAACATCTATAAGCAGAAAACAATCAGTGCTGAGCAAAACATGGGATGAGGGGAAGGTACTGCGGCGAATGAAGGGCATCCAGTGCTTTCCTGCAACAGCTTTTCCTATTGACATTGTCAGAGACAGAATAATGGGCAAGAATTACTGCTCTGATCCAGTGGGGCATGTATTATGTTCTTACTCATCAGCTCAGCTAGGCAGTTCTGCTTACACTCAACTGTTTCAAAAACAGACAATAATGCCAACCCCCTTTCACACCGGCAATTATAAAGCCTCAAGTAATTCCCCTTCAACTCTTAGTGGTTTCTAAGTCCCTGCATCTGAGAAGCAAAGTCTTTCTAAGAAAACAAAAACAAAAAAAACCCCAATAAACCATTCCCAAGACAAACCCCACACACTTAAGCGTTCTTTGCCAAAGAACTACATGAATGGTCTGGGGACCCATTTCCCAGTAGTGGAAGAA
This sequence comes from Gallinago jamesoni, assembly GCA_025769975.1. Classification (NCBI taxonomy): domain Eukaryota; kingdom Metazoa; phylum Chordata; class Aves; order Charadriiformes; family Scolopacidae; genus Gallinago; species Gallinago jamesoni. The sequence goes on from JAOQGH010000002.1 coordinate 38,822,254, forward strand.
GTTCTGCTATGGAGAACATCCCTGGGAAAGTTTGTTATACCTCTTACATGCAAATAACAGCATTAAATAGTTTGTATTACCTGTTCTGTTGCATCATCTTCAACAGTTCCCCTTACGAATGCCTCCACAATTTTATGAGGGGATACTTCTCCCACTTTTTTAAGCTTTTTCTCAGTGATAACAAGATGAAAAATATCCAAAAGAATTTCTACAAGATTTATTTTCCTGTTAGCTAGTTGCCTCATTAATGGGATACTAACATTTGTAGTCTGAAATGCCAAAGAAAAGAAAGTAGAATTCTAATTTCAAATACTTTAGCAATTTTACCCGATGAGAAGGTAGAATGTTGCATTTCTTTTAACTAAAGAAGCAAACATTTTAACAATAACACATCAACAGGTCAGAGATATTGCTGTAAAGATATTTAAGTAAATTAAAAGATAAAATCCAATGTCAAATATATTACAAAGCAACCAAAGTACCTGCATAGAAAAAGAGCAGCTGGGTCTTTGCTTTTCCTGTTTTATGTATTTGGTGCAAACATCTAATTCCAAAGGAGTTACAAATGTATATGCAAACCCAGAATTTTAACATTAACACTTTTGTTAGCTGTACAAAAAAAACTTGCTCTTTAAAAAAGGCAAAGCAGGACCAAAAAAAAGCTGGATGCCAGAGAATAATAATGTTACACACTATCAAAGTAGGCTGCAGGCTTTCATTACCCAAAATACACTATTTTGAAAACAGGTTTTCTTTCTTTACGTAATCTGTGTAATCTTTATATTTTTTTTTCTGAGATATTAACACTTCATTGTGGAGAAATTTAAACTTGTGAGGTATTTAGAGAATCAAAAAGATCTCTAAGTTTAGATTTTGTCTTTTGTAGCTCTTAGATAAATTTTAAAATTCAATAAAATTGACAAAGATCAAACAAATCCTCTCATTTCTGCTTCTGCTCTTCCCTTTTAAAATTATAAATTCTTTTGAGATGCAACGCTTCCTTCTATATTCAAACAATGCCTATCATTATAGGAAGAGAAACTCATTTGGGGCTTCCAGGAGCTACACAAAATGAGTGAATGTTATATACAACTAAATTAGGTTTCTTTTCCATGAGTAGAAAAAAAAAGAATAAATATATCTCCATACCTCATTAACTGCAAATAAGCTACAAACATTATGAAACACTTCCTCTGTTTTGGATACTGCCCTCTGAGCTAAGTTATATGCATCTAGATAGTGACTATGTTTTTCTTTTTCATTTCTTTCCTGCTTGGCAACCATCCTGAAAAAAAAAAAAACCAAACATAAGCCCACATGAACTAATGTAAGAAAGCGTTTATTTTTATGGTATCAACACTACTGAATACATATAATAAAATTATTTGATTAATAGATAAATTGATTGAAAGATAAAATACATTAATTTTGTACACACGTTTTCTAAATGTTCAGATAGGAAAAGTGAACAGTCACACATTAATTTCTCAAGGTATTTTTCTTGGAACTGCAGCACTGCAATGCAAGTGCAAGATGTCAAGATACAAAGAGAAGGCAGGCAGCTAAACTCTAGAGTATGTATTCACCAGGAAAAATGAAAGGCAGAATAGCCAGGTACAAAACATACCACAGTCATTTTAAGGGTACATCCTGGAAAAAGCTGGGAGTCATGGCATACTGCATTTTGCAATTTTGCTGTTGCAGCAATTTCTAGAGAACCATTTCAACAGTAAGAATTGCAAAAGCCTATAAACACTTGAGAATGATCAGTGTGACTGCCAAATATGCCTTTACAGAAGGGAAGACAAAAAACTGACTTAAGAGACTTTGATACTTTGTTTTGACCTCAAAAACAGTACAAAACTCACTAGTGCCATGTACAAATAACTCTGCCTCCACTGAAAGGAATTTTTGTTTCTACAGAATTTTACTGAACATAGAACACATCAAGAATGCAAACAGATGTGTAGTGCCAAGATACAAAACCTGACAATATTACCTGCTCTTTTCCATATTGAGTTACACTATAAAAATGTAAACAATACACTTCTTGAACTAGTTAAATAAAATTTTTCATCTGAGGGATAACCTTACCTGTGAATATTTGCACGTTCTAGCAGTATCTCAGCACTGCAGTTTCTATGCCCACAATGGAAGAAGTCCTCCTCAATTTGAACTAACTTATTGTATGATTCCTGTAGCATATGTGGCAGCTGACAAGACTCAGCATTAATTGTCATACAATCTTGGATAAAATGTATCTGTATAAGTGTTTTCCTAGGAATAAAAATTAAGGACAAGATGATAGTCAGAAAGCACTGGCTGTTTGAAACCAGACATGTTTCTCTCTGCGCTCTTTTAAACTATAAGAAAATTAGAAAAAGCCTCTTCATTTTTTAAATCTGTGCTCTACAAATTATAGTAGGTCATGAAATAGATCAAAATATTCTATTTTTAGATTAGAATTGATGTGTCACTTGTTCCACACACCTAATCATTCCAACTGCCTAGGCCTATTCAGTCTTGTAAGTACAGTTGCACTGAGAAGGCTATTAGTCTTCCCTTTCTAATCCAAAAGTTTCACATTCCTGTAAAGAGTAGTGTAAATGTTACCCGTACTTCTCTCCTTTTACCAACACATGTTAAGAGCTTAGTACTTGGATTTCAATATAACGCAAATCACTGTTTAGTTTCGCCCTAAAAAGACTTCTTGGATCACAGTGAGAAATAGGTCAGTACTGCAGACTACAGTAGTGTTGTGGGAGTATCTGTGTTCAAACAGGCACCTGTGCACAGGGAAAAGTGTCTTACTCCTTTGGGTAACACACATCACAAACTATGCACAATAGGTTGTGGTAACTGAACTAGCTTACTAACTTAACAGATAGTAGGGCTGCAGGCAAGAATGAAGGCATTGGAAAGGAAATTTAAATTAAAAGAAAATAATAAACATAAGTTACTTAGAAAAATATCTGAGAATCCACAGAATGCAACATACTAAAATAAAGATAAATGCCAAAAATTGCCATATATTTGCAATGTAGCTGCATAGTAGAACCTGGGCATATTTTAATGAAAAGACAGTTACCTGGCTTCAAGGGATGTAATTATAAAACCCAAATCCGATTGTCTGTTAGGTCTCTTCAGTAAAGTACATCTGAGCACACTTACAGTATGTTCCAGTATCTCACAAGCCTGCAGGTAACATAAGAAACGGCATAATTGTATTTTAAATGTCTGTGTATAATATGAAACATTTATCTAGAAATCTCAAATTTTGTATAGAATATATCAAGTACCTTTCCCTAATATCCCCCAGGATGACTGATTCTTGACACTGCATATCAGTCTAGAAAGTATGAGTTCTGATCACATTTTGGTATTTTGATATGCTGAAGCAAATAGAGCGCATACACACGAGGAGGGAAGATGAGACCAGACTCATCTTAGAGGTACACAGCAAAAGAACAAGGGGTAATAGGCCCAACTGGGAAAAAAGGGAATTATAAACAGATGCTCCAGTATTTGGCCACCTTCCTAGTCACTGGGGGTTTTTCTGGGGGAGGGAGGGTACGTAACAAAGGCCCAGAAATGTTGTGGAATCTCCATTCTTGGAGATACTTGAAAAGTAGCTCTATATGGCCCAGAGCAACTTGATTCAACAGTGATTTCACTTCAAAATTGCCCCTGCTTTCCCTGGGATTAGACCAGATACCCTCTAACCTAAACAGTCATTTGATTCTGTATTTCACTGGCATGCTCTTAGGGACCAATTCTTGCACCTTTACTTACACTTACTAGCACATTCATCCACAAGTAAACCTTACACTATTATAGTTTTGCCACCTGGGGATGTAAAAGAAGTCTCCAACTAACAATTATGAGTGAAAAATCCCTTAGATGACACTCAAAACCTCGGCCACAGATTTGTCCTTACTAAAAAATTTGGCTGCTGCAGTCATGTTGGTCGGACATATGGAGGAAAAAACCACACATCTCATGCATTTCATTAATAGCTAAACTGGTAAAACCTTAGTAAATACACTCACTGGTAAACCAGGTATTTTGTCCTTCAAAGACTGTAAATCTGAGTTCAGTCCAAATCAAAATAATCCCTCTATACAAAACAGACTCTCACAGATTATCAATAAGAGACAGATCACCATAGACACAAGTAGATTATATTTATGCTGAAACTCATGAAAGGGTTGAAAAGTAAAGGGATATTTTACTGTTAAGGGTCAAGTAGGAAAAGGTTTTTAATGAATACATTATACTTACAGTAGTATAAAAATACAGAAATAATATTTGTAAAACTATTTGAATTACTAGGAAATAATATTTATAGTCTTTATTAAAAATAAACACATCAATTTTAACAGAATTATCCAAGCTCAAAAGCATTCTAACCAAGAGAATCGGATCTCTGAGATTTAGTTACATTTACTAGATTTCAATAGAAGAATACACAGTTTATCATAAAAACATCCTAAACTTCTGTGGGTAAAACCTCTTACTGGCCTGCAGCTGTTTGGAATCTGTAATTAATGTTTGTTGAATGCACAACAGAGAAAATAACATTAAACTTATTTTACAGCTAATTTTGCTTTTACTAAAATGCAAAAGCTGCAACATTTCACTGAAAGAGACACCACTGCTGCAAAAAAACCCAACTATCAAGCCCACATCTGCTTCCTTACCAAGGTCTGTTTTCCTTCTCCCTCCTCCTCTAGAATCGCATCTACGAGACTCAGAGTGCTGTTGTACCAAAACCACTCATTTCCTCCCAGAAGTTGGGCTTTCTCCAGCAGTGCCCGAGCTTGGCTGTGGTTTCTCTCCAGATTAGCCAGCACAGAGAATAGGTACAAGCACCTCGACACATCATTCGGGACGCTCAATTCCTAGGAAGAAAAATGCGTCTTATATACAAAAGATTCACTATTGCAATTCATATTTACTTCTATTCATATTTTAGATTAAACTTATGAATAAGCCCAGAAATAAGTGAATAGTATTTCCTCAATCATCTGTATAATTTCTTAGTTACTCCTTATATTAATCTTTTTCAAAAACAAAGTGTCTACTTCTTATCAAGGACTTCAAATACACTTTGTATTTCTTCATGTTCCCACATCTTCTAGCCTACAAGTTAAATAAGCTATTTTTCTGCTATTATTTAATATGGATATGTCTGCTGCCAGTTATCAGTATATGATGAAGAAATGGAGTGCTAAAAAATTTTTAATGAACTGGGATCTAGATACACTAGAGGTCCAGTAAATTTACAATGTTACTTTATGCTAGTTACAAACCATATACTAGTACCATACAAGAGAAAGATCTAGTGTACAGTACAGACAGTATACTCGCATAGAGATATACAGGGTATTAGTAAGAACTCGTATCACTAAAATTAGTGTCCTAATGTCTTTTGAACTTTTCTCAATGTACAATACTAAATTCATGTGTTAATAATAGACATATATTATTAATGAATATATTATTCGTGTATTACTATTCAGGTATACATGATTCATGCTAAATACACATAGGCAGTTTTTACTTACATGAGAAAAATTATTATGTTGAATAACAGGATAACAATTAGATTTTCTCTTTAGAAGTAAAGAATTTTTTGCAATAATTATGTCTCAGAAACCTGTATAACTGAGAAGACAGCTGTAATGGTGAATGGTAGATATAGGAAGTATATCTTTAATGTAAACTCATAATAATGAGATGGACATATGGACATTTATTTCAGATCTGCCAGAGTTCTAAGTCATAATTTCAGTGTCAGCAGCTGTTTATCAAAACACGGCAGTAAAATCATAACAAAATTCAAAATTATATAACTAGGCTTTCAAATGATCAATGGGTTGAGAAGATGGAGCTGAATGCTCTCTCTTGAACATCTCAAAAGTATTTAACAAACAAGGTCTGGATATACACACATCTTCCAAGGTCACTGTAAAGCAGGCAAAAGTGTTGACACTACTTCACAATTTGAAATGATCTTCAGAAAATACCCATAAAGTTGTACTTAAGTGCAATATGTTTAAATGTATGCCTTAGGCATGTTGAAACTCAAATGACATAGGTTTGGGGCAGGAGAAAGTTCAGTTTTGCAATTTGATTTTAAGGAATGACTGCATTAGAAATAAACATTTTTCCTACATGTTTTCTTAATTTTTCTTTTTCTACCTTATTTCTGATGTACCTGAGTTGCAGCATGGGCCTCTGAAAGCAGAAGTCTTGCTGGTTGATACAAGCCTAGCTGAATTAGTACTTCAGCTTTTTCTATCCATAAGAAAGGAAAAGAAAGTGCACTCAGTCCTTTTCCTGTTACTGTATTTAACTCAAAAAACTGAAAAAAACCAAAATATTACACTCTCAAAACCTTCAAAACTGAAGTAGAGGGAATAAAAATTGTGGTTAACTATCATATTAAATTCTTGATATAGACCACAGTCCAGCTCTATTTTCTAACTTCAAAATTCAACATTGTATTCCTGGAAAAACAGGCTTAGTGTGAGATTTGGATTTTATAATCCTCAAAAGCCATTCAAATAATAAGTATATACTATTCAACCCAAATTTAAAACAGATTAACTACTTCAGCTCAGCTACTGCTGCAAAGAAGTTGATTCTTGGTAATAACTAAATCAATGAAATAGAAAAACTTCACAAGAGTTAAAATAAGTGACTCAAGAGAGATTAGTAATGAGAAAAAAGGAGATATTTTACATGCAGAAGAATGGAAAAATACGCAAAGAGAGCAAAATGATATAATGAATACAAGGACAGAAACGCCATAATATAAGAGAAAACAATATAAGAGATAGCAAACTGGTATGTAGTGATATAATGGAGAGAGGAAGAAAACTGAGACCAAGAGGAAACACAATGTCTTTTTTGCCTGTCTTTTCCATTGTTTTGCATTAGTCCCAAATTCCATTTGTAGAAAAGTACTTTTACTTTATTTGAATACAGAGTATTTTTATTGTTCCACAACACAAATAATATGCCAGTCAAACCTAGCTCATGTTCATCTGAACTTTAGTAGTTTGCATTTGTAATGATTTTTTGTGTTAATGTATTTCTCAAGTATAAAATTATTTAAAAACAAACTAGCAAGTATATAAAAATAAAATTGCAGAGTGATTTATTAAAGAAACTGGAGCAGAAATAAAGACCTTTTCACTTGAAGTAAGGATATTCTCATCCTTACTAGCATTCAGCTGAGCATTTTCAAAAAATATTTTTCTTTCTTCTTTCTCAGTATGTAGGTTTTTTTCTTTTTTCAGTGCAATCTCTTGCCTACACCTAAATCACAAGAAAGAAAAAGTAAATTAAAGTATATTTTTAAAGTATTTAATAATGAAGTATTAGTATGTTAGGCATCTTTACTATACACCTACTCTGTGGATAGATACAAAACAATCATGCACAGAATTTTAGGGCACAGCTAATATACCAAATTTGTATTAAGAGATCATGTTTTTTAACAATATCTTTTCCCCCAACAATACTTATCAACTGTAGGGAACAAAGCCCAAATAATACAGCTTCTGTAGTGCAAATACATACATTGCTTGTTCTAATTCACTAATGTATGCTTCTCCGGCAGCTTTCTCATGATACAAAGATGCCTGATTCAGTTTTAGATCTGAACATATCAGGGAGATTCTAGGAATAAAAAGAAGAAATGTTTAACAAACTATCAGAATCTTTCAGATGTTGCTTCAAATAAAGAAGTTACCTATAAAGAACACACATTCCATGTCAGTCCTACCTTCTTATGTCTTGATTAGTATTGCCAGTAATAAAAACTTTAAATAAAAAAGAGGGAAATGCAGTCTTTGTAATTGTCCATTGATAGAGGTCATAGAAATACAGAACGGTTTGGGTTAGAAGGCACATTTTGAAGATTATCCCCGCTGTGGGCACAGGTAATTCTCAGTAGATCAGCTGCTCAAAGACCTGTCCAACTGACCTGGAACACTTCCAGTAATGGGGCATCCACCAATATCCCCAGTCCATCCATCAAACCCTTATCTCTCCAATTTAGCAGCAAAATGATGTGGTAAAAGCACAAAAATATTTATAATATGGTCTCACTACGGCATGCAAAAAACCCCATATGTGTGTGTGCTAACTTATCTTTCTGTATTGAATAAAGAGCGATATATTCATGTACGAATAATGAAGAGTCAACAAAAAATTTGTCTGGAAAGCTTGGCTGCAAATAAGACAGCAACTCAGTAATCATTTGGCAACCCAGATACACACATAGATTTGTATACGTTAATATTTATCTATTCTGTTATGTGGGATCAGTTTAAGGCATTTTAAGAACACATTATGTGGCATTTCACAAGCTATCAGGAAGTAAGCAAACAATTACTGCTTATAACTGTTAAATATTAAGCAAACATTATGCAATGCATTTCAAAAAAGCCTGATTAAATGTTTGAACTAAAACAGTGATAATTTGCCATTGCATGCATATTAAATATTTTTGAATCAAAATGTTTAGGGCTTATCATCCATAAAAATAACAGAATTTTGGTCACAAAGGTAAATCTCTATAAAAGAGAATGTTCCTGTTGGGATACTTATTTGGGTTCTTAAGCTAAAGACAACGTATTTTTGATGCAAGATGAGAGCCTGCCTTTTGAATACTTAAAAGATAATACATTTATTGATATTCTTTCTGTACTTCACTTTTTTTCAGTTAGGTGACAATAAGACATTACAAAAATTATGCACACAAAAATGGCTTGACTTCATAATCTTGTACACCCCTTTCCTCATGGAGATCACATTTAGTAACGGGTAACATAGTGGCTTTAACTCCACAAGAAAGCCAGCTCATCAAAACTCTATTAAAATGTATAAAAAAGGAATGAAAAGAAATAAAAACCATCAAAAATATCAAACAAGTGACAAAAAGCCTTGTTATTATTTAGTGAAATATTAACATAAGGTCTACTTCATTCAGTTTCTCTTTTATTTAAAATAAATAAAGGATACAAACCGAAGATGATAGAGATCAGACAGACTTCTACATTCCACAACTTCATTAGCAATAACTTCAGCTAGCTGGAAGATGGGAAGAATCAAGTGGGGGCAAAAAATTTTCTGTAGTTCTTTAGCTAAAAGGTCCATAAAATACAAAGTGCAAGTCTGAAAAGAAATTTTTTAAATTTCAATCAGTATAAACATAATTTTGTAGGGAATCAATTTTAAATTAATGATTACATTTTCAGTTCCAAACTTCACATGAAATAAAATAAAGTAAGTTAAACAAGCTTTCAAGCTGAAACAGCAGCTAGAAACACAGAAAACCAGCAAATTTATTCTGTAAGGTAAGCTCATTTCAGAACACAGAGGACAGACTAACACTTTGTAAAATATTAATGAATACTATGACAAGGAAGTATTTTTGACAGCTGTCTGAACATATTCTTTATCAAACCCACCGAAAAACTGAAACGCAACACAGATCTCTGCTACTCATTTTTTTCCTAAATAATAAATACTCTAGAATTTTGAGAAAAGTGCTTACAGGATTTGGGAAATTATGCCAGTTAATACCATAACTATTTGTTTTCTGTCTAAAAGTATCTCTGATTTCTTTGGGGCAGTCATAATGGGCCCATTCTTCCACACTTGCTGGTAAGCTATGAACCAATCCTTTCCCTTTAGTCTTCTCTTTCAGAACAGAAAATTCAACCTATAATAAAAAAAGAGGACATTTATGAGACCAAATTAACATTCCTGTTGATATTAAATTCTCAGGTAACTTTAAGAAAAAGGTATCTGCTTAATATCCTTTGAAGAGTCATCTTCGTTTTTTTGACTTCTAGACCGTGCATTTTAAAAAACAGCAGCATTTTGACCAATACAGCAAACAAAATAAAGAAAAAGTATCTGTAAATTTATGACCTGTCAAGTCCATGTGAAAGTATGATATACAGACTCACAGAGAAATTCTTCACAGGGTATGAGAGTCTTTACAGGAAATTATCTGAACTATTCAACAAACAAGCCCAGGGAAGCACCTCTTAGAAACAGATTATTGCTTTCATTCCACAGGAAAGGGTTCTTACTTGTTTCTCTTTCTTTTTGTTCTTCTCTTTTTTAGGACCAGTTATTGACTGTACCTTCTGAGGAACTGAAAGTTGTGAAGACTTTGATAATACTTTTGTAATAGGTTCTGATGCTGACAAAGATACCTAGGTAACCCAATAATTACAGTTAATTATTTACAATTTTCAATAATAATGTAAATTTCAAGCAATAATAATTATTCACTGTAACTCACTATCTACAGCTACTAACAATTATCACAATTATCTCTTGGCAGAAGAGCTTTCTTCATAGAACTAAAATTTCAAAGACTCCTGGATGCTCACACTGTTTGTACAAGCATTTACGATGACCATGACAAAGCATTTCAGCAGTTGAAAAGATGGCTTCAATCCTTGTGGTAAATACTACTAGTATTTTCTTAACCTATATGGTTGCAAATTCAATTTTTATTTATTTTTTTTTAAACTGCCAGTTTATATTGCTTAAACTTCTACAAGGGATGAATTTCATAGCACAGTGATCTTGAAGACTGCAAAGAGCCACTCTGTTCTCCTTCTAGATTAGTCTTCTATAATGTTAATAATGAATATTATAGAAAAGAAATTTCTAAATATTTAAGCATATGAAAGCATATATTGAAAATTTCTCTGCGCATGCAACAGCACAGTTTCTGATCTTACCTAAATAAAATTAGAAAAAAAAACCACAACAAAACATTAATTTCAGATTAATATATTTTGCTGGAGGGATCAACAGTAGAGCACAAAATATGAACAAAAAATAATGCTGGATGCTGCACAACTTGTGAAAATTTTAAATTAAAGGTAACGTGTCTTTAAAAAAAGCCAAAGGCAGCTGATTTGGCTTGGATTATTAAGATTTTTAGAGAATGTTTTAATATCTTCTACTGAGTTATTTATGGAGTCCTAAACACTTGAGAGTCACTGTAGAAATTGACATCTGCGGACCTCACAATGAAAAGCTGATCATAATTACAAGAGTAACAAATTGCAGACTTTTACAGCTAATTGGAATAAAACTGTTCACAAGCTATATCTTACCAATTTAGTTGATATGCCCCATCTATAGCACTAGGATTATTTCTATAATGATTTGTGGCATTACTATTATCAAGCGTTGATTTAGTATCTTCAAAGATTTACTCATATTTAATGTATAATTGTTTTCCTATGATTTTTGTTATGGTTCCCATGATTCCCAATAGCCATTTAAATTAGGCCTCACATCAGTGACAAATTAAATTAATTTGTTTGATTTGAAATGTTGTAACAACAAAGAGGTGATTAGAGATTAATAATCTGTGAATACTGCCTGCCTATTCTTTTTCTCAAAACTTAACAAAGTGACACCTGCATTTAATTTAACTGTCACACAATTCCTTTCAGTCAAATGACAGCCCCTTTGACTCAACCTAAGTGAAGGTCCATCCGAAATTACTGTTCCTCAGAACTTCAGCAATGTCTTCAGCATGTATTCTTAAACAAATTAAAAATACAAAATTTTAGAACTTTTAGCTTGAAACTTATGAATGTACTCAGAGAAACAATGGGCCTCTGCTTTTATCCTTAATGTCTCTTCTCTGTTTTCCTGAGAGAAATTATTTTCTTGTTCAATCCTTAAACCTGAGAAAATATAATAAACATACCATAAAACTAGAAATTCTAAAGATGTAGTTAAAACATCAAATGAATAGCTGGCAACATAATTACACAATACAACTTGAAATATACTGGCCACATTATAATATATAATATAACAATATAATAATCTCATACCTGCCAGATGCGGACGATACAAGCATATGCCATCAGACAGTGCTGCTGATGAAAAGGAGAACTATGACCAGAAAGTAAAGCCATTAATGTCTGTGCTCTGAAGAAAGCTTCCAACTGTTTAATATTACTAAAATCTTCCAAATTAATTTGGGGCATGATATCATTTGCTCCAATATCTATCTTCAAATTTTCTGTTGGTGAAAATTTTGGTATTGTATTTTTTTCTGTTAAAAAAATTAACATGTTCACAGTGATGGTATTAAAAAATGTATTCAAAAATTTCTGAATTTAAAATGAAATTTTTTATGGAAAAAAAATCAGAAAAATGGAAATCCATATACTAAGAATGTTCTTATGGTCATGCAATGCTACTTGTACCATGCTTTCAATGAATAATGTACAGATATGTATATTAAATGAGTCTGACACGGAAATGGAATCCATGGTAAGCACACTTTAACTGTATCTTCTTGAAAATAAATCTGTGGGAAAGACAGTCTAACTTATCTATTTAAACCTCTTAAATCGTGCTGCAGTCAAATCAAAAATCCTCTTGATCCTGATGTAGTGGTTTCTACAGTGACCAAAGATGATGACCTAACCACCAGTAGCCTAGTCAGCCATCAAGCTGTCAGTGCAGCAACCTCCCCAGGGATGTGGAATCCCCATCTGTCCGAGGCTGAGAGACACAGGACTAACTTCTCTTCTACTGCTGGGGAAAACTGCACCTTTAGAAGACTCTAGTGTCTGAATTAATGAAGAATTTACTTTATAGCCAGCCAGGCTCTGTGGAATTCAAGGTCTTAGTGTTTTCAAGCCTTGCCAGGTGCAGGGACAAGGAGGAGCAAGACCTGGGCATTTGACCCAGGCTGTCCAACAGGATTATTTTGTACCATGAATGTCACATTCAATATAAATTAGAAAAGTTTGCTGCATAGCTCTCTCTCCCTTGATGGTGACAGTCCAGACAATTCCTTGCCCTGGTGCCGGACCCCTGAGGCCTTCCTTTCCTCCCAAAGCCGTAGCACTCGCAATGTCTGACATTTGCTGTCCCTGCTGGGACTGCACAGCTTCCTACTAATATAATTGGCTGAGTATAATCCTTGTACATCTTATATCAGTATTGGGATTAATACTGGCTCTTTAGTATTATTGTTGATTATTTAGTCTTATTCTATTAAATCTATTTCTATTTGAACCCTCATGTTTCTTTCTGTTCCCTGATTCCCCTTTCCAGGTGGGGAGGGATCACTGGGTGATAGAATAATTTTCTAAATGACAATAAATTGTTATGGGTTTTCTCAAAGCATAACACTGTCACTGTAGGTTTTCAAGACACAACTGGACAGGATGCTAGGTAATCTCATCAAGGCTCCCTTTTCCACAGAAGGTTGGACCAGGTGATCTTCTGAGGTCCCTTCCAACCTGGGCTGTTTTATATTTGAAACTAATTTTTCTCATTATATTATTTCAGTTCCCATTAAAAGTTTTGTAAAAATTCTTGAAACAGGCAAGGCAGTGTAAGAAGTCATAAGCAGCCATGTAAAACTGGGTGGGAAGATTGTTAAAGAACAAGTACAAACTTTACATCACCACAGGGCTGTAAAAAAACCTAACAAAACCACTAGCAGAAAAGCCTGAACAGAATATTGTTACTGTGACTTTAATCATATGTGTGATACTAGAGACACTGAATGTTTATCTTTTTCAATGCAAAACATCATCATACTTATCTGACCTATCTCATCTTTCCACATAAAAATAAGAGCAGAGCAGATGTTGATTACTATCACACAGTACAGTATTATTCCAGAAATTACATACTTTTTTTTTTCCCCAATTAAGTAATAGGGTATCCTATCAAAATCAGTCACTGAGTCCATAACACTGCACATGGATGCAAAGTTAAAGAACCAAAGAATTTTTGCACAGTTACGTAAGTACTTGAAAGCGCTCAGCCCTTTGAAAGCCATTTTTGAAAAATCAATTCTAAAGTACTAGATAAGAGCAAGGGAAGAGCAATACAAAGATATTCAAATCTGGGCACAGAAACCATTTCCTACAGTTACATCTGGCCCTCCATGAGAATGCATTTGAAACAAACCGCCAAGTGCTGCCAGCACCTCACAACTCAGGAACCTCTGCGTCAGACAGGAGCTGTATCTTCCTGAACCAAAAGGAAGAGGGTACATCTCTATGACACAACACAGAAGTCACAAGTGTGTTTAAGCTAGCATTGAACAAGTAACAATGAATACTGGAGAAAGTATGGCCAAGTTGGTGCCATTCTTTGGGTTAACTAAGTCGTAAATTAAAAATATTTCTCATGCTGCTGAGAAATTTCTCTGAAGGACATACACCTTTTACATACCTTCTTCTTGTGAGGATTGCATAGAAAATTTCATATGTAGCAAGAGATCTACCACCCAGTCCAGAGGTTTAATAACATCACTGAGGCAAAATTGGTTACAATATAGCCATTCAGCAAATTCCATCAGATAATCAACTTTCTGCCATTCATTTTCTTGTTTCTATAAAAGTAATAAAGGAAGCTATTCGGTGATGTAAACCATCAAATTGAAATTCAGAAGTTCAATATAGTTTTAATAGAAGTAAAAAAATAGTAATTTGACGATTAGTTTTATTGGCATCACATAATCAGAGTTATGCTCAACAGAATGCAACAGAAAACTCCACCAGCTAATTCTTTGCTTTATCAAAACTTCTTGCAATTGGCTACTCTTAGACATTTTTCTTTGACAGAACTCAACTGAATTTTTACTGGATACCAAGATACAGAATTTTCCAGCTGAAGAGAAATTTCAACATTATAAAAAGTAATGGTCAAGTGTATGGCCTTCCAACCAGCTCAATTATATACTTCACAGAAGTCGCAATCCCATGAATCCCTCAAGAAACATCATTCTATCAGCATTTGTAAAACATATACACCAAAAACCAACAAACCTGTAAAGCGATGATTGCATTTTGAAAACAGATTAGCTGTCCAACAATGTTTCTGGAGACCGGTACCAAATGACGCCACATATGTGACAAATAATCTTCACTTTCATCTCTGAATTTCTGAATGTCCATCATAAAATCGCATCCCAATCCTGCCTTCACTGTAGCCATATATTTAAAAATCAGCCTAGAAAGAGACCCCCAAAATTGCAAATTAATTGTATCTGTAAAGTAACTTTGCAAGTCAGACATAAACATTAGTACAGTACCGAGATGCAAAGTTCACAAACTGACATAAAAGGGCATAATTCTTTGAACTCTGATAAGACTGTAAACACTACACTATATAATTGAGTTTCCATTTAACATTAACAGGTTTACAGCTAGAAAAATTAAAGTTTCTGCTATATAGCCACATTTCATGTGCTTATTTTCTTGGAAAAGTAAGATACTATTCAAATGTAAGTTTAAAAAAAATTACATTTACAACTATTATGAACAGATTGATGAGAAGAACACTGCCAACGTATGTCTTTTTCATCGAAAAGACACAAGACTCTTTTCTGGTATAAGAACTGACAGGCTGACAAAAACTAATCATAATATTTTCCCAATGCAAAATAAAAAAAATACTCGATCTGGATGCTTATTTTCATAAAAAGTCAACCAACTTACAGCCTGTGTCGTGTCCGAGGCAAAACTTGAATGGCTTCATCCAGGACTTTCAGTGCTGTCTCCCAATCAGCTTTATCAGCATATATGTGGAATAATAACCCATATAAGGAGGCTCTTAATGTCAGATCTTCCTCAGCACCTTTGAAATATAATAAAATAATTTATTAATATACTGCAGAATTAGAGTAATGATATTACAAAATACTGGTTTTTCTTTTATTACCAGATAAAAGGAGGAAGAACATGCCTGGGAGAAAACATCCAACTGACAGCCCAATACTTTGAAAATCCCTTGTAATCCACTGATGCAAAGGCAATGTATCTTTCTTCTCCTAAAAAGATGAAAAAAAAAGAAAAAACAAAAAAAGCCCTTTATCTTTCAGTTAACATATGTCTTTAAGCACCGTACTTTTGTTTCATTTGTACACTAACTAATATGAACATGAACTATTAACATATTACATATATAGCTATACGTGCAGGTGATGAAAACCATAGCCATTTCTCCTGAATGAGTTCTGTAATTAAAAACCAACACAGCAATAACTACACTCAGTAATATTCACTCAGTTACACTTATTAAGTAGTATGTTCCAGAGAATCACAGAACAGTTGAGGCTGGCAGGGAACACTCAGGCCTCTCCAGCCTTCTCAAAGCAGGTTGCTCTGGGCCCTGTTCCATTGTCTTCTGAGTACTCCAAGCAGAGATCCACAACCTTTTTGGTCAAAAATGAGTAACAGCTTATTTCTTCAGACTATTTTCAGATAATTTTTAAAAGGTGACTTAATGTCTTTTGTCCCAAATAAGGTCTCCCCAGAGCCTTCTCTTCTCCAGGCTCTCCCCCCCAACTCTCTCAGCCCCCCCTCCCAGCAGAGGGGCTCCAGCCCTCCAGCATCTCCGTGGCCTCCTCTGGCCCCGCTCCAACAGCTCCATGTCCCTCCAGTGCTGAGGCCCCAGAGCTGGAGGCAGAAGAATGCCCCTCACCCTGCTGGCTATGCTGCTGGGGATGTCTTGCTTTTTAATACAACTTATTGAGGATCCACTCTGAAAATATGCTGCGATAGTGAGTTAACTATATGCACATAATGAAGTGTTCATTTTTATTGGTTTTAAAGGTATCACCTCTGTAAATAACTAAACCTTTAGAACTGGGTCTATGGACAATTACTGTTACACATCCAAACACTGTCAGAGTTCCATTAAGTTTACAATCTTCACTGTGCTTCCAAGTAGACAGCATACTCAGTTCTATCTCCTACTCACCCACAATCAAGCACACCAGTCACCACCTCTGACTATTTGTGATTTGTACGTGGCTTGAGGAAAAATCAAAATTAAGTTTTCTATTCTAGTACTACACTCTTTGATGAACTGAGATGCAGACTCATATTGGTACCACTGAGCTTGAATGCAAGAGTTATCAATAAACCCTTCAAGCCTCTAATTGAACTTGTGCCCATGGAAATGCACAGAACAAATCACGTCAGCTTCACTGACGTGTAAATCAAATCTAGAAAGAGAAATGGATCAGCTCCAGGGAATTCTGAAGTAAGGAAAGTTGTAAATATGTGGGGATGTTTCAGTGTGCAGAAGAAATTTCGTATGGCGGGATGCATTATATGATACACACCACCTGCATGTTTCAAAGGTATGACTTCAATTTACACATGCTTCTCATAACCAACCAGTATTTAATTTTGTCACTGACTCCCAGCACAGCTTGAATTATAACTTCCTACTGCCAAAGTGCTAAACAGTCTGTTAAAAACTGCAGATGTGCAAAGTAAAAATTCCTTTTTGCAGGTAGAAGAGAAATTTGAATCTGCAGGTGTGGGGAACCTTAATTTAGTCACATTTTTCTTTCTGAGTTTGTGTTTTAAGATCTATTATCTTAACCAGAAGAATCACCAAATGGAAAAAAAAGAGAATGTGATTCCCTGTATATGTGGATATGTGCTATGTGAATGCAGGCAGGAAACTATATATGTGTTTATGACAAATAAGCCACTTTCCTCTCTTAGGAAAGGTATCTCAAAGAATGCACTCAAAGCTTTAGAGCAAACCATAATTTTTCTTTATCATCAGCACCAATTGCTAAACATAAGAACAACTAACAATACCTATTAGATATTACCTGTTTATTTTTAGATTCTGCTTTAATTATGTTCTTAAGAATTATTTCAGTAGGTTCTTTAAACTGCTCTCTGTCACGTGGAGAACTTAACAAAGGTAAGCATGTATTCCAAAAGTGTCTAGCTGCGAACATGACAAGGGAATAATTTCCAGCTTCACCTGCATACCTGAAGAAAATAAAGTACAGCTTAATAAAGGAAAACAATCACAGTCTAGCCAAAATAAAGGATTTTACTTCTACAAACATCCAGGTTTACCTGATCTAGGCACCAGCATATATAATCTCAGCAATGAGAGCATGAGTGCAATCAAGCAGCAGAGCAGGTTTATCACAGAGGTTGTAGTCTCCATTCCTAGAGGTTCTCAAGCCCAGAATGGCCAAAGCCCTGGGCTGGCCCTGCTTTGAGTGGGAGTTTGGACTACAGCCCTTCTGAGGTCCCTTCCAACCCCATTTTCCTATGATCCTGTGACATTACAAGATCAGCTATGTGGAAGATATGGTATTTGATAAATTTACTAAACTGTAAAAATCTGTCAGATCCTCTGGTAAGCATTTCAGCTGATAACTGCTTTGATTTTTATCTGTCTTTGGAGAGAATATGTTGATCCTCAATTCTGTAAATCAAATTTGAGGTATGTTTTATATTAGTCTTCTCTCAAAATAAAACATACCTGGCACTCTGAGCAAAGGCTTCTGATGCTGCCACACGCAAATGTTTTCTTCCAGACAAATTTTCCATTATACTCTTTCCTTGTATACAGGCCGCAGTGCTTAACATTTCTTGTCTCACTCTGCTACCAGTCCTGAATACACTCAAACACACATATATATATGACTCACTTGCATAACAAAATTCATATATCTTCCTGAACTGGGTCCAGAGCCACAATCTGGATCTCACACTGCCTTTTACTCAGGCTATGCTGCGGAGTTAAAACATCATCTGCAGTGCTTATGTAACTGGTAGTGACAGAGTCAGCAGAAGTATGAAAATTTTAATTTTACCTCCAACTGTACAGTTTCTTTGTAAAAAAGATTCTTTCACTTCAAATGCATTTACCCTATATACCCACTTCAAAATTTAGTTCAAGTATACCACAGTGTCATGAAAAATTCCATGTACTTACATTTCATATTTCTTAGTATCTCTATTGTGGAAAAAAATCTCATCTGTTTGCAAGATCCTTTTGGAACAAGTTGCCACTATTTCATATTCACGTGATACATATGCAAAATATGCAAGTCGTGTCAGTGTCTGCAATTCCACTAAGGAGTCTGACCAACTGCATTCTAGAGCCAATTTCACTAACTGGGGGCCAAAAAAAAAGAATAAAAAAGAAAAGACTTAAAATCTCAGGTTTTTATCATGCTCTTTTCTATAGCACTTATATGCTTATACCTGTACATTCCAAGATACAACCTGGAACAAGTACGTGATAAAACAATCTAGAAAACCAAAATGTTACAAGAACAACCAAAATATACAATACAGAAGTATTGCTCACCCTGTAGTAAGTATTATAATAGTGTATGTATGTTCAGGTGTAACTATGCATGCCTCTTGACCAGCAGTATCTGCCAGGACACATACATAGAAATATGTCTTCAGTTCTCTTTTGAAAAATCAGTGGAACGGGACTTCTGAAATTCAGAGTCCATTTTAGTTAAGCCAAAGGTAAGAATGGGAGATAGAAGTGGTTTCACAACAACACTGTTTCATACATAGTTTCGTTATAGGATCTAAACACCTTCCTTGCTTTTGCATGTGTCAGGCAGAAAGTTCCATCTTTTTAAGATAAAGGGAATTGTTAATGAATTGGGCAAAATGAGGGTACTACGGTACTGCTCTCCAAAAACTAAACCCCTGAAGTAATAGCCAAAGTTAACTCATAGTATTCAGCATAATTCTGTAGACCAACTAGGTTTAGATACCTCTATATTCATAAGAACCCATTCCAGTCTTCAGAAAGACAGACTTCAACAAAAGTGTAAGACAATGTCACCAGGCTCCGAGCTAAATACATCTTAGTCCTTTAAGAAAGGTTTTTATCAGGAGGTAGGAATTATGAACATTGTAATCAAACAGGTAAGACTACAATTCACAGTTTTGAAAATACAGGGTATAAACCTTTCTACATCACTTTTATTCTTCTTTAATACCTTGGTAACCAACAGTATCACAGAAAAAGTGTGGCACTACTCAGCATGAGTAATCATGGAAGACTGATCAAAAGCAAATACTTTAAGAAGCTATGAAATACGACATATAAAACTCACCCAAAAGCCACCTAATTCTTTAAATTGTTAGAGATTGTAGCTTTGTTCTACCTTGCAACTGCCAAAAGTAAATTCAATATAAGATGAACTTTTCTGTTGAAATTCTGAATAGTTCCAATACAAACCCTAAAATACAACTCTCTACAACTCCCTGCAAGCAGATTGCAGCGAGTGGGAGTCGGTCTCTTCTCCCAGGAACAGGTGATGGGACAAGAAGAAACAGCCTCAAGTTGCACCAAGAGAGGTTTAGATTCAATATTAGAAAAAATTCTTCACCGAAAGCATTGTCAAGCCTTGGAATAGGCTGTCCAGAGAAGTGGTGGAGTCACCATCCCTGGAGGGATGCCGATGTGGTGCTGAGGGACATGGTTTGGCGGTGGACTTGACAATGTTGGGTTAACAGTTGGATTTGATGATCTTGAAGGTCTATTCCAACCTAAATGATTCTATGAGTCTATGAGTCTAATTATAATACTGGCATTCTAATGCTTGTTTTTAGATAAATGAAAATATTCAGTCACAAAAATCACCTACCCTTCATAACTATTCAATCTCTTGAAAAGTTTTAAAGGAAATAATGGTACAATAAAAGTTTCAAAAATTAATTTTGCTTCTATCCAAAACTGAAACTGAAAACACATTTATATTATGCAGTTTCTTAAAATTCAAGAGCTAATAAACCAAAACTAAATACCTGAGATAAGCTAGGCACAGTGAAATCCATGAGGCCCAAGCCATTACATGAATACATTTCTAGACCAACAAGAACTCTTGCCATAGGATTTTGTGCTCCATTGTTATTCTAAACAGAAATTAAAAATTCACATTAACAGATTTTTTTTTTGCAAGTAAACATTATTAAGGACATCAATTGAGATGACAAGGTAATAATAACAACTATGTTTGAAAACCTCAATTTGCATTAAGCAAGTCTTCATCTCTTTACTGTGTCCCTAAAATAGGGTATTTTATGTATTTATTTACTTCTAATTAACATTGTGAACTCTGAACTACTACAGTTTCAACATTAAAAAAACAGCAACAATAAAATTAATGTAAATTCCATATATCACTGAGGGATTAAGGTTTTATAGACAGAATAAAATAAAAAGATAGGAATAAAATATTAATTTCCAATTTACTTGGTCTGTATTCCAAATACAAAGAGACCATATTAAACATTGATATAGATATAGCTGATTTTCCTTAACATTTTTATGTAGAAATATTATTTTAAATGTATGAACAAAACCCCAACTTTGTTAAACAGTCATCATATGACAGACATCATCATAATTATTCTTAACAGCTAAAAACAGAAGGTAGACTCAATACTACGTCCAATGTGAAAAATTTGCTGTATTCAATAAAGATTTATGGGAACTACAGTGAAAATTTATTTTGAACACTGTATTTTCAACACTGTATTCAAATATATAAAAGAAAATACACATTGATAATTGCAGTCATTATGAAATGAATTTATGAATTTAATTTTAATTTTTAAAGAAAAGTTTCAACATTATGCAGGATTTCAGAGATATAATACCTCCTCCTCAGTCCCAAGTTCATGTCCAATCTGCTGCTGATTTAACTGCTTTGCTTTCACCCAGGTAGCAATGACCTGCTGTTGTGCAGCAATAGGTACTGCTTCGTTAGGTACGGTTCCAGTTGTCACATTTAGCGCAAATTCACAAATCTAAGACCAAGAAGAAAAAAAAAAAAGACTGAAACAGGAGAAATGTGGGAAGGTCTTTGTATGTAAATCTATTTTGTATGCCATCTATTAATTACTTTTAAATTGTTGCATATGCATCTCTAAGCCTGACTCCATTTCATATATAAGTCAACCCATATAGCAAATAGAAGTTACTCAGCCCCAGGTGGTGAAGAATGTACATTTTGGGAGGACCAAAAGTGGTGACTTTAAAAGACAGTAGCTTATTTTTTGCAAAAATTTCTACAATTTAATTCAATGAATTGTCATATAAGACAGGAGACCAAAAAAAACCACTACAAAAAAATGAGGGCTTTGTACCTCTAAGGCAGCTTTGATATCAGGAAGTCCACTGGGATCTACTGAAAAAGACTGGATGACATTTGCTTTTTCATGTTTCTTTACTGTAGCTTTTGTGCTTCTGTCTGTTGCTGTATCGCTTCTTTTCTTCTCAGCAAGTTTTGGCTTTGGAATCCAACAAAGAATTAAGCCCCGAGCCAAAGCATTACATAACATCAATAAAATCGTAGTACTTCTGTAGAAGAAAACAAAAATCAGAAGTGCGTACTGCACTAAGTCAAAATAAAAGGAAGCAATAAAGTTCATTACTTTCAAGTAAGAAACATTAGTTGAAAATCTAGGTTTTGTTTTTAGAAAGCAAATGTATGGATGTTACACAAATCTTCCCATTGGAAAAGCAGTTAAAATGGTTAAACATACAAAAAAATCCACAGCCAACTTTCATAGTTTACATAATTTTTCAGCTCTTTCTATAATTGAAGCTTCTCTTTCCTCACTGAAAAAAAAATAAAATTCATACTTATGTCAGACAAACACATTTAAAATATAATCTTTTATTAATGGGCTGCTACACATAAAAATAATTATTTCCTAAAAAAATAACCTAAGCCAAATCCCTTGCATAAAGCTATTTATTTATTACAATGTGTAATAAATATTTTAATAATAATAATATTTAATAATAAATAAATTATACGGTATTAGTCTTCATGCCAATCAACTGCCGAGCTAGAATTACGTTTTTAGGGTGGATTGGTTTTTTTGAGAAAAGACAAACTGAATTGCGACTAAGAGGTTATTGCTAATACACACTAATATAAATATCAGAATTAATAACCAGGTATTAGCAGTCTTCATCTCTGCACTAACTGCATTTTAGGTTTAGTTCTCCAATACCATCAAAAAAAGCTTTCTTTGCTGCTGGTCCTAACTGTTTGCCTAGTACTGAGGTCACTGTTAAAAACATGCTAAAATTTGTAGGATTTTTTTGACAGTCAGGCTTTGACTTGCACATCTCTTCTGTCATAGTCAATGATTCTCCCCTTGCATTTACTACAGAACAGGATTTCTCTAAACCACTGTGAAAGCTATGTTCCCATTTTCACAGTCTATTAATATGCATATTCCCCTTATTTTTTTTCTCTTATATTTCAGAATCAGTAGTAACCACCTTACCCTGATTGGAAGTATTTACAATGAACTATATTTACAATATAATTCAACTTCAGAGCAACTGACAGCAACCAAACACATTTTGAGCTGTCTGTAAACTTGCAGACCAAGAAAACTTTCCTGATTCTTTCTGACTAGCCTAACAAAACATTATTTCACATGCACATGTTGCTATTCCACAATGAAGAGAAAGTCATATTGCTTAAAGTGAATATGGCTTATAGTGAGGAGTTACAAAGAATAAATGGAAAGGATTTAAAAGTCATTTTTACACCACAAAATTATTTATCTTCTGAACTACTCTGTATACACCAAAGTCATTCTACTAATAAAAGCCAGCAATGAGTCCTTCACAGCACAAGGTGATCTATGTTTGTAAAAATATTTTTTCTGTTTTAGAAAAAAAGAGCACGTTCATAACCTAACATCGAAATTTACCCATTGTGCCCAACATTCTTGATGACCCCAAGAAGAGTCTGCAGATACTCAATGATTTCCCTCTGTCTTCCTGAAGAGATGACATGTCTATTGTAGTTTAAGACATACACCACAGCATTGTGAACAATCCAAGCTTCACTCAGTTCTTCTCCTATTTCAGCTGCACGCTTGAAGTTTTCCATAGCGTATTGAGATAAGTAGTCTATCCATAAACTATAAAGTTAATATAAAGAAGATGTTATTCCAAAACTTCAACACTAGAAGGAATTATGCCGTAAGGTTAAATATGCAGTAGCACATCTCGATCAATAGAAACAAAATTTTAAAAAATATTTTTCAGTTGCATTTATTAAGGCTTCATCCATTAAGTTATATTTTACTTGGATGAGAAGATGACTCAGGAAAGGAATTAGTATCAACATAAAATGAATAGTCTCTGACACTTACATGCTATTAGCTTAAAAAATAGTGGATATAGTTTATTTTTCACGAACACGGGTTTTTAAAATCCATGTGTAAATCCACACATCAGTGCTAGAAAACATTAAATATCTATGACAGGGCTCTGCTTGAATACAGACACGAGTAACGTGCTCCGCTCAAGTGTTAAGGAGTCGTCTTACTCACTTAACAATTGCATGTGTTCTTGCACTCAAAGATATCTCCAGATGCTCTGAAATACTAAATTCCTTTTTAAAACCAGCTTTTTCATAGTCTATGCATTAAATTTCTTTCACTAACTTTATTTCTTTTTTTTTCCTTAATTATCAAGATGTACCGTTACTTAGAACAAGCAATATTAAAAATACAGTCTTGCATTACCATAAAGAATGGCCAAAAGCACAAACTGACGTAGAGTAATTACTATGTCAAAAATGGTACAGGATACAGCAGACAAAAGTGCTTTTTTTGCTATGAGTTTTTAATCCAGTTGGGTAAAATCAAAAACTGCTTAATAGCAAATTTTGGAACAGAATCTTCATCTTCTTTGTCCCTTGGTTCTGAGCAGTTTATACTTTTTCTCATTTTACTAAACTTTCACAAGCAGACAGTGTAAGAAACTTTACTTAATCCTCAGACTTAATAAACAGGGACAGGACTTTGAGATCTTACTCTTTCAGAACACAATCACAGTCACTAAAAGGGTAATAGTTGTACAAATGTGAACAGGAGAGAGTTTAAAGATCATATTCAGAATCCTCCCCCCTCTCCTCCTTCACAAGAAATAATCGTGTGAGACCAGAAAGAAAACGATACTTTCTATGTTCTACTCTCCTTTATTCATTTCAGTCAACTGGATAAAACAGACTAAGCTTTGCAAACTGAAGTAATTATTTGTATGTATTCAAGTACTAAGACATCATTATAGTGTAGGAGCTATAAGGCAAGATAAAGAGGTTTTTTATTCGGAGAAATATATTTTTAAACATAGAATTTCATGGTTTAAATGTCAGTATTAAACAAATTTAACAGTTTTTAAGTTTGGGATCCTAAATTCTAGATTGAAAAAAATACATGTTAAATTAAAAATAAAATGCACACTCCACTATGAAAGTAAACTAAAGAAAAACGATTTAAAACAATATTTTTAGATTCTTTTCCTTTTCCTGTTACCATGAATACCTAAAAATATGAAGCATCTAGTGATGATGAATTTTAATAAGAAATAACTCTTGCAATTATCATCTGTGTGCGATAATAACAAACTGTTAGAGTTACTAAGCCTTGCTATGTATTAATGAAAAGCACCTGTATGTTTTCCATTCTGGATCATTTTCAGGAAGATATGAAACATATCCTGGATGATACTGGCTTCTATCTTCTGGAGGTACAGCATGATCGTTCAGTTCAACTCCCTGCAACCTTAACAAATTAATAGTTGCCTGGAAAGATATAGAGAAATAAATTTTCTACCCATGTTATCACTGTAAAAATAGACTGCATCTTGGCAATAGTGTTGTTACCTCTTTAAAATTTAAAAAATACAAATGCTTTTGCAGATATTGTACAGGCTATATTAAATACAGTGTAAAATACTTCATAATCTTCCAATTTTCTTCAGCTAATTTTAGTAAATAATTTGAGAATGTTGGAACTTTAAGGATCCAGAAATATGTCACGTGTCAAACATTTACAATAGAATCCCTTGTAAAAAAATCTTATCACCAACTGCAGTGAAACTATTGCTACAGTTACTTTCACACAATATTTTTATAGAAAGTGCTTCATGAAACTAACTTATTCCTTTAGCTCCTGTGGAGATAAACAATAATTAAACTCAAAATTCCAGTGCTTCAGGATTTATACATAGAAGTATACATAAAACAAAGCTAAATGAAACAAATATGAATGACAAATATGTAATTTATTTACCTCTGCATTAATGAATCTTATTTCTGCTAATATTCTGAGTAAGTGTCTTTCAAAAGAGAAGGATTTAGCAGGTAGTAATGATTCTCCTGGTAAACTGTCACCTTCATCATCCATCATAACTGTACTAGCTTTCTTCTTCTGTGCTAAAAAAAATAAATCAATCAATCAATCCATCCATTATTATTGCCATGCAAAACAGAAAAAATAATCACCTTAATTTTAAAATTTAAAAATCCCTATACGTTCTTAAATCCATAAGAAGGAGGTAACAAGTGCAGATTTAAAATTATTTCACTCAATTTTTCATCAGTACAATTTAATGCACTCAAAAAACATTTTTCTCAAGCAGAGCTGAGAAAGATATTATTTACCTGTGATTTTACCACATTTGTGCCTAAACTTCAATATATGCAGCAAATAACAGTCATAATCCAGTCATAATGTGCATACTGAAATTACATTTATATGAATATAACCTATGGACTCCAGTTCAATTTTATTGCTTCAATGGAAGTGGAGTGCTGGACATTATGTAGTAGATAAAACCTCACAGATGGGGTTGACCTTCTGGCAACATACACATCAATGATGAGAAAAATAGCATTATTTTTTTTCAGTTTAATAATTAAGAGAGGGAACCAAAATTATTTTAATATAAACACAAAGTAAAAGCATAAAAGCTGTCACAGTGGATTCCTTCTACATCGTCGGCCCATAGGGTATGTTAAATAGGATACACAAAGCTACTTTTTTTCCCTACCATTCTTCATTGTCCTAGTCTCTTCCTTGCCCTTCTGTGACTTGAGCAGTGTGGTTAGAGGCCTTGCCAATGAAGACTGAGGCAGAAAAGTACCTCAGCCTTCTCCATATCCCAGGTAACCAGGTCTCCCATTTCCTTCCAGAAAGGGACCACATTTTCCCTAGTCTTCCTTTTATCACTAACATACCTGTAGAAGCTCTTCTTGTTGCCCTTCACGTCCCTGGCCAGATTTAATTCTATCTGGGCTTTAGCTTTCCTAATCTGATCCCTGGCTGCTCAGACAATTTCTCTGTATTCCTCTCAGGCTACCTGTCCTTGCTTCCACCTTGTACACTTCCTTTGTCTTTTTAAGTTTGTCCAAGAGCTCCTGGATCATCCACGGAGGTCTCCTGGTGTTTTTGCCTGACTTCCTCTTAGTTGGGATCCATCACTCCTGAGTTTGGAGCAGGTGATCCTTGAATATTAGGCAGCTTTCATGGACCCCTCTTCCCTCCAGGGTATTATCTCATGGCACTCTGCTAAGCGGATCCCTGAAGAGGCCAAAGTCTGCTCTCCTCAAGTCCAAGGCAGAGAGCTTGCTGTGCGCCCTCCTCGCTGCCGTAAGGATCTTGAACTCCACCATCTCATGGTCAGTGCAGCCAAGGCTGCCCTTGCACTTCACATTCCCCATCAGCACCACCTTGTTGGTGAGAAAAGCTCCAGCATGGCACTTCTCCTTGTTGGCTGCTCTATCACTTGGAGAAAGAAGTTATCATCGACACATTCCAGGAACCTCCCAGGTTGCTTATGCCCTGCTGTGTTGTCCCTCCAAGTGATATCCGGGTGACTGAAGTCCCTCAAGAGGACTGGGGCCTGTGAATGTGAGACTGCTCCTATCTGTCTGCAGAGGGCATCATCTGCTCGGTCTTCCTGTTCAGGTGGCATGTAGCAGATCCCCACTATGTCACCTCTCACTGCCCTCCCTTTAACCATGACTCAAACTCTCAATGGGACATGGCTTGTCTCAAGATGCAAAACTTGCGAAATAAACCAGGTAGATCAATGCCCTATTTTAGGTGAACCTTGGAAACAATCTAGAGAAAAAATGTGGAATAGGTTCAATTAACATTGGCTAGAGAGAAAAAAAATTAGCCAACAGGGTGTGTACTAGAATTTCATCTATCCTTAAAGGTGAGTTTTATAAACTCCCAGGCAAAATCCAGATTTAACAAAGATCAGGTAAGGCAAAAGTCAGCAAGCAGCTAGTGGCTTGAAAGCGCTCTTTCCCTGATGTGAGAGCTCTTTTAACATGCCCAGTAGGTTTTCAGCAGGTCCTCAAGGAACAAGGCACAAATAATGTTGGATACCTCAGAGGAACCACTAATAAGGGAATAAAGGTTAAAAAATGTTACCACGTAAGCCTCATAAAAAGTGACTGGTAATTCATTTTTTTTTCAGCTTCCTCAGCTAATTAAGTGTGTCAAAGATGGATAATATGGTTAGATGACCATTAGGGAATGAACCTGTTTTCTTAGATAGGTAGATAAATTTCATATAAGTACTTTTCTTTAGCACTGGTGAAACACTTCTGAATGCGAAGTATGGTTTCAACAGAAGAATGTAGCAACTGATTTCTAAATTCAGAGGTAGAAAGAATATTCCATGTATGCCAACACACAGTGACAGACCTGAGTCTCAGGGAACTTTGGGAATGTGAGAGAAGTAAATAATAATATTGGCTGACTCTGAATTTCACTGAATTTCACTGAATTTTTTTTTTGGAGTTGGAAGGGACCATAGAGATCATCTAGTCCAACTCCC